>CM031615.1:64512025-64532025 GCA_018398815.1 Conus ventricosus
AGAGAGAGAGAGGAGAGAGAGAGAGAGAGAGAGAGAGAGAGAGAGAGAGAGAGAGAGAGTGAGAGAGACAGACAAGACAGACAGACAGACGAACACGCCACATCGATCAGGTTGCTGTTGGAATGTTGGTGCATTACGTAATGTTCCGTATGTATTCGCCAACCTTTCATTTTATCAAGAAGAAGAAGAAGAAGAAAAAAGTAAAAAGAAGAGGAGGGGGACGACAACGAGGAGGAGGAGGAGGGGGAGCAAAACTCATATTGTTTATAGGCCGGTGGACCACGAGGGACCTATCAGGGCAGTCATCTGGTCAAAGCCGATTCCTTACATATAGGAAATCCACAACTTATTCAAACAGAGTTTCTAAAACACGCAAAAAATGCTCAAATTTTGATCTTTCGTAAAGTCTTTGATAAAAAAAAAATCTCTTATACAAGAGGAAAAACAAGGACAAGGCTAATTAGGGGAAAAAAAAACACACGAACAAGATGATTCTGTGGGGGGCAAAATAGCTCGGCCGGTAGAACGCCGGATTCATAATCCTGGCTGTCGTGAGACTGAGGGTTTGAATCTCCACCGGGCCGTTTTGGTACAGTGCAATTTTTCTTCTGGGTTTGATATTTGATCTGACTCCATTTGCCGAAGAGCCCTAAGAATGAGACGATAAACCGAAGTTCCGTGTGTAAACAAGCATAACATCTTGCACACACGTGAAATACCATCACCAACTTTCAGAGGAGAAGGCCATTTCGGCCGTTGGCATGGATGACACCTTACACAGAATGCAACCAGCGTAAAAAGTCGAAACAATAAAGGGGGGGGGGGGGGGGGGGGGGGGATAAGTGACTGATACTGGCTCATTGACAAGGGACACAACTGAATGTAACGCCAGCAGGCAGCTCGGCAATCGGCTCTACCTAGGTAGGCAAACCGTTGTGTAAACGAGAACGTGGACCCTAAGGCGCCTACAGCTTGGTCTCTCTCTCTCTCTCTCTCTCTCTCTCTCTCTCTCTCTCTCTCTCCCTCCCTCTCTCCCTCCCTCTCTCTCTCCCTCTCTCTCGCTCTCTCTCTCTCTCTCTCTCTCTCTCTCTCTCTCTATATATATATATATATATACATACTGTCAACCTCGGGTGATGTCGATGGAGGAAGGACTAGCGCACAGCCCAAACACACTCACAGCTTGCTTACGATCTCATTCATATATCATGCATTCGTCACATCAAACCACTAGTAAAGTCTATAACTTTACTACACATGTTCATAGAACGAAACATCAATGCATATGGAATCAAACAAAATAAAACATTCTCTCTTTCCTGAACTTCACAAAATCATTTATCTAAAACATCATTAACTAACCGGGTATAAACAGATTTCTACTTTACCTGGCCAGGTGATCTTAACTATTCACGAATCACTGTCTTTTCTTTTCTTTTTTTTTTCTTTCTTTCTTTTCACTGTCACTTTCACAAGCACGACACAACTGCTGGCACTGGTCTTGGTCTGCTGGCGCCTGGTCAGGTTAGACTGTTGGCACTGGCGTTGGTCTGTCGATGAAAGTGGCGCTGGCCAAGTATGAGGTCGAACCCCAGTGAAGATAGAACAGTGACTATCAACATCGATCTGTTCTCCTTTCTTTCTTCCTGCATTAACGCATTGCACTCTCTCTCTCTCTTCTAGTCTGCTCTTATCAAATGGACATGGTTGCTTTTCTTTTCTTTTTTTTCTTCTTTCTTTTCCTCTTCATTAGTTAGCAACTCTCTCCAAATCTCTCCTAAGTCCTTCCTCTGCAGACTATCTCGTGCTAATGCTCCACTTGGTTCTCTCCTCTCCTCCCCTCATCTCTCTGCTCTTCTCTCCTCAGAGATTACACTCAGACCTCTCTCTCTCTGTCTCTCTGTTCGTTCTCCCTCGTTCTCCCGTTCTCTCACTCTCACATCCTTCTTATCCCGTTCCGATCTGTCAAAAAAGGCGAGTACCATTGGTCAGTATTTTTACCGCCTCGTCCCGAAGTTATCTCCCTCTAATTCCATTGGATGTTCAAATCATCCCAGTCATGCCTACACGCCTTACTCTCTGTGGTGGTCAATTGGTCATTTAATTGATTAGCTTGATTTCGCCCCCACCACACACTACCTTCCCCCTTTCCTACTTAACTGGCGCCGTGTGGCTTAACTCGTGGACACTGGTCACTCTAAATTGGCTAGATGAGTCTGGTTAGGCGCCACGACGTCTGACCAAACCTACCGAGACTGTCGGTCCAGCCACTCAGACTGTCTGCTGTCTCCCCGCTGTGCTAAATTGGCTGGATGCGATGCATGGAGCCGTCTTCGTGGCGCCAAGATGTCTGCGTTTGGACTTATGTCCAGTTTGAAGTGGCCGGCGACGGACCACACTTTGGTTGTGTTGAATTTTGACCGTGACAATTTCCCCCTTGCAAAAGACTATGCACCGCATTGTCTCAAAACAACGGTACAAAAAAGACAACAACCGAATTTGCGGAACCACAGCTACACGTGCAAAGTTTGAAAAATACTTTACAACCAACGGTTTATAAATTATAAAATATATCATTAGTGGATACCACTCCAATGAGTTATCATTGACGTGCGCTCTTGCGTTATTTCAACTCATTTTATAACGACCTCTGTGCGCACTTATGCAATTCCCCTACCTGCGGATTTGCCACATCTTCTCTTCACAATTTCTATGAAAAGCACAATATAATATGCTCACGATCCATGACACTTCACTGAGGAATCTCCATCCTCACTTATTGCAAATAATGCATTACTACACAAGCGACTGTATGCTCCAAGCATAACTACATTCACATGAACAAGTCTCACAAAGAAAATATGAACAAGTCTCACACAGAAAATATGAACCATAGCCAACTGGGAATGAACCCATATCCAATCAACATAACTGTAATCAACACATATTATCAACAAAGCACCCCGGATATGACTGACTTCCTCTGAGTTGCAGCTTGCTAGACTACGCGACTTAGATAGTCAGCTCCGACATTCTGTCGACCTGGAATGTACTGCACTCGATACCTGTAGGGCTGCAATGCCATTGCCCAACGCAGCACTCTGCTGTTTTTCAACTGCGCCTCCTGCAGGAATTTGAGTGGTTGATGATCTGTCTCTATCACGAACTCTTTCCCATACAAGTATTTGTGGAACTTCTGCACGGCCCACACGACAGCTAAACACTCCTTCTCCACCGTTGCGTACCCTTCTTCACACTTTGTCAACTTCCTGCTAGCATACCTCACAGGAAACTCGATTCCTTCATGCTCCTGCAACAATACTGCACCTATCCCACCACCTGATGCATCTGTCCGCAACAAAAACGGTTTAGACATATCCGGTAGCTTCAAGATGGGACGGGAACCTAGTCTTTCCAGCACCGTCTGCAGTGCTTGCTCTGCAGCGTCTGACCATTCGACCACTGCCGGTTTCCCTGCCTTGACCAAATCACTGAGAGGACTCGTGATTGCTGCGAAATTTGGAACAAACTCCCTATAGAAACCAATAAAACCTAGCAGACTCCTGACTTCTGTTTGGGTCTTTGGTCTCTCTGAATTCATCATCTTCTCCACCTTTCCTCTTTCCGGCTGCTTTGTGTCGCCTCCGACAACAAAACCTAGGAACTCCTACTGTCTAGCCCTTCATACAGTGACACATCCCTGTATGACTCTTCTGGAAACTTAGGCAACAAAATCTCCCTTCTTCTGCTGGGTCTCTTTCACCTCATCAATGATTGCTGCTGCGCCTATGTGCTGAGTCTCACGCTGAATATATCTGCGGAGAAAATTCGCATGGAAAAGTTTTAGTTTCCCATTCACATTAATTCGGTAATCCCGACCGACCTTTTCAGTGATGGTGAATGGTCCTTTCCAATGCATCAGCAGCTTGTTGTGACGCGTGGAAGCAGCACCAGGACTTGATCTCCCACCTTGAGGGATTGCTTCCTCACCTTCCTGTCATATTGCTTCTTCTGAACGACCCTAGCCTCCTGCAAACCTTCCCTTGCAAACTTGCATGTCTCATACCTGTGCCCACCTTTGGAACAGGGTGAGATTGGGCCAATCAAATCAACAGCCACTCTCCTGAACGGTGTGTCAATTAAAGGGGGATGTTTAAGGGCCCTTCCTCTTCACCCCTCTTGTGGCTGACCTTTGACACACGTCACATGACATGCAGAAACGTTTATGTCTGCCATTGCTCCTGGCCAATGAAAGTCATCAAAGATTCGGTCAGCTGTTTTTGCTGGTGCCGAGATGACCCGCCATGAGCGACTCGTGACCCACTGACATGACAGTGTCACGATAACCTGCTGGTACCTCTAACTGAGTGGTCACCTTACCTGTCTTCCCCTTGGTGAACACTCGGTACAACAGCCCGCCTTTCACAAGAAATTCTGTCTCACCTCCTCTAACCTCCCGTTTCTCTCCACCTCTTGCCAACTCCCAAGACTTCACAAGCGAAGGGTCTTGTTCCTGCGCTGCTCTAAACTCATCAGGCGACACGTCTATGCCTGACTTCCTTGCCGGAACGACTAACGGTTTATCAACCTTTTCCTCCTTCTTGCTCCGTGTTTGAACTGCTGCCCCTGTAGCAGTCAACAACTCAGGATCCCCTGGATCCCTTGCCCTGGAATATTTCCAATGATCAAATCATAAAGGGGTTTCTCCATCACCAACGCAGACAACTCGCCTGAGAAGTAAGGGTACGTACTTCTATCTTAGCAACTGGAAACTCCCTCACAGTGCCATCGATTAGAGTACAGGTCTGGATTTGCCCTGTCAAATCCCCTTTCTCGACCAGCGTTGTTCGTACTACACCGCATGAACAACCAGTGTTTCGTAACACTTTCACCCTCTGCTGGCCAATCCACCCTTCTTCCACTGGTAACGAACCACTCAGCCTAGTGCCCTCCATCCCTGACACTGACTGCTGTCCAGTGCTAGCCATAGGCTGCACTCCACCCTCTTCAGACTGAATCCCTTTTGGTTCCACTGCAGGTCGTTTCCCTTGACGACCCTTATCCACCTCTTGCAAGGCTGCTGCCTTCTGGAACCTCATGCGACAATCCCTCGCCACATGTCCTTCTTGTGACAAATGAAACACCTAATGTCCCTTTGCCCTTCCTTCTGCCCCACCACTGGGTTTGCAGACTTTGCAGAAAACTCTCCTAATCTCCTTGCACTCTTCTCACCTGTGCCTAGCACCTGTTTCTCCTGCACCTTCGTGCCCAAACGTGCCTCTCTATACACCTCTGCGAACTTCAACAACTCTCCTGCTGTCTCTGGCTGTCTCTCTTTCAAATGTATGGTTAACTCAGGGCCGCAACCTGACAAAATCTGTTCTTTCATAACTAGCTCTTTCAATTCAGCGAACTCCTTCTTCGTACCACTCAACTCTAACCATTTCTCAAAATAGTGATCTAGACGTGCACCAAACTGAGTGTACGTTTCCCCTGCTTGCAATCTAGCTGAACGAAATTTCTTTCTGAATCCTTCCTCTGTGAGGTCAAATCCTTTCATCAACGATTCCTTCACAGCGCCGAAATCAGACTGTTGTTCTGCTGGTAACGCAGTGAAAATTTGTAATGCCTTACCCGTCAGTAACGCCGACAAAATGACTGCCCACTCTTCTGAAGGCCAACCCTGACTGGTCGCAACGTTTCGAAACGACTGATGTATGCATCAATCGAATCGGTTCCTTCGGAGAATTTGGGCAATTTTGGTCGGGGGGCGTAACTGCGCACAGAGTCACTGGAAAGTGAACTACCATCCTCGGTGGTCTCCCTTTGCATTCTCACTTTCTCTAACTCTAATTGAACCTTTAATCTTTCCGTTTCCTGCGCTTCCTTTAGTCTTTCTGTTTCCTGCGCTTCCCTTAGTCTTTCTGTTTCCTGCTTCATTCTTTCTGTTTCCTGCGCTTCCCTTATTCTTTCTGTCTCCTGCTTCATTCTTTCTGTTTCCTGCGTTTCCCTTATTCTTTCTGTTTCCTGCGCTTCCTGATTAGCCTGAATCCTTAACCTTTCTGTTTCTTCCTTTTCTACCGCGACACGTCGTCTTTCCGCGCGTTCATCTCTTTCCATCTTTTGTTGGTTTTCAACGAATGCACGCAACTCATCTCCTGAGTAACCTAGATCACGAGCGACGCTCACAAGTTGTTCAATAGGGGTTTCTTTTCTTCCGCCATTATATCTCTTTCTTTTTTTTTTGAACAAGATTTTATTACTACGACAGCCAAACTGGTGGTTACCGACACGAGTGACGTAATAGCACAATCCTATGAATGATAATATTAGCTTGGGACAACGTAATTAGTTTTTATAAGACGCCCAGCGCCTGACCCAACTATGAGAGCGAATTATAGGCAATCTGTGCGAAATAAGTACTCTGGGGCTGAAATGCCAAGCCTAGTATTAACTATCTTGGAAGCAATGCCAAGCCTAGTATTAACTATCTTGGGAACATACAGTAAGACAACCCCTTGTCTTAGGATTACAATACTTGAATCCCACCCAGCTTCCTCTCTGAGAAGTTGAACAATTATAATAAATGGGCCAGAATATCCTGGCAGGCTCGCCAATAAATTGTCAACCTCGGGTGATGTCGATGGAGGAAGGACTAGCGCACAGCCCAAACACACTCACAGCTTGCTTACGATCTCATTCATATATCATGCATTCGTCACATCAAACCACTAGTAAAGTCTATAACTTTACTACACATGTTCATAGAACGAAACATCAATGCATATGGAATCAAACAAAATAAAACATTCTCTCTTTCCTGAACTTCACAAAATCATTTATCTAAAACATCATTAACTAACCCGGGTATAAACAGATTTCTACTTTACCTGGCCAGGTGATCTTAACTATTCACGAATCACTGTCTTTTCTTTTCTTTTTTTTTTCTTTCTTTCTTTTCACTGTCACTTTCACAAGCACGACACAACTGCTGGCACTGGTCTTGGTCTGCTGGCGCCTGGTCAGGTTAGACTGTTGGCACTGGCGTTGGTCTGTCGATGAAAGTGGCGCTGGCCAAGTATGAGGTCGAACCCCAGTGAAGATAGAACAGTGACTATCAACATCGATCTGTTCTCCTTTCTTTCTTCCTGCATTAACGCATTGCACTCTCTCTCTCTCTTCTAGTCTGCTCTTATCAAATGGACATGGTTGCTTTTCTTTTCTTTTTTTCTTCTTTCTTTTCCTCTTCATTAGTTAGCAACTCTCTCCACATCTCTCCTAAGTCCTTCCTCTGCAGACTATCTCGTGCTAATGCTCCACTTGGTTCTCTCCTCTCCCCCCCTCATCTCTCTGCTCTTCTCTCCTCAGAGATTACACTCAGACCTCTCTCTCTCTGTCTCTCTGTTCGTTCTCCCCTCGTTCTCCCGTTCTCTCACTCTCACATCCTTCTTATCCCCTTCCGATCTGTCAAAAAAGGCGAGTACCATTGGTCAGTATTTTTACCGCCTCGTCCCCGAAGTTAAACTCCCTCTAATTCCATTGGATGTTCAAATCATGCCAGTCATGCCTACACGCCTTACTCTCTGTGGTGGTCAATTGGTCATTTAATTGATTAGCTTGATTTCGCCCCCACCACACACTACCTTCCCCCTTTCCCACTTAACTGGCGCCGTGTGGCTTAAACTCGTGGACACTGGTCACTCTAAATTGGCTAGATGAGTCTGGTTAGGCGCCACGACGTCTGACCAAACCTACCGAGACCTGTCGGGCCAGCCACTCAGACTGTCTGCTGTCTCCCCGCTGTGCTAAATTGGCTGGATGCGACGCATGGAGCCGTCTTCGTGGCGCCAAGATGTCTGCGTTTGGACTTATGTCCAGTTGAAGTGGCCGGCGACGGACCACACTTTGGTTGTGTTGAATTTTGACCGTGACACATACATACATACATACATACATACATACATACATACATACAGGTATTCAGTCCTTCGAATGAGATTATAAACCGAGGTTCCGTGTGTGAACGCACGCACGCATAACATCTTCCACACACGTAAAATCCCATCACCAACTTTCGGAAGAGAAGGCCAGTTTGGCCGTTGATATGGATGACACGTTACACGTAGCATGCACCCTGCGTGAGAAATGGAAAGAATGAAGGAAGTAAGGAAATTGAGTGCACGATATTGACTGGATGACACGGGAAAGGACTGAATGATGCGCTGGCAGGCAGCTCTTCAGTCGGCACTACCCAGGTGGGCAGCCCGTTGTGTAAATGAGAGTGTTTATTGTATTATGGGCGCTATAAAAATTAACATTATTATTATTACACATATATCGTGGGGACCAGACTGCGAATGCTGTGTTGTGATGACCAGACATTGGATAAACGCATAGAGGAATATACCAGCTATTTTGAACTGTCTGGATGGGACCGAAAAAAAGCCAAAAGGGAACTAACCAGAGGTGCTCGAGTGAATCGCAGCGAAGCACTTTTCAAGCCGAGGAAGAGCAAGGACAAAAAAAACATGCCTGGGTGACAACGTACGACCCACGCTACCCTCCCAAGTCAAAAATCATAAAGGAGAATCTCCACCTGCTCTACGTGGACAGAGCAAACAGGAAAATATTCCCACCCAAAACTTTGATCGCACCTGACAGACGCAGGAGAAACCTGGGGCAAATATACAAACCCACGACTCCCCGCCGTTTTGTTCAACATGGACCAAAGTCGAAACCAGGCTTCTTCAAATGCCAAGCAAAGCAATGCGACACTTGTGCCCATGCCATAGACATCGAGAGATTCATATCCCCATGGGACCAAAGAAGGTGGGAGATTAGGAAAACACTGGGCTGCACAACCCCCAACGCTGTTTACATCGTCCGGTGTAAGATCCATCAAGACGCCTGGTACGTTGGTTCTACCAGAAATCTAAAGCAGAGATGGGCTGGTCACAAATCGGACATCAAATTAAACAAGACGAACAAATGCCAAGTGGCCCACCACATGAATACTTTGAAGCACCCATCTGAAGACCTACACTTAGACGTCGAAATATTTGCCATAGACTGTGTAGAGGATGAAAGATTACTCGGTAAGAAAGAAACATGGTGGATGACTAATATCGGGACTGTCTTTTGCGGTCTGAACACCAGACTGGACATCTGTTCAATACCCGTCACAGGATCCAGTTCCAGTAAAAGTGCTTAATGAGTGTATATATATATACTGAACAACATTAAAAACGCACCGCTTGCCAAAAGACCCAGACAACGTTGGTAGTACAGAATTATTTAATGAAAGTAAGCATATTTGATTACGCATCCATTTTTCAATTAAACAAAATGTCTGTTCTTGACAAGAATGGCCGAATTCATCTGAAATGAGGTGGTGACTTCACTAGGGTCCCTGTCAAAAAGTACACGACGACGAGCATGTCCGTCCGCGAGCTCTAATACCGAGTGTGTCCGCCATTTGCCCCGATGCACGCTTGGCAGCGCCTCCTCATGGAGTAGACAAGGTTGTGCAAGAACGCCTGTGGCAGTCCATCCCACTCCTCGGTCAGTGCGCGCCTCAAATGATCGAGAGTCTGTGGACGTCTTCCACGGGCCACAAGACGCCCCAGCTCATCCCAGACGTGTTCAATGGGAGCCATGTCAGGGGACAGAGATGGCCAGGGCAACACGGCAATGTTGTTCGCCTGGAGAAACGCAGCGGTAGCTCTTGCGGTGTGGGGTCGTGCATTATCATGCTGGAAGAACTGCAGCTCTGGGTGCTGGCCAAACAGTGGGACGACGTGGTTCTGCAGCACCTGCTGGTACGTGTTGGCATTCACATGGTTGTCAAAAAAGTACAGAGGTGTCCGGTAGTCATGACTGAATGCCCCCCAAACCATCAGACTGCCCCCTCCCCATCTATTGGCTTCAAACACGCAGGAGTTGGCGTAGCGTTCCCCGACACGCCTCCAGACTCTCATTCTCCCGTCAGCATGAGATAACGCGAATCGACTTTCGTCAGAGAACAGCACAGCTCTCCACTGACGTCGTGTCCATGGCAGATGCTGGTTGGCCCACTGCAGGCGTTGCTGACGGTGTCTACGGGTGAGGACTGGGCCAACATGAGGGCGTCTTGCATTGAGCCCTGATTCTTGCAATCGACGTTGAACGGTTTGTCCAGACACTGGACCCCGTCGACCAACCACCTGGCGACATGTTTCTGCTGCTGTAAGGAATCGATTACGAAGATGAAGTTGCCGAATGTATCGATCTTGCGCTGGTGTGGTAACACGAGGTTGGCCCGTTCGGCGCCGATCAGTGGTGGAACCAGTTGCTGCCAAACGTTGTGATAGCCTTAAAATTGTAGAGTGACTGCAGTTCAGTTGTCTGGCTGTCTCTCTCGATGACATACCGACCATTAACATTCCAATGGCTCGCTCGCGTTCTTGCATAGACAGTCGCGGCATTGTTTTCGGACCACTTCGCCTGGTCGAATGACAACCGATACCGTTTTCCAGTCGGCATGACTTCAAACTCACCATTTGAGACAAAGAAACAGATGTGCTACGTTCAGTCTCGGCCCCAGTGGCAAGAAAAGTGTTTTGGGCGAGTTGCACGTGGGCGTCACACGAACGTCGGCAAGCGCGGAGAAACCGAGGCAGTGTGAATCTGTGTCCCTTAAAAATTGTGTCAACATACCAAATCCAAATACACCTTTTTTCCAAATGGGAAATCGGCAAATCAAAACGGTGCGTTTTTAATGTTGTTCAGTATATATATATAAAGGTTGTTCTGTACAATTCTTAGCCACTCACAATGCTTGGGTTATTGAACAGCAGAGCTGACCACTCAGACTGTTCCATATCTTTTGATCTCCCTTGCATCCTTGAATGGATCCTCAAGCATAGGCTCAAAGATTGTCCCCCACATTTTATACTGTTTGAATAATGCTTTTAGTTTTTCAGCAACTTTTTTCCTCTCCACACCTTTGTTTTGTTCCATTTACCTTCACTGGCTGCTTTGGGGGTGCTGTTGGATTCTTTTTTGAACCCTTGGTGGTGAGAACACCACAGAATTATGGACTGTGGTGTGTCTCTATTTGACACCAAGAGCACAGACACAATCAGCCGTGTCTCCCTGATGAGTCCGATCCAGTGAACGAAAGGCCTAGGAGCAGGCAATACAAATAAATGTGCCTTCGAGAGGGATTACGATGGTTCTCTCAGGCAGCTAGTGAAGGGCTTCTCATAGTTATAATATATTCCCCCCATTTTCTTCATCTTCAATTATTTTTTTATTTATTTTTTAAATTTTTTTTTTTTTTTTTAAAGTTCAAATCTTTGCCAAGTCATTACTACAACGACTGAAGAATTGTTAGCCTGCACTTGTTTTCCCCCACTACTTACTTGTTCAGCATTATATATATATATACACACACACATATATATATATATATATATATATATATATATATATATATATATATATATATACTGACTTCCATAAAAAACGCGAAAGCAAAACAAGCTGAAGGTTAGGGGCGAATTTTATTGGTCACAATTGTACAGAGTGGAAGCGAGAATTCAACGTGATTTGATTCATTACACCGGTAATGTGTGAAAATGTCATCAGCAATATGTCTTTGTGTGGAAAATCCAAGGTCACGTGACAAACCAGCTTAAAGTCCTAATACCGTGTGTGGCCGCCATTTGCATGGACAACTGCTTGACACCTGCGGCTCATTGAGTGGACCAGGTGGTTGATACGCCCCTTGGCACACCAGCCCACACATGGACGATGGCCTGGTGAAGTTGAGCCGCTGTTGCTGGTCGTGGACGCAGGAGGTCCAACCGTCTGCCAAGTTCATCCCAAAAATGTTCTATTGGGTTTAAATCGGGACTGAGGGCTGGCCAGGGCAGCACATTGACGTTGTTATGCTGAAGAAATTGCTGGGTGGCCCTGGCTGTGTGTGGTCTTGCATTCTCCTGTTGGAATGTCCAGTTTGGGTGTTGCGCAAAAAAAGGATCGACATGGGGTCTGAGCACCTGGTGGATGTAGCGCTGTGCATTGACACCCTGTCCGCGACCAGGACCAATGTTCTGAAAGATGACTGGTCCTATGGCGTGGTTAATGCCAATTGCACCCCATATCATAACGTTCGGGCCTCCCCAGGGGTTCAGCTCTACCACACAGGAGTCAGCATAGCGTTCACCAGGTCGACGCCATATTCTGACACGACCGTCAGCCATGTCAATACAAAAACGGCTCTCATCTGAGAACAGTATGCGTCCCCACTGCTGCCTGCGCCAGTTGATTCGGGCTTGTGCCCACTGCAGCCTGTCCTGCCGGTGTCTTGGTGTCAGTACCGGACCTCTGTGAGGACGCCTACATGCCAGCCCATTCTCCTGAAGACGCCGCCGCACAGTGTTGAGGCTGATTCGTTGCTGGAGATTCCCAGGCACCTGTCGAGCAGTGTTAGCGGCAGTTTGCCGCCTGTCCCGCAGATGGGTTCGAACAAAATGGCGATCCTCTCTTGGTGTGGATGACCCGAGGACGGCCTGGCCGGGGACGATCATCAGTGGTACCAGTGACTCGCATGCGGTGCTGCAGACGATAGATGGTTGAGATGTGGACGTTAAAGATGTTGGCGACCTGCCTGGCATCCACACCAGCCTCCAGATGGCCTAGGGCACGATTGCGTTCCTCTGCTCGTAGTCTTGGCATCTCTGTAGCGCTCAGACGGCAAGTCGTTATCTGAACCTTGTAGCGCGGCTTTATGAAGGCTGCATGCCTGCGTACTTGTCGCTGGTTAACTTTGCTCTGCATGGTGTGCACGTGCCTCACATGCAGCAACCAGTTTGCCATTTTTGTTGACCCTCCAATGCCGGGAATGATGTGTTGCTCACACAACTTTTTCACTGCACGCGAGTCTTGGACCCAAACAACTTGCCACAATGGTTCAATATTGTATATTCACCCCTTTTCACCCGAAAAATAGCCTTTCAATTTTTTGCGTTTTTTATGGAAGTCAGTATATATATATATATATATATATATATATATATATATATATATATATATATATATATATATATATATATATGTGTGTGTGTGTGTGTGTGTGTGTGTGTGTGTGTGTGTGTGTGTGTGCGTGCGTGCGCGCGCGGTGTGTGTGTGTGTGTGTGTGCGTGTGCGTGTGCATGTGTGTGTGCATCTATGATTGTGTGTGTGCGGGTGTGGATGTGTGTAGGTGTACAGGTGCACGGGTATTTGTATGGGTGTGAGTGTGTGTATGTTGGTGGGGTGCATGTGTGTGTGTTTGGTGGATTGGAAGAGGTGGTTGTGTGGGTGTGTATGTATGGGTCTGGGGGTGTATGTGTATGTCCTAGGAAGTGTGGGGGTGGGGGGTGGGTGGGTTGAAAGTGTGTATATGGGTGTATGTAAGGGGGTGTTTATTTGTGTAAGAGTGTGTATTTGTGTGTGTGGGTGTGTGGGGGTCGGGGGGTTGGGGGATAGTGTACTGGGGCCTAGTCTGTGGCACTTTGGGGCGCTTGGGGAACGGGGGAAAGTTTTTGCTTGATGGAAAAGGTGTATAAAGGCACAACAGTTCTTGTAAGCATATCTTTTGTGAACATTCGCTTTTTCTTTGTATATGTATCAGACTGGGGATGTGGGAGTGCATTTGCGCGAGTGTACAGTCTGCACGTTTATGACCCTCAGCCCATTAACCACCACCCCCAACTCCCCCCTCTTCTCCTTGTTCCTTGACGTCCGGTCTACGGTGGTGGCCTTTTGTTCCATTTATTCATTCATTCATTTTTCATTTCTTGAGTTGAGTGACCAATTGATAGGATTCCTTTCTGTGTAAGTGTAGTTGCTTATTCTGATTTTGATGTGAAGTGTGCCCACAATAGGCAGAGGTGGAACATGTATGTTGATTGAGGGGTATGAATGCCTGTGTGTGTGTGTGTGTGGTGTGTGGGTGTGCGTGGGTGTAGGTGTGTGTGTGTGTGTGTGTGTGTGTGTGTGTGTGTGTGTGTGTGTGTGTGTGTGTGTTTTGTTTGTGGGAGAGAGAGAGAGACAGAGAGAGAGAGAGAGAGAGAGAGAATGTATGTCAGATGGGGTGTGGAGGTGGTGAGTGCGTGTTTGGTTTTTGCCCGAGTTGTTCTCTTGGTGTTGATATTGTTGCTTTGCCTGCTCGTGTTACAATCAGAAGCTTGTTTGAAGAAGCCCACGTCGGGCGAAAATTCACAAATAAATAAATGTTTGGAAAAGCAGTGGCCTGGGTCTTTTGACTCTTTTTATAGTTATGCTTGCTACTGCAGGCACTATCTGGTCTAAGCCTTTCTGTTGTGGAGCCGTGCTCAAAGTGCATATATGAATGGATGGATGAATGGAGATAGACAGACAGACATACACATAGATGGATAGATAGATAGATAGATAGATAGATATAGCCTTTATGATACTAATGATGAAGATGACCACCGTCAGTGGTAGAATGGCCACGCCATTGTAAAACCTCTCCTCCCGCTGCACCTTTCTGTTCCGGCCACGAAGGGTGTGTGTGTGTATGTGTGTGTGTGTGTGTGTGTGCGCGCATGCGTGCGTGCGCGCGTGCATGCGTGCGTGCGTGCGTGCGTGCATTTACAACCCAATGATTCGACGTGACTATATCTGATTGGGGGGGGGGGGGGGGGGGGCACGCGTGATACCGTGTGTGGTTTCAAGAGACGGATTGGGGAAAGGCATTCAGGCTGGGGGGGGGGGGGGGGGGGGCACGCGTGATACCTGTGTGGTTTCAAAGACGGATTGGGTGAAAGCATTCCAGGCTAACGAAAGACGATGGGCAAAGCACGTGTGTGCAGCGTTTAAGTTCGGAGCGGATCCGCGGTGTCAATCCGGATCACAGAGAGGAAACAGGATCTGCTGGAGCTTGGCGGCGGGCTGCTTTCTCCGATCGCCCCCCCTCCCCCCCCCCCCCCCTCTAGATATCCATTGTTTGTGTGTTGATGGTGTTCTCTTCATTTCCTTTCTCCTCCACACATCGCCCCGTCCTCCCTCCTTACCTCCATCCACCTCTCCTCCCTTTCCCCCGAAACTCCCCCCCACCCCACCCCAACATAGCCTTCATCCCACCATCCCCCACCCTCCCTTCCTTTCCCCCTTCCCTGCTAAACCAACCCTGAAGGCCCATTAGGGCTACATGCATGTCACACGACAACCCCCCCCCCCCCCTCTCCTCCCCAAATCCCGCTTTCCACCCCCCCCCCCCCCCCCCCCCCCCCCCCCCCCCCCCCCCCCCTTCCCATTTCGCCTCTTCGCGGAATCAAACGGCTTCTTTTGATCTTTTGCCACGAAAAGTAATTGGATGAGAGGCGCATCGATTTGTCCCTCCCCGTCTAAAAGGGACCCCGGGGGCAGGAAGGAGCCATGCGAGTGAGGGGGGGGGGGGGGGGGGGGGGGGGAAATGAGATGTGTTTAGACCTTCGACACCGGAGAGTTTGAGGAACGGACGGGGAGGAGAGGCGGAGAGGGTGAGCATAACGGGAAGGGGGGGGGGGGGGGGAGGAAGGGGGGGACAGATATAATGCGGCTCGGCACTCCAGTTTATGACCACTGGTTCCAGACCTGATCGATCCCATCAGGGGGATTTTTCGTTTATTAAGAGGGGGAGGGGGAAGGGGGGGGGGTCTTTCACTCGCTCACACACACACACACACACACCACACACACACACACACACACGCACGCACGCACGCAACCACGTACACGCACGCACGCACTCACGCACGCACACACGCACACACACACACACACACACACACACACACACAAAACACACACACACCACACACGCGCGCGCGCGCGCGCACGCAACCACGTACACGCACACACAACACACACACACACAACACACACACACACACACACACAGAAAAGCAAGCGTTCGAAACACGTGATTCTTTTCAGCCTTGTGTTGTCTTGATTCTGCTGGGCTTCATCTGTTGTTCGTCTTGCATAAGCTTTAGAAAGGAGAGAAACACATAACAAAAAATCAAATCAATCAATGTAACATTGCCGTTCTTTTTAATCTGCTAAAAGAATTTTTGAAAAAATAATTTCCACATCATGCCGTTTCTTTTCTACGCTAAAAAAAAATCTACTTTTTTTTTCTTTTTCAAATGTGCACGTGGAATTGATTTTGATAGAGTAACTGACGTCGTTGTGGCCCTGCGGTCGGCGCGGCTGTAAGCTTCGTGAAATAAAACGCCTAGCTTCACCTGGCTTTCAAGATATGGAGATAGAGCGGTCAGCTGTGAGAATGAACTACATTGTTGACTGCCAAACGCTTTCCATATCTTCTTCATCAACAACGTGAGAATAATAATATAATAATAATAATAATATAATAATAATAATAATATAATAATAACGTACATTTATAGAGCGCCCTTTCTCACTAGAGCTCACAGCGCTTTACAATATTTAACTATAAACATGTCAAAAACAAAAATCACTATACAAAACCATAAACCCAGTCACCTCATCAATTATGACAATGAAATACAGCAAGGAAAGGGGGGGGGGGGGGGCTAGCCAACCAACATTGACACCACACACACACACATACACACACGCGCGCGCGCGCACACACACACTGTCAGTTTTCAAGTGTAACACTTACAACACGTAACGCCATGACACACCCAATAACAGGACAAAAACGTTTTCGATAGAAAAATTCCTTGAACAGATGGGTTTTGAGAGCAGAGCGGAAAGCAGAGTCAGTTTTGGCACAGCGGATCGAAAGTGGGAGAGAGTTCCAAACGGAAGGCGCTGCAAAAAAAGAAGGAACGTTCACCATAGGTTTTTTGTTGAAACGCGTGGCTTGCAGAGTGTGAGACTGTCATAATGACATTCTGCAGGGGAAAAAAACATGTTCTGTAGGTCGGAGAGATCTCCCTTCCTTTTGTTTATGAAAATACACATGTAGACAGACGCTAAGGAAAACAAATGTTGATCTGTTTAATCACCAGGTACAGCTAGCTTACTAGCTTGATACTGCATAACACGGAGAGAGAGAGAGAGAGAGAGAGAGAGAGAGAGAGAGAGAGAGAGAAGAGAGGGAGAGAGAGAGAGTGAGGAGAGAGAGAGACAGAGAGAGAGAGAGAGAGAGAGAGAGAGAGAGAGTGGAGAGAGAGAGTGAGAGAGAGAGAGTGAAAGAGACAGACAGACAGAGAGACAGACAGACAGAGACAAAGACAGAGAGGCAGACGGACAGACAGAGCATGTGAACACGACTGATTAGGAAAGAAAAAAGTTTTATAAACAAGTCATCTGGTGGTGACAATCTGCACGCGGGACAGTTTGATTGGGCTTTATGTTGTTGTTGTTTTTTTCAGCTCTGTTCCGAATTTCAAGTTCATTCAAACAACGGATAACCGTGGATGACGTGTACTTTTAGTAGTAAACAACAAGTATTAGGTTTAAACAGGTACATATGATACTGTCAGAATTGTTCACTACGTCGTAGCCCGGTAAATGCCACGACACCGGTGGGTGTACAGTTCCTACCTTCTTAGTGTTATTATTATTATTATTATTATTATTATATTGGGTATTTATATAGCGCCTATCCTCGGTCACAGACCAAGCTCTAAGCGCTTTACAATAAACACACTACCTCACTCACTCAACGGGCTGCCTACCCAGGTAGAGCCGGCCGAAGAGCAGCCTACTGGCGCTCATTCAGTCGTTTCCCGTACCACTCAAATATCAGTCACTCATTTTCATTTATCTAATTTATTCCTCCAGTTTCTCACATAGGATGCACGTGATGTTTATACGTGTCCTCCATTTCCACCGGTACACGATGGCACACGATAACAGTAAAGTGACAATTTTTGTGGCTTGGTAAGAAATACCAGGCGGCTATCTTCAATCTACATCAATTTTGCCAGGGCAGCGGGGAACCCGCCTGCTCTTTTCGATTTTCAACTGCCGTGGGTTCTTTAACGTGTGCAGGGGGCAGGAAGGCACACGGGTCTAACTCGCTTATTGTCCCCATCCGACGGACTTGACGTTCAGTTCGATTTGTCATTGTCATTCAAACTGGGAAAAGAAAGAGCGAGAAAAGCAGGGCTCGAACCCACGCACTTCTCACACGTTGGATTGGCAGGCGAACGTCTTAACCACTCTGCCACCTTTCTTGAATCAGAGTGTTTCAGCCACGCAGTGTGAGCCATTTCCAGAATGCAGTAAGAGTTGTCTTGAAGCAGGAACTAACTAACTAACTAACTGTCAATACTGTCACTTACTTCCGGACCACAGTTTGGCCGTGTGACTATCTGTAGGTACCTTTAACCACCTTTAACCCTTTCGGTTCTGCTTCCTCTGACTGAAAAGACACTTCCTGTATCAAGCACTGATGCTTCGATTTTTGCCTGAAGGCAGGATTGCAAGAGCTGAATAGCATCTGCTTCCTTCCCATTTACCTCAGCTACGTTCAGCGAGATATACGTGAGGTGACCTTTCTTTCAAACTGATTTTTGGCTTTATATGAAGCACAAAAGAATGTAGACAATGGCATATAAACATCGCTCATACGAACACTTAGCAGCAACTTGGTCACACAATAATTCTATACTCTGGGGAAAAAAGTCTTATTTTTCGTTTATCCTGGAGTAAGTCTTTCCGTTCAGTATATGACTGAACTCATTTTCCAATATGAAGATGAATGCGAACTAAAGATCAGAATGAAAGATTTTATTCTTTGACTTTTCTTCTGTGTCGCCATTCGTCGTTTTTTAATTTTCTAACTCACATCATCCCCCGCCCCCACCCCTACCCCCTCACACCGCGCATTCCTGCTCCCCCGATACACAGTCACATTAAGGTTTGCTCAGGCCGAGAATTAGCGCAGCGAGCTATATCAGTATCAGGGTCGACGTTAGGACACTCAGCTGCGGAGACGCTTCTCTGCCGCTGAATCCTATCAATCGTGTTTAGTGATTTCACCAAATTCATAATTATTGAATTTTTTTCTTATTGATGCTATGTGACGCACTCCCACCGTTAAGAGATCAAATGTTTCGACGCGCTGGTATCAAACTGCAATCTCGTGACCTTATTAACAGAACGATGGAGAACGTTTGCTAACAGCAGCAGAGCAACATCTTGTATAACTAGGTACTAATCGTGGCAGTTGTATACTCTTTCTTACACAAGCGGAATGTGCAGGTTTGTGAACATCGCTGCTCTAAAGAAAGAAACAAAGAAACAAACAAAAGAGGAAGCCAGCCCTCATTCTACAGTTATATCTGAAACATCATTATTTTGGTGTCAGCTTCTTGAGTCCAGTTCCCGGCATCATCCGACTGTATATGTCTGGCTAATTCACTGTGTGTGTGTGCGCGCGCGCACGCGCGCGCGCGCGTGTGTGTGTGTGTGTGTGTGTGTGTGTGCATGCGTTTGCGCGTGCGCGTGTGTATGTATGTGTGCCTGCGCGCGTGCGTGCGCGCGCGCGAGTGTGTGTGTGTGTGTGTGTGTGTGTGTGTGTGTGTGTGTGTGTGTGTGTGTGTGTGTGTGTGTGTAAGTGCGCGCGCGCATGCGTGCGTGCGTGCGTGCGAGTGTGTGTGTGTGTGTGTGTGTGTGTGTGTGTGCGTGTGTGTGTGTGTGTGTGTGTGTGTGTGTGCATCGTGTGTCTCTGTTTCATCCCCCCCCCCCCCCCCCTTTTTTTTTTCGCTCCCCTGTACCCTCCACCTTCTGCACCTATCTCTCTCTCTCTGTGTATCTCGCTGCCTCCGTCTCTGTCTCTCTCTTTATCTCTCCCTCTCTCCTTCTCTCTCTCTCTCTCTTTCGGTGCCCTCCTCTCCCCCCCACCCGCCTCATTTTTCTCTTTCTCCTGTAGTTCCTCTTCTTTTTTTCTTTTTTATTTATTTATTTTTTTTTACTCCCGGGCCTGAAATCCGAGGGGGCATCCAAGACAAAATCCGAAGACG
>CM031615.1:64537025-64547025 GCA_018398815.1 Conus ventricosus
CACACACACACACACACACACACACACACACACACACACACACCTCTGTCTCAATCTCTTTCTGCCTCCGTCTGTCTATCTGTCTGTCTGTCTGTCTGTCTGTTTGTCTCCTCTCTCTCATTGCTTTGATTGCAATCAAACCATTAGCACAAGAGCGCCCCTCCCTCTGCGACATGAATGTAACAGAAGTGCCTTCGTGTTGTCACTTCCAGTGGGACTGTAGGCATTGTATCAACAACGCGTTGAGACCAGAAACAAACACTCAAAGATTCAATAACAACAACGAAATAAATGAATGAACAAACAACGACTGCTAGTTTGGAATCCTTGTTCAGAGATGTTGTAAAAGGTGGTAAGAACAGGAGTGTCAACTGACAGATTGTGTTGAATTTTGTTGTCCACGCTGAACCGATTTCAATGGTTTTATAACATTGGTGAATTACGGAAAGGAAACAAAAACCAAAACTGATGTGTTTACTTCACCGATGATTTCTTAGCTCTATATTGTGTAACCTCTAGTCTCTATAACCAAGAATGAATTATTCTGATCAAGATGAACCAGGGCGAAATTGTAGCGATTAACAAAAGTTTCTTCATCGAGGAAGTGTTTTGCCCCCTCGTTTTATCGTTCTCGGACATAAGTAAAGTCTTCATCTGAAAAAAAAAGAAAAGAAACGAAAGAAAGAGCAGAACACACACACACACACACACACACACACACACACACACACACACACACACACGCGCGCGCGCGCGCGCGCGCGAGAGAGAGAATGAAAGAGCAACGCGCATTCTAGCGTCGAGAAAGTTTTCTGTCCCCAAAGCAAAGCATACTGCGTTTAAGGATCCCAACAGAAATACTGGTTTACGCGATAGCATGCGATACCCGTACCCCTCCCCTTCCCCCATCTCCCCTCACCCCGTCCTTTCCTCGCTACCCCCGCCGGAGCCGCCGCCGCCCCTCCGTGTTTCACCCCCCCCCCCCCAAAAAAAAAAAAAAAAAAAAAAAAACAACAAACAAACAAACAAACAAACCCATCACTTACTGGGATAGTTTCAAAGTGAGATGATTGCAAGCGGAAATTGACACAAATTGTAAAAGGAATTTCAAGTAGCTCTGCCGATAAATTTGTTAGTCCATGTTAACCGGCGGAGTTACTTAAAATTCCTTTGAAAATTCATCACTTACTGGTTTGTTTGTTTGGCTTCTTTATTAATTGAATTATTGACTGGACGACTATCAGTATTCAGAAGCATGTTTTAAGTCGTAAGCAAAAATGTAGTCCTGGTCGATGATATAAGGGTTTTAAGGCTTGTTCGCTTTGTATCTATCCATCGATGTCATGAATCAGATTCCTTCACATGGATCAGTAACGAACAAAAAGGAACACTGCTCAATATCAACATTTTCACCGCGTCACAAAAAAAATTAATTGATGATCAATATTCGATGAGATGGCTTCGAAGGCATTGCGACTGAGCGTACATGTGAAAGGGTATATCGGTTATAGAGATGGCTTCGAAGGCATTGCGACTGAACGTACATATGAAAGGGTATATCGGTTATAGAGATGGCTTCGAAGGCATTGCGACTGAACGTACATGTGAAAGGGTATATCGGTTATAGAGATCGCTTCGAAGGCATTGCGACTAAACGTACATTTGAAAGGGTATATCGGTTATAGAGATGGCTTCGAAGGCATTGCGACTGAACGTACATTTGAAAGGGTATATCGGTTATAGAGATGGCTTCGAAGGCATTACGACTGAGCGTACATTTGAAAGGGTATATCGGACATATCCTGGACATTCTGAATGAAGAAGTCAAACTGTAAGACGGGGAGGAAGGATAAGAAGAAGACAAAAAAAGAAGGAAGAAGGAGAAGGAGAAGGTAAAAAAAAAAGCAGAAGTAAAAGGCGGAACTGTGCAATGAATAAATCCCATCATTGGCAACTCTTTCTGGCTGATATATGATGCTTTTTTACACACACACACACACACACACACACACACACACACACACACACACACTCACACACACACACACACACACACACACACACACACACACGCACAAAAGCAAGCGCGCGCGCACACACACACACACACACACACACACACACACACACACACACACACACACACACTTTTGGGAGGTGAGGATGGTGAGGGGTGGTGGTGGATGAGGGGGTTGACTAAAACTCTAATCCCACGATGGAAAAGATGACTGCCCACGGAGCTCCAGAACAGAGAGAGAGAGAGAGAGAGAGAGAGAGAGAGAGGAGAGAGAGAGAGAGAGAGAGAGAGAGAGAGAGAGAGAGAGACAGACAGACAGACAGACAGGCAGACAGACAGAGACAGAAAGACAAACAGAGACAGACAGACAAACCGACAGATGGACAGACAGACCGACAGACAGAGTCAGAGACAGGCAGACAGACAAACAGACAGACAGACAGAAAAGACGGGGGCGAATGATGGGAACTATGCAGTGGAAGAGAAAGGAGAGAACCGAGATGGTGGCGGATGTTGTGCTGACGGGAGAGGGTGGGGGGGGGGAGGTGAGGGTTAGGGAAAGCGGATGAGGGTGGAAGACAGCGTTTCGGGAACCGAAAAGGGCGAGACGGGTACGGTGTAAATGGGGGGGGGGGGGGGGGGGGGGGGGGGGGGGGGGGGGGGGGGGGGGGGGGTGGGGGAGGGGGGATTAAGGGCGAGAGCGGTCACGGGACGTGATGGGGGGGGGGGGGGGGGTGCGGGGGGTGGAAACGGTGGAGGTGAGGCACATTAACGAGGCGTTTCATTGCTCTGTTAAACCCCTCGCTAATCCAGAGACGGAATATGACACAGTGCCCCCCCCCCCCCCTCTCTGTCTGTCTCTCTCTCTCTCTCTCTCTCTCTCTCTCTCTCTCTCTCTCTCAGTCTCTCTCTCTCTCTCTCTCTCTCTGGTAAACATCAGAACATGTGAACATAAAAATGCACGAACACACACACACACGCGCTCACACGTTGTCCACCTTCCTCTCTATGTCTGTGCATTTCTGTGTGCGTGTGCGTCTCTGTGTGCACGTTAAATGGACTCGCATATCATTATCATGGATGAACAATGTTATTACATTCATCATCATCTTGTATAACCTCATTCATTTTGTATACTACTTCTACTACTCCACCAACAATTGCTACTACTACTGCTATATACTTCTTCTTACTATTATTATTATTATTACCATCATTATTATTAAACAAGCGTTTTTGAAGCGCCTTGCCAAAGGTCCTAGGCGCTCACAATCACACACTCTCGTGTACACAAAAGGCTGCCTACCTGGGTAGTGCCGACTGAAGTGCTGCCTACAGGCGCTTCATTCAGTTGTTTCCCGTGTCATCCAGTCAGTATCGTTCACTCAGTTTACTTCCTTTCTTCCTTCATTCTTTCCATTTCTCACGCAGGGTGCATGCCATGTGTAATGTGTGTGCAAGATGCGTTCATACACGGAACTTCGGTTTATAGTCCCATTCGAAGGACTTTTTGGGAAATGGAGTCAGAACCAATGTTAACTCCGAGGGAAAAACCTCTCTGTACCGAAACGGCCCGGCGGAGATTCGAACCCGCAACCCCAGGATCACTAAGATTACGAGTCCGGCGCTCTACCAACGGAGCTGTTATTATTATCATTATTATTAATATTATTGTTATTTGTTTGTAATTATTTATTACAATTAATCATTATCATCACCATCATCACCATGATGATAACATTCTGATGATGATGATGATGATGATGATGATGATGATGATGATCACTATAATCACTGATGGCATTAAACTGAAACTATCTAGCCCATTCCTGCCCCTTCAGCTTGCTGCCACTGACTGGAGTCGACTTTCAACTCCTGGGTCAGTGTCATCAGCACGTCTATAAAAAATGTATTCCAGTCGACACGTTTCATAAAATGCACTTTTTGTGCGTTTTTTTTCCATTCCATTGTTCCCCAGGGTCAGTGGATGGTGGAGTGAGTGGGGTAAGGTGGGGGTGAGGGCAGAAAGAGAAGGGTGGGGGTGGGGGTGGGAGGCTGCCTGAGTTCTGAAATTTCTCTTCAGAGTTGAATGCGTGCCACAGATAATGTGAAGAGGGAATAAAGCAAATAGAACCTCTACCAATGGAGAGTAAAGGATGCCAAAGCAAACATGCGTTGATAGAAGGTTGGTTTATTTACATTTGTTGTGTGTGTTTACATGCGTTGATAGAAGGTTGGTTTATTGACATGTGTTGTGTGTGTTTACATGCGTTGATAGAAGGTTGGTTTATTGACATGTGTTGTGTGTTTTACATGCGTTGATAGAAGGTTGGTTTATTGACATTTGTTGTGTGTGTTTACATGCATTGATAGAAGGTTGGTTTATTGACATGTGTTGTGTGTGTTTACATGCGTTGATAGAAGGTTGGTTTATTGACATGTGTTGTGTGTGTTTACATGCGTTGATAGAAGGTTGGTTTATTGACATGTGTTGTGTGTGTTTACATGCGTTGATAGAAGGTTGGTTTATTGACATGTGTTGTGTGTGTTTACATGCGTTGATAGAAGGTTGGTTTATTGACATGTGTTGTGTGTGTTTACATGCGTTGATAGAAGGTTGGTTTATTGACATGTGTTGTGTGTGTTTACATGCATTGATAGAAGGTTGGTTTATTGACATGTGTTGTGTGTGTTTACATGCGTTGATAGAAGGTTGGTTTATTGACATGTGTTGTGTGTGTTTAATTGTCTGTTTAGTCATTCATTTGTTCATGTTGTTTATCCATAGATTTAGCGTTCAAAATATTTGTGCGTTTTTTTTTTCTGGCAAAGATGGCAGTCAGAAATAACAAAGCGGAGTGGTCTCAGAATTTTAGTGAATTTTGTATTTATTATCTATTTGTTATTCACACACACACACACACACACACACACACACACACACACACACACACACACACACACGCACAGAGAGAGAGAGAGAGAGAGAGAGAGAGAGAGAGAGAGAGAGAGAGAGAGAGAGAGAGAGAGAGAGAGAGACAGACAGACAGACAGACAGACAGACAGACCGACAGACAGATTCACACCTACAGGACAGTGACCGATGACAAGATATGCTCCACAGGTTTGAACCCTCTCCTCGCGGGCTCCGAACACCGGACGACAGCTCCATCGGACTCTGACGTCATCTCCAGTCTCACCCCAAAGCCTTCTTCTCGTGGGGGGGCGACCCGGATAAGCGAGGTTCGGCGGAGTCACCAAACACAGGTGTCTGCCGCAGCGGACGAACAATTCAGTCCACCACTACGTTCCCCGTGTCTTTTCCTCCTCTTGTCTGGGGACTCGTGAGATATCAAGTGTAGAGATCCGCATTTACTTGCTCATGGAAAATCAGGTCTCTTGAACACGTCCTCTTCACAATTCTGAACCATTCCAGAGATGTTATAGTTTGGGTCATGGAAAATCAGGTCTCTTAAAAACGTCCTCTTCACAATTCTGAACCATTCCAGAGATGTTATAGTTTGGGTCATGGAAAATCAGGTCTCTTAAAAACGTCCTCTTCACAATTCTGAACCATTCCAGAGATGTTATAGTTTGGGTCATGGAAAATCAGGTCTCTTAAAAACGTCCTCTTCACAATTCTGAACCATTCCAGAGATGTAAAAGTTTGCTTTGCACACGCGCGCCCGTTGCTAACGTCAGTGAATTCTCCTTAAAGCCTGCGAGAGTAAATAGCTGAGAAGATGCAACAAGACGTCATTGTGGTATTCTTACCACTGGATTACAACTGTTCGCACAGAGGCACTTTGGCCACTGGACTCGCAATGCCATGGATACATGCAACAGCAGAATGAAAGTGGCAGAGTGGGGCGGGGAAGGAGAGGGGCATGTATATGTAGGTAACGCTTCAAATAACGCTTGATTACCTTCAGGGTAGACTGCACAGTCAGCACTGGCGGTAGCACACAACCTATCAGGTTCTCAGTTCTAAACATATGGTAACCTGTTAGGTCGTCAATGCACCGAGTTGCTACCAGCCCAATAATCACCTACATCCTCTCTCCCCAACGCACCGAGTTGCTATCAGCCCAATAATCACCTACACCCTCTCTCCCCAACGCACCGAGTTGCTATCAGCCCAATAATCACCTACACCCTCTCTCCCCAACGCACCGAGTTGCTATCAGCCCAATAATCACCTACACCCTCTCTCCCCAATGCACCGAGTTGCCATCAGCCCAATAATCACCGACACCCTCTCCCCAATGCACCGAGTTGCCACCAGCCCAATAATCACCGACACCCTCTATCCCCAATGCACCGAGTTGCCACCAGCCCAATAATCACCTACACCCTCTCTCCCCAATGCACCGAGTTGACACCAGCCCAATAATCACCTACACCCTCTCTCCCCAATGCACCGAGTTGACACCAGCCCAATAATCACCTACACCCTCTCTCCCCAATGCACCGAGTTGCCACCAGCCCAATAATCACCTACACCCTCTCTCCCCAATGCACCGAGTTGACACCAGCCCAATAATCACCTACACCCTCTCTCCCCAATGCACCGAGTTGACACCAGCCCAATAATCACCTACACCCTCTCTCCCCAATGCACCGAGTTGACACCAGCCCAATAATCACCTACACCCTCTCTCCCCAATGCACCGAGTTGACACCAGCCCAATAATCACCTACACCCTCTCTCCCCAATGCACCGAGTTGACACCAGCCCAATAATCACCTACACCCTCTCTCCCCAATGCACCGAGTTGACACCAGCCCAATAATCACCTACACCCTCTCTCCCCAATGCACCGAGTTGACACCAGCCCAATAATCACCTACACCCTCTCTCCCCAATGCACCGAGTTGCCACCAGCCCAATAATCACCTACACCCTCTCTCCCCAATGCACCGAGTTGCCACCAGCCCAATAATCACCTACACCCTCTATCCCGAATGCACCGAGTTGCCACCAGCCCAATAATCACCTACACCCTCTCTCCCCAATGCACCGAGTTGACACCAGCCCAATAATCACCTACACCCTCTCTCCCCAATGCACCGAGTTGACACCAGCCCAATAATCACCTACACCCTCTCTCCCCAATGCACCGAGTTGCCACCAGCCCAATAATCACCTACACCTCTCTTCCCCAATGCACCGAGTTGACACCAGCCCAATAATCACCTACACCCTCTCTCCCCAATGCACCGAGTTGACACCAGCCCAATAATCACCTACACCCTCTCTCCCCAATGCACCGAGTTGACACCAGCCCAATAATCACCTACACCCTCTCTCCCCAATGCACCGAGTTGACACCAGCCCAATAATCACCTACACCCTCTCTCCCCAATGCACCGAGTTGACACCAGCCCAATAATCACCTACACCCTCTCTCCCCAATGCACCGAGTTGACACCAGCCCAATAATCACCTACACCCTCTCTCCCCAATGCACCGAGTTGACACCAGCCCAATAATCACCTCCCCAACTCTCCTTCACTCTCTCCCTCCACCTCCCTCTTCCCCTCTAATCCACTATTTCCCATTTACAAGTCCCTTTCTTGCCATGTCTTCTCCCCCTCCCTTCGTCCTCTGTCTGTGCAGCAGTCTGAGGTGGCCTGATCTGGGTTAGTTATTATCTCCCCCTCCCTTCGTCCTCTGTCTGTGCAGCAGTCTGAGGTGGCCTGATCTGGGTTAGTTATTATCTCCCCCTCCCTTCGTCCTCTGTCTGTGCAGCAGTCTGAGGTGGCCTGATCTGGGTTAGTTATTTTCTCCCCTCCCTTCGTCCTCTGTCTCTGCAGCAGTCGGAAGTGACCTGATCTGGGTTAGTTATTATCTCCCCCTCCCTTCGTCCTCTGTCTCTGCAGCAGTCGGAAGTGACCTGATCTTGGTTAGTTACCATCTCACTGTTACAGCTGATAAGTAAAAAAATAAAATCCACTCATTTCTTTCGCTGAAAAGTTCATCCCAGAGATGTCTTTCCTTTTTAGTGCGCTATCAGACGCCTGGTCTTTCTTTCTTTCTTTTTCTTCCTCTATCAATCCATCCCCTAATAATTCAAAACGCTTGTAATCAGTAGAGTCACTCATGTGTGACGTAATTTTGCGGATTGTCTTATGAAAAGTGGTTTTCTTTATGCATTCCGATAGGATTAGGGGTTTTTGTGTGTGAAGAATAATCATAATTAAAGCAACAACAACAACAAAAACTTAATTGCAGCGCTACTGCTGGTTTCTTGTTTGATTTACCATAATGGAAAATAATCTTAATAAGTTATATGGAGTGTATACATCTGCATATCTGCCGGGTGGATGTGGCATCAACATTTAAATAGCCTGATTTTGAAAAACCTTGACTCAATATTAATAATAAACATTCGCATACAAAATCATTTCACACGTCTTTTATCGGTGTTCAAAGCAGTTATTGTAAGTGATCTCAATTTCTACGAAAAACGTCAATGTGTAATATTGAAAAGATTGCTGACAATGTCAATGGCAGAATTATGGCCTTTGCGATTCAGTGCGACTCCACGCACAATACGGCAGGAAAGGTCTTCACCATGTTTATCGTTTCGCTGAGTCTGGTTACAACAATGCCAGTAACTGCTATGGAAATGCCAAGGGTCTTCACCATGTTTATCGTTTCGCTGAGTCTGGTTACAACAATGCTAGCAACTGCTATGGAAATGCCAAGGGTCTTCACCATGTTTATCGTTTCGCTGAGTCTGGTTACAACAATGCTAGCAACTGCTATGGAAATGCCAAGGGTCTTCACCATGTTTATCGTTTCGCTGAGTCTGGTTACAACAATGCTAGCAACTGCTATGGAAATGCCAAGGGTCTTCACCATGTTTATCGTTTCGCTGAGTCTGGTTACAACAATGCTAGCAACTGCTATGGAAATGCCAAAACCGCGGACACACCAAAACACACGCAACGGAGCACAACCGAGGCAAGGTAAACCGTACACACACATAAACAACCCAAAATGCCCGATTACAGAGGCTCCCTTGTTTGCTCATGTGAGTCCGTGGAATTAGCTGGACACTGGAAATTGAGCGTGGCCTCTCCATAGTTGTACGATATTCACCACTCTGATCGTGCCGCCGGTTATTTCACTCTGCTTACACTGAGGCGTCAACAGCAAGAGAAACATGGACAGAATGCTGTTTACGCCACAAAAAAGTGATCACGTTAAAGAGACTGAGACCATTTTTCTTCCATTGCATCGATCGCGATGTCACCTTCATACTTTGACACAGCCAAATCTTTCTTTTCCTCGAGAACTATTCCTGCTCTGTGGTTTCATTCACAAACTATTTCAAAGCCCACGAGAGTTACCAACAAAATGACGAGGTACAGATCTACGACCAAGCTATCAGCTACCTTTCAAGAAATGGGGGGAGAAGGTGGTAGATAATCGGCTTTAGGGAGTTTCCTGGGAGATTAGGATTCTAATCAAAAGAACAAAAGGATATCCGTGTTTTTCCCTGCTGAAAAAATATATCGGAAATCTAATCATTGTAACGAAACCAAAGCTGCACAAACCATGACTGTTCGAAAACCAAAACATTGTCCATCACCTGTGATTCTGGGACAGAACGGACAAGAACGAGTGGGATTGAGGGGTAGGGATGGGTTTGGATAAAGGGGTGGTCTTCTGCTACGATCTGGCTGCGTGCTTCGCCAGACAACGTTGTGGGCCCTGGAAGCAACGTGCTATGACTTACCCATGGCAGTGTGTGTCACATACCCCATCTACAGAGTGGGCACTTACCCATGGCAGTGTGTGTCGCATACCCCATCTACAGAGTGGGCACTTACCCATGGCAGTGTGTGTCGCATACCCCATCTACAGAGTGGGCACTTACCCATGGCAGTGTGTGTCGCATACCCCATCTACAGAGTGGGCACCACGCTTCTCAACTTCTTCATGACACGTGCTCCGTCAACTACACCTTCTAT
>CM031615.1:64562025-64564525 GCA_018398815.1 Conus ventricosus
ACTGAGCTTCCTTCAAGCGCTTGACGTAAGTCGTGTGATGGGGACAGGGGTTCAATTCCCCCGTTTCCCGTGCACAGACAGCATGGGTTGCACGAGTCATTATAATCATCAATAGTGTTGCTGTCCTTTGCAGTCCTGTCGCAGTCATCAGTATCCTCGTTATCATCAAGATTGTCATCATAATCATCATCACTGCTTGGACGGCGGGCCAGAATTATCAGCTAGCCGTTAAGTAGCGTTTTCTTTCCACGTGCGCGCGCGCACACACACACACACAACACACACACACACACACACACACACACAACACACACACACACACACTTTGCACATGCAAGATTTCGATATTCATCCAAAGGCAATTCTCCAATTTCTTTATAAGTTCCGAAGGTTGATGCGTGAAAGGGTACACCAAGAGCAAGCCTGTATCCTTTGCAGTCGATACTTTGAAGTTTCTTCAGTAAATAATTTGGAGCACTAAAAAATATTTCTTGTCCATAGGATAATTTTGATCGAATTAATGTTGTGCTAAGATGTTTCAAAATTTTGCTGTCTTGTCCCCAGTATTGTTTACTTATTACTTTTAAAAAATTTAAGCATTTTCTTGCTTTAGTCACCATATGGTTGATATGAGCGTTCCACGTTAGCTTTGTTGTAAGAAACAAACCCAAACATTTTACCGAATCCTTGTACTGAATTGTTTCGTTTTCAATTTTAAACATAGGTAGCTCAGCAGGATTACTACCATTATTGAAAAGCATCATATGAGTCTTTTCTGAAGATAATGCAAGACCATTTGTGACCATATAATTGTTTATTTTATCAAGTTCCCTTTGATATAGCTTCTTGATATAGTTTAATGCCCTTTTAGATGTATTTCTTTTCATAATAACATTCATCCATATACAGATATCATCTGCATATTGTACTAATACTACATGTTTTGACAAATGTGATGGCAAATCGTTCATCAAGATATTAAATAACAGAGGTGCAATTACGGAACCTTGTGGCAAGCCCATGTGAAGAGATCTAAAATTTGAATATGAATTCCCTACTCTAACTTGTATACTTCTTTTACTCAAAAAGCATTTAATAAAATGGTATAGATGACCCGATAAACGAGTCTGTTTAAGTTTATAAAGAAGCTTGGCATGCCAGACTTGGTCATAGGCTTTCTTGATATCAAAGAAAGTTGCAATAACGTTTTTTTCTTCTCGCAAACTGTTGTTTTATGTTTGTTGTAAGTTTCACCAAATTATCGATTGCAGATCTGCCTTTCCGGAAACCTGCTTGGTTAATGGGAATGATTTTATTTACTTCACAATAATGAACCAATCTTCTTAAAGTACGTTCTTAGGACCTCAACACCTGACAACTTTGTCTCGGAAGAAGTACAAATAAAATCAGAAATAAATTATCCTAAACGGGCCAGACAGATATCTTCATTAAAGCCAATTGGCTCATATGTATCTGACTTACTTAAAGAGTCGGAAATAAATCCACAGTGTATTGATGCACAGCAAGTAGTTTCTCCTTACCCTAACTGGGAGATGAATAAACCACATTTTGATATCAATTACACTGATGTGAAGAAGAATGAGAATCCAAATATTATGCAAAGTGAAGTCCGATTTTACCTAGAGAATAAATACCCAAATCATTTAAAGGTATACACAGATGGCTCACTCTTAGATGATCACCGTGCTGGTTCAGGTTTTGTTATACCAGCTTTAAAAAAAGAAAAGTCATACTTCATTGGTAAAAATCGATCAATATTTACCGCCGAACTCGTTGCTATACTTATGGCTCTTAATTACATAGTTGATCTTCCGTTGAACATTTTTCAAATTTTATTCTGCGTCGATTCTCAGTCCGTACTGTATGCTTTACGTTCATTTGATTACAAGAAAAAATCCAAAATTATCAAAGAAATCAATCAAATGATTAACATTTTAAGTTTAAAGGGAACCAATATCACCTTTTGCTGGGTTCCTTCACACGTTTGATTATATTCAAACGATTGTGCTGATAGAGCCGCAAAAGAAGGTGCAAGGCAAGACAGGGAATCAATAGAAATAAACATCCCATTATCCGTTACAGAAGGGTATCATTTACTAGAGCAAGCATCGTGGAACAAAGTTTCAAAATCTCTCCATAGGAAGGAGAAATTCTCTGATCTCTTACTGAATTCGGTTAGTTTAACAAACAAAATAGCTGTGAATTATAGCAACAGTTGCAAATTTAGACACATTACTTCGCTGTCTTATAGGATAAAGCCTTCAAAACAAAATTCAGCAAGAATGTTAAATGTCTGTGCGGTGAACAAATTTCAAACCAACACATTCTTCTGGAATGCCAGAGATTGAGACCTATTTTACCGGCTATTTCTGAAAGTTCTCTTGACAGTATTCTTGAGAATTTTAGTTTGTTGTTTGATTTTGCGAAGTGTTTACTACGCAGTCCTATGGGACATTTGTTATAGTTTGTGTTATGATTC
>CM031615.1:64569525-64579525 GCA_018398815.1 Conus ventricosus
ACCAGTAGATGGAAGTCAAAGTTCTATGCTGTTACATTTGAGTGTTCAAAATCTATTCTTTTTAGGTACTTGCAATGTAAAAAAAAACAAATTTCCACCGTCATTTATACAAGCAACTCTGCAACTAAGATGGGATGAGCGTTTAATATAACTCAAATTACATTAATAAGACTAAAATTACAAACAGCAATTATCACAGATGGTATTGTCAGAAATCAATAAATTGATGCCAGAATACATGAATTACAGTCCCTTCTGTCGTTTATTATAATCGGTAGATAAAGTTTAACGCACACGCTGCAGGTTCCTAGTGTTCGAAGAACTACATCGATAAACTGGCTTGTGAACGTCGCCCATGGCTGGCGAGACGGTCAGGATTAAGTTACAGTGACCAAGCCGCGCGGCGGCCTGTTCAAATGATTAATCAAGATGCTGTTAGTTTTGAGGATTCATCTGTGTGTTTCAGCTGTTACTTACCTGCAAACGAGCGTTTGATTTGTTTGTTCAACTGCTGATTATTTAAGCGACTAAATGGTCGCGTAATTATTTGGTTGTATAATTATTAGCAGTTAATTACTTGGATGCTGTTTGGTTGTTTGATTCTGCGCACATGAATATTTTGCCTTTTAAAGTTTATGTAAGTATCTGTTGGTCTGTCGGTCTGTTTGTTTCATCGGTTTCTTGGTGAGCGTTTGTTCGATGTGTTTACACCTGTGGGTCCACTGCAGGGCTGAAACCAACAGCCATGCCTTGTTGGGCCAGGGTGTAACGGGCGAAGCGTGAGGAGCCGTGGCGTGTAGCACGCACTGTCCTGAGGTGGGTGTAGTGGTCGACGGAGAATGAAAAGTAGATTTAGTTGGCTGAGTGATGTGCGATGTGTGTTCGTTTTACATACTTACTTACTTAGGCCCCATAGCTTAAGGGTGAGCATAGGCCATCGACAACACTCCCCCATCGCACTCGGTTCTGGGCTGCTCGCTGAATGCCTGTCCAGTTGGTCCCCTGCCTCTTTATCTCTGCCTCAGTGTCTCGCCTCCAGCTGCCGCGAGGTCGGCCTCTTTTCCTTTCCCCCTGCGGGTTCCATGTCAGGGCTTGGCGTGTGGTGCTGGATGCTGGCTTCCTGAGAGTGTGTCCTATCCAGCCCACTTCCTCCGCAGAATCTACCTGGCCACTGGTTCCTGTCCTGCTTGCTTCCATAGATCTCCATTGTTGATCTTCTCTGGCCATGTGATTTTGAAGATGCGCCTCAGACAGGTGCTGATGAAGGTCTGAATTTTTTGCTGTATTGCCTTAGTCATTCTCCAAGTCTCGCATCCGTAGAGCAAATTCCGACTTCACGTTTGAATTGAAGATACGCAATTTTGTTGTCCTTCTGATCTCTCCTGAGGCCCAGATGTTCTTTAGCATGATGAGAGTTCTTTTTGTATTTGGTCAAATATGTGGACACTACGCAGATGATTGGTGGTTTCCAAACAATTGTCCTATCATTGTTCATACAACTGGGTGATACATGGCCCAAGTGAGGCCCTGCTGTCGAAAATTGTATATCCATTGATCTGAATACGACTGTCCGTGCTCTTGCCGTTCGCAACGGGTAGGGCTTTTAACTGATTTTTGTGATAGATGTATGTCAGTTTCATTGTTATTGTCCAAACCTTTAACTGCCCTTGACTCCTGCCGCGCGCAATGGCGGGAAGACCATTTGGTTGTGTTATTAAGATTATGATATAATTATGGTGTCGGTTGCTATTTTTACCTCCTACCGTTCGCAACGGGGAGGCCTTTTGGATTTTTGTTTAATCCTTGCACCTTTATTTTGGTAATGTCTATGTGCTGCAGGGACTATATATATATATATATATATATATATATATATATATATATATATATATATATATATATATATATATATATATATATATAATTGTTCAGCATTATATATATATATATATATATATATATATATATATATATAATTTTTTTTTTTTTGTGTGTGCGTTTTGTTTTGTTTTGTTTTGTTTGTTTGTTTTTTGTCGTCAAGGCTTTCTGTTTTAATGTAGGATTTTACATGTTTACAATGAACGCTAAATATCCATCTTGGCTTAATTTGAATTATTTAGGCCTTGTTAATGCTTGAACTGTTCCTTGTGTTGAACCTGTGTTGAATGTGCTTTATGATACTATTCCTCATATTGAATAATCACGTTTTTTTCAGTACGTGTATTTTCCATAATACCTCATGCTTATAATTAATATTGTTGTATGTCTTAGAAGGTCGGTTCGGTTCGCTCTAGTTGGTTTGTGTACGATATGAAATGAAAGAAAGACGAAAGCAACGAATTGGTGTTGAAATACACACACACACACACACACACACACACACACACACACACACACACACCACACACACGCACACACACACAATACACACACAAAACATAACAATGATACTGAAAATGATTAGGGAAAAACTTAGAGTAATGAGGACAGGGGAAGAAAGGGGGGCGGGGGGGGGGTCTGATAATGCCAATAAATGATGTTAGGTAGTCTTCCACTTCTTCCCCCTCCACACCCGTACACCCCCCCCCTCCCCTCCTTTCCAACCCATGTGCCTCCCCCTAATCACTCTCCTGAAATAATGACCCTCATACACTTTTCGAAAGAAACATTGTAACGCTCTTATGGTGTGTATGCAGTAAATGAATATCACAAACTGTTCTTTTTGAGGGAATTGAATCAAATCATCTATATGCGATATCAACTTTTACATAGAATATCGAATCATATATGTTTATCTCGTTCTGATAGACTGACTGGAAAAAAAATCAATCAGCTGATCGAAGTCTGTTACACTGCAAGCATGGTTTTTTTTTTTCTTCGTTTCTGAAACCTTTCACCACAAAAAATAACGACAACGAATTTCATCCAGAATTCCTGCTGACATCACACAAGCATTTCAAATTTAATCATGTAATCTGCTCTATGAAAAGGTTTACTTGTCACGAGAATGCGTTAATCAATGTTCCAAAGGGGATGGGAAACGTAATGAACAACAACAAGGCTAAAAGAGAGAGAGAGAGAGAGAGAGAGAGAGAGAGAGAGAGAGAGAGAGAGAGAGAGGGAGAGAGAGGGAGAGAGCGAGAAAGAGGGAGGGAGGGAGACAGACAGACAGACAGACAGACAAAGTATACCTCAAAGTCAAACACATAACGAGCAATTCGTCTTCTGCGTGTACTGGCATACAGTCATCTATATCTCTTGGTGCATTGTTCCGCGCCGCTGTCTGTGCACACCGTTCGGGGAAATGCCGAAACTGAACTCTGTCCATGGTAATTAGCTGTACTATTGTTGTACACCAGCGCAGTCCAGCTACACCGCTTTCCTGTGTGCCACTTGGACTTAAAGGGGGCGTCGACTTCAACACTATCGATTGGAGTTTGTCACGCAATTCCGCCCAGTGTTATCAGTCGGCCAGTGTTTACCTGAAAGCTGACAGGAAACTTCATCTGGCGCTACTGCCGTCATTTGTAGAACGTCTCTGGATCCATCAATCAGAGACCCGCTGTTTACACCACAATGCCTGTATCTTTCGTCCATCTTGTAAACAGCTGTAAACGTGTTGTCATACGAATCTTTCCCGTCCATCTTGTAAACAGCTGTAAACGTGTTGTCATGTCAGTCTTTCCCGTCCATCTTGTAAACAGCTGTAAACGTGTTGTCATGTCAGTCTTTCCCGTCCATCTTGTAAACAGCTATAAACGTGTTGTCATGTCAGTCTTTCCCGTCCGTCTTGTAAACAGCTGTAAACGTGTTGTCATGTAAGTCTTTCCCGTCCATCTTGTAAACAGCTGTAAACGTGTTGTCAGGCGAGTCATTCCCGTCCATCTTGTAAACAGCTGTAAACGTGTTGTCATGCCAGTCTTTCCCGTCCATCTTGTAAACAGCTGTAAACGTGTTGTCATGTCAGTCTTTCCCGTCCATCTTGTAAACAGCTATAAACGTGTTGTCATGTCAGTCCTTCCCGTCCATCTTGTAAAAGCTGTAAACGTGTTGTCATGTCAGTCTTTTCCGTCCATCTTGTAAACAGCTGTAAACGTGTTGTCATGTCAGTCTTTCCGTCCATCTTGTAAACAGCTGTAAACGTGTTGTCATGTCAGTCTTTCCCGTCCATCTTGTAAACAGCTGTAAACGTGTTGTCATGCCAGTCTTTCCTGGCACCCCGACTTCTCATTAGATGATGTTGCAGACCTTTTAAATTGAAGCCAGTGCATCTTTCGGCTTGGCGCGCGTGCCTTGGAGAGGGGCCAAGTTGTTGTGATACCTTGTTATTGGCTGTGTGTGTTGGAACATGGAGGAGGACACTCGGGGGGAACAGAGGTATCCCCGAGCACCGAGCCGTCTGGCAGTGCCACATCTGGCCCCATGGTTGACTGCCCTGCTATTATCATCGCCTAACGTGCGCAGACACATGAGCTCGTCTTTGATCCTGGCAGCAGCAGCAACATCACCACCATCAACAACTGTAACAACTAACACCTTCGACAACAACGATGAGACAGAGAACATATAGTAGGAGAAGGAGGAGAAGAAGGAGGAGAAACGTAATTACTATCATCAACATAACAGGTTGTTATCATCACCATCACCACCATCATCATCAGCATTATCTCATTCTGATCATTATAATCATAAGAACAATCTTCTCTCTCTCTCTCTCTCTCTCTCTCTCTCTCTCTCTCTCTCTCTCTCTTTTTTTTTAAAACGCTGATACCTGAAAATCAATTTTTGAGTTTCTGATTTTCCAATTTTCACCGCAGTTACAACTTCTTATTTTCCAGTAAAGTATAAACTTGACCAATTCACACCAGATATAGGTGGGTTTTTTTTAGTTTTCAAAAATAAAATCACTTAACTAATTCACAGCAGATACAATTTCTTATTTTCCAATAAAGTATAAGCGTAACTAATTCACATCAGATATAATTTCTTAGTTTCCAATAAAGTAAAAGTTTCATTAGATCACAACAGATATCATTTCTTAGTTCCCAATAAAGAACAATCTTCACTAATTCACAGCATCCAACGCCCATCTTGAGCCGAATTGGACGAGATAAATGATTGCTCGTTCTTCATTTTTGTTGTCCTGAGTGGTGTTTATCTGGCCTGAAGAAGACTGAAGAGGTCGAAACGCGTCGTATTTTGTCTTGTAAAGCGTTTATGTTTCGCGGATGTATTACTTTAACTTTTTAACATTAATTCATCGCAGATATAATTTGTTCGTTTCCAATAAACTATAAGTTTAACTAATTCACAGCAGATGTAATTCCTTTCTTTCCAAGTAAAGTATAAGCTTAACTAATTCACAGCTTCCAAAACATAAGCTGAACTAATTCATAACAGATCGCGCTCATATAGTGTATCACTTGTGTGACGAGAAAACAAAATTACGGTCAAATTAGTAAGGATGCGCTTTTGTGTGTGTGTGTGTGGTGTGTGTGTGTGTGTGTGTGTGTGTGTGTGTGTGTGTGTGTGCGCGCGCGTGCGTATGTGTGTGTGTGTGCGTGCGTACGTGCGTGTGTGAAAAAGACAAACAAAAGGAGAACAAAGACAAACTGACAACACGCAGCATCAACAACAACAACAACAACAATAACAACAAAACTAAACAAAGCTGATGTTAAACCCTCCTGGTGTGTTTTGAAAAAGGAAAATCAATTGAATGAACACCCCGACGACTAAGAACGATTCACAATCGCTTATCATTAGAAACGGGTGAGAAGGCTCTGAATAGGCCCCCTAAATCAGAGGACTTGATGCTTTGCAAGGCCAGGTCTCGTGTGAAACTGATTGTTACACCCCCAGTGATAGAGGGCGCTTTGCAGTGAATTCAGGCACGCAGTTTGTCTATCCTTTTTTTCATTTTGGTTTGGAACACTTAGTGACGACGACAACAACAGCAATAATAAATGATACTGATATTGATGATTATAATAACAAAAATATTAGTAATACTACTAATAATGATAATGCTAGTAATTATCAGCATGATTACTATTATTACTATTATCATTGGTAGTGGTAGTAGCAGAAATGCTCATTTCACTTAACTGTTTCATTGTGAAACAGAATCACTTAAACAGAAAAAAAGCAAACATACTCAAGCGCACGCACGCACGCACGCGCACACGCACGCACGCGCACGCACGCACGCACGCGCGCGCGCGCACACACACACACACACACACACACACACACACACACACACACACACACACACACACAGAGAAAATCTTTTGAAAGAGTCAACAGTCAGTTCTGAGAAATTAGCGAAGGTGGCCTTGATTTCTCCTCCAGCTTGGGAAAGAAACAGGGCCCATTTTGATCTTGATCACACTGATGTGAGCAAAACTGACCAATCAAATATTTTATCTTGTTCTGTAAAGATGCATATACAAGAGAAATATCCTCAACATCTTAAAGTTTACACAGATGGTTCAGTACTGTCAAATAATCAGTCAGGTTCTGCTTTTGTTATATCATCGCAAAAAAGGTTGAAAAGATTCATTCCATCAGAAAAGGAAGATCAATAGTTGTCGCCGAAATGATAGCTGTTATGTGTGTGGATTCAATGTCTGTTCTGCAATCCATAGAATTTCCAAACACCGTTTCGAACAACTTTCTTGTAAATGAAGTATGCCATCTTATGCATGTTTTGATATCTAAAGGAACTGATGTCACCTTCAGTTGGATTCCATCGCATTGTGGTAGTTGGAGTAATGAGCTCGCTGATAGATGCGCAAAGAGAGGAGCCAGAAATGAAAAGTGCACCATGATATTGAATATATCCTTTTCTTTACCTGAAGTCAATCAATTGTTAAAGCAAACCGTCTGGTGCCGATTCAGAAAACACTACAAAAATACGTTGCTAGGTGTGGCTGATAAAAATACTCGTTTAATTAATTATGAACATGTAAACAGCATTCCTCATTTATACGTGATAAATATGTACCAATACAGAAATTTAATTTCAATATTTTCTAAATTAAAACTTGATGCCTTAAAAACTAAATATATCAACGAAGCAAAATGTATTTATGGAGAACGAAGAATAACCAGCAAACATCTGGTGTTTGACTGTTTACCGCTTCAAGCTCATTTACTACCATTATCAGGCATGTCTTTGTGTGATGTCTTTTATGTCGTTTTTTTCTTTAATTTTTAGTCCAGTTAAGCATTTACAGTGAGATTATTAGCAGGTATGTTGCAGTTATGCAAAGAGGAACATTTGTATACACTTACATAACCACATTATGTATACACTTGCATGGTCACAAACATTCATGCATCTCTCTCTCTCTCTCTCTCTCTCTCTCTCTCTCTCTTATATATATATATATATATATATATATATATATATATATATATATATATATATATATTTGTCAATGATGTTAAAAAGGAAGGTTAAAACTCGAGGTTAAGACTCTACAAATTTGTTTCGAGCGTGTTGCGCTGTCATCATCCTGATGACAGCGCAACACGCTCGAAACAAATTTGTAGAGTCTTAACCTCGAGTTTTTAACATCATTGACAAATGTTGCTCCCCAAGGGGTCGAGCACTTTTAAAATCATTTTAGGCTCTTTGGTTATATTCATCTATATATATCTATATATATATATACGAGTATATATATATATATATATATATATATATATATATATATATATATATATATATATATATATATATCTCCCCCTCTCCTTCGTCTAATATCACAGATGTGAACAGACGTGAAACTAAAGTATTACTACACACACAAGCGCGCGCGCGCGTGCACGTATAATGATCCTGATCACTACATCAAATCAGACAAGCAAATAAGTATTCTGCAATGATATCTAATGCAGTGTACAATAATTCAACCTCCTCTTTTTCCACTGTGAGTGAGCCAGTGTTACTGTTGGTACTCATCAACTGTTGTGAAAGAAAACAGGACTATACCTGCGGTGTCCCCATTTGCAGCAGACTAACCTGGTGACAAAACTTCATCAAACAGATAGAGAAAGAAGAAAAGAAAGAAAGAAAGAAAGAGAGAAAGAAAGGAAGAAAGAAAGAAAGAAAAAGAGAAAGAAAGGAAAGAAAGAAATGAATCAAGAAAGAAATGAAGAAAAGAAGGAAGGGTGAAAGAAAGAAAGTCAGAATTTTGGTGATAAACACTAGTCGAATAAACACCCCCAGCCACCACCCCAACTCCCACCCCTTTAACCCACACCCATACCCACACAAAAAGAAAGAGAGAAGGATACGAATAAACACCCCCAGCCACCACCCCAACTCCCACCCCTTTAACCCACACCCATACCCACACACAAAGAAAGAGAGAAGGATACGAATAAACACCCCCAGCCACCACCCCAACTCCCACCCCTTTAACCCACACCCATACCCACACACAAAGAAAGAGAGAAGGATACGAATAAACACCCCCAGCCACCACCCCAACTCCCACCCCTTTAACCCACACCCATACCCACACACAAAGAAAGAGAGAAGGATACGAATTAACACCCCCACCCACCACCCCAACTCCCACCCCTTTAACCCACACCCATACCCACACAAAAAGAAAGAGAGAAGGATACGAATTAACACCCCAGCCACCACCCCAACTCCCACCCCTTTAACCCACACCCATACCCACACAAAAAGAAAGAGAGAAGGATACGAATAAACAAGTTAGAGAAAGGAATACAGAAAAACGACAAGCCAGAAGGAAAAGAACGAAGAACGAAAGGAAGAAAACAAATAAACCAAACGAGAAAGAGGGATAGGAAATAACACAATCTTCGCGCACAATTTTTTTCCCTTCCATATACGCATCGCCTTTCGAACAACTGAAAAGGAATGTCTGTGTGTGATATACATAACGTACAGGAATGTCCATAACCTAATCGAAAAGAAATACACAAAAATACAACGAGAAAAAAAAAGGACACAAAAAGTCATTTCCTGTCTTCGCGTGTCTCTGAACTAAATGTCAATCTGAAAGTTTTTTCTTTCCTTCTGTTTCTATCTTTTTGAGAAGGAAAAGATAGGCAAGGGTGGAGGAGAAAGGGGTTTAACAAAAGAAAAAAAGAGGAGGGACAGAAAAATGAAAGTCCTCACACATCGGTAGTCTCGGCATTAAGTAAGTGTAAATGGGGAGAAAAAGAGAGCAGAGAAAAATGTGTCCCTTCACATAGCACGTGTCTGACACGTATATCTTTCTTCACTCAGTTCAGAAACGGAAAGTTATTACACTTCAGTAAACCCGTCAGTATGAGGACCAATGTCGCAAAAGAGGTACATGCTGCACGAGTGCGCCCATATGGAGGCTCACTAGCGTATGAAGGCGACACCCGCTTTTTTTTTCTTTTTCTTTAACTGAGGAAAATAACTATGATCTTTTGAGGAAAATAGTCAACAGAAGAAAAGCAGTTATCATCAAAAGGATCACAACTATTTTCCTGGGGAGAACAGTTGTTTTGTCTGTTTTCCTGAAGACAATAACCGTTTTATTCTTCTTTTTTTTTTTCGTTTCCTCGATGGATCACAATTGTTTGTTGTTGTTGTTTTTTTCTTTTTCTTTTTTTTTCCAAATTTTCCCGTGGGATGATAACGGTTGTTGAAGTTTTCCAGAGGGAAAAGCTATCATTGCAAGAAAAAACGTCGCTTACATGGAAAACAGCTATGATAGCCCATTACAAGAACAAATGGGGTCGGCAAAATAAGGAAAGCATTCTTGATCCTGGGGATATTCACCATTTTTCTATTTTCATTGTTTTGATCAAGGATGATTACCGTTTTTTTCAGCGAAAAGAGGGACAACAGCTGTGGTCCTTGGGGATAACAGCTTACCCCGTTTCCCTGGAGAATGATAACCGATTTTTGTTTGTTTGTTTGTCTTTTTTAAGCCAGTATGTGTGTAGTAAGCCAGTATGTGTGTATGGCTGGCTGCAT
>CM031615.1:64584525-64589525 GCA_018398815.1 Conus ventricosus
AGATTCCGAGGGGACAAGGCCACGCCCCTTTGTGATACGTGCATCGTGTCGCGTAGCGGACTTGCATTGACGGGGCAATTGCGAAAAAAGGTGATGTGTGTGTGTGTGTGGAAGGAGAAGAAGGAGAGAAAGAAAGACACAACATGTCCAGAAACAGAATCAGAAGATTTAATTTCTGCTACGCCAGATTTCTATCAGACCTCTTACACAATTCTATCAATCTTTCTCCACATCACACACACACACACACACACACACACACACACACACACATACACACACGTGCGTGCGCACGTACCCACCCACATTCACATGCATGCATACACACACATACACACACGCTGGTATGCCCCCCCCCCCCCCCCTCCCAATTACACACATAAACACAATTAAGTTCTGCTAGGCTGATAGCTTTCTGCGTTGCCTACAGTACAGATCTATCAGTCTCTTTCACCATATCAGAGAGAGAGAGAGAGAGAGAGAGAGAGAGAGAGACTGCAAGCAGACAGACCATGTGAGAAACGGATGGACAATAGAAAATCTACATCGCACGTGCATGATCAGGCTACACTCGAGCACAATCGTCCGCGCCCACAAATAGCATCGCTGATGAAAAGAAAAGCACATACAGCAAAAGAAGGAAACCGGGAAAGAAATTAAAAGAAAAACAAAAGTTTCAACAAAAGAGGAGTAGCGGTAAAGAGTTTGTAAGCAAAAACAAACATACAAAATGATTGATTGCCTGAAGTTTTGTGTTTTGTTGTATTTTATCATCTACATCACTCTAAAAAAAAGAAAAATGGCTAAAAAAAAAATATCAGAAAGAAAAATGAATGTAAAGGCTGCAAAGGACAGACCCTAAACGACAATGTCCTGGTATATGTACATACCTTGGGGCTATCACGTACGAAATAGTTTGTTGGTGATGTGTCACACACACACACACACACACACACACACACACACACACACACACACACACACAGATACACACACACACACACACACACACACACACACGGAAACATCGGTGATAAAATCCGCAGGACTTCCTCCCAGCCCTTCATAGTTCGCAAATAGCCTCCCTTTACGTCTTTCCCTCCCTGTCCCGTCTCCTTCTTCCCCTACTCCCTCCTTCCCCGCCCCATTCCACCACCTTGCTCCCCCATCTTGTTGTTTCCATAAAAATACACATTGCCCACGGACTGTCAAATGTGTTACGCCTCAGTGATCTGCTGGTCTGTCATTGGTGTCACGCTTCGCTTAGTTTATTTCTTTATCTCAACCCCACCTTGTTTTTAAACGGTATAGACTTCTGGTGTGTGTGAATGTCTCCCGACGTGAAAACATTCATATCGGTCTTCGAGGATTAAAAAAAAAAAAAAGCTTCAGAATCCTCTCTCTCTCTCTCTCTCTCTCTCTCTCTCTCTCTCTGTGTGTGTGTGTGTGTGTGTGTGTGTGTGTGTTTGTGTGTTTTGTGTGTGTGTGTGTGTGTGTGTGTGTGTGTGTGTGCGTGCATTTAACACTGTTTCAGAGGGTTCGTTTGTCCCTACTGATTTTGATTTTACACAAACAAATCATAACGGAATTCATCGACCGATGCCGTGAACTAAAATCCCACAAATTCCTTGTGTTCTCACTGGACGTTAATGTCTTGACCTAAAACGTAGCACCATACAACTCACGGACTGTCCCTCTGAGAAAGGACACGCTATATGGACTTATGTACGCAGAATCGCAAATGAAACACAAAAATCACAGTATCATTTGAATTCTAAAGAAAACATCATTTTCCTGTCTCACTGCAAAGTCAATGCTTTCTTTGTCAGCGGGCTAAAACTATTTAGGGACAGCACTGAAATGATTCGTTTTGATCACAGGACTGGTAAAAACTGATGGACATTGTCATTTTCATTGAACAGACTTCCGGGTCTTTGCTCTTCTTTAGCGCTCCAGAACATTCTGTACAGGAAAACTGAGCCTATTTAGGCCTACTATTGTCACTTGCCCAAAACGTACGCGCAGAATACTGAACGAATAAAATTCCATAGAAAAAAGAAGTCCACAGACTCGCACCTACACGAGAAAAAAAAAAAACTGGCGACATAGCTTCGTTGTAGCGAAGCCCACAACTGTCATACGGCCAACGGTCACCGACCCGTCTCAAACTGACTGATGTCAATCACTGGTGACGTGGCTGTCTGTGACTGACATGGACAGATTGAAAACGATCGTGTAGGATCATGTATGATGAAAGAAGTGATGGCTGACGATCAGTCTTCATGTCAGACAGACACAGCTCCCCCCCCCCTCCTCCGTTCCCTTCCTTCCTCCTTTTCCAGTTCCCTCCCTGCCTGCTTCTCACGACTCCCCGCCCCTATCCACCCCCACTTCCCTCTCCACGCACACACACCGCTGCCTCCCCCACCCCCTGGGAATCTGACGCTATGTCTGTTATCTTTTGGAAGGCGCGAATTGGAGATTTTTTTCTTATGTCTCATTCTTCCCACCTCCACCCCCTCCACTCCCCCTCCATCCCTCTACCCCCACTCCACCTCCTGACCTCCCTCCTTCAGTGGCGTTCCTCCCAAGCCACTCATTCCGGCCAGGTCCAACACAGCCACATCTAAGGTCGTCCTGTCACAGCCGCAGCACCGCAGTTCACGAGCAGTCAGTTTGTAGGATCGTCCTCGGGCAACCCAACAGAGGACACGCTGCACCGCTGCCGAGTCACTTCGGAGGTGTCCAGTGGTTCCACTTCATCACGAGCAGGACGCCACGTACCGTAACCCCTTCTGACGTCAGCACTGGCTTTGGTCGTGGCTGAGTAAGCGTCTCCGTCCGGAGAGCCTTGCCACTGAACACACCTGCAGATCCTGATGATTTCGACACGAACTCACTTCGGCCATGGGCATGCAGAGGAAAGCGAAAAACGAGATCACCACGATAGCAGGGCGTGAAGAACCACAGAATCTGAGACTGTTTTATGACGACCGGGTGAGAATGAAGATGATGGAGATTGCGCACTTGAATTGCGTTCTGGTCTGAGATTACATCATTGGGCTACTAAACACTTTCGTTTTATTATACATCCCGGTAACAACCAGGTATCAAAGATACCTGCAGTGTTGTTCAGAAGTTCTTAGGGACGAATCCATTGAGGAGGTAAAACTGAATTTTGTGGATCAAGTTTTCTCAATACAGCATAGGACACAACACTGAGTGGGAGTCCACCAGGGCCTGAAAGTCCCATAAGTGAATGCCTCCCGTGTGATTCGAACCCACGATCTCTCAGCCCGCAAGTCTGCCACCCTTGCAGCACCCACGCGCGTGAAATTTTCGGGGCTCTGTGAGTTGAGCCACTCAGATTTAATCCTTGACTGGGCCTGTCTGCAAGATCGGGTTGAAAGACTGAAACAGTGTTCGACTTAGGTTACTTTTCCTTTTCAATGTTGCTCGTTTCTGTCCAGATTCGCTTTCTGGCATCAGGAGCAGATAACCCATATGCGGTTTATTTCCCTTCCGAAAAGCTTATTGTCTTCGCAGATGCCGATCCGGCGTGGCTGGACAGGGTGAAGACATTCAAACACCTGGATAAAACATCCGCAGCATACTGCATGGGAATGAGTGCAGAAAAGACCAGAGGATGACAACCAAATCAAAGGCATCAAAACAGACCCCAAAACAAGTTGTCTGAAACCTGAAGCAATGTGGGGTTGCAATTATGGGATTATCTGTATGATATTTACATTTTTGTATAATACAGATGAATGTGTTAAGTCGTGACGGTTGGGGGCTCAGAGCAAAGACTATCTTTGCTCAGAGTCAGGTTACATAACATTTGCTTTTTTTTTTTTTTTTTACACGAAATGTTAGATTTCTCGTCACCTTTGTGCGGGCCTGATGTGAGTGACAGAGTGCGTGTGCCTATGCGAGAGCGCAGTTTGTGAAAATACGAATGCTTCGGTCCTACCTCCCCCCCCCCCCCCCCCCCCCCCCCCCCCTCTCTCTTCTTCCCTGTATATGATAATCATATTTCAATAAACCGTCCACAGTCTCCGTCGATGTACGTCTCCGTCTATACTCTCCATCTTGGAGGCTGCCAGTCTATGTATATCCCCCATCTAGATATGTGTCCTTTCCTCGATCACAATACAGAGACAGAAATATATCATAGTCTGACTCTGTGCGTCCATGTCAATATGTTCCCGTTTGGATGCGTCCCCGTCACCATGCCCGTCCGTCTCCACAAATCCCCGTCAGAGTCTGTCTTTGTACGGTCTCATCTTTACGTGTCCCCGTTTGTATTGTGTCGTCGTCTCTTTGCTTTCTCTGCTATGTTGGTCCCTGTCCGTTCTTGTTGTTCTTGTTTTCCGTGTGTCTTTGTGTACCCGTCTACATGATCCCGTGTCTTTTTGTCCCAGTTTCTTCATGTCCCCTACTCTATATGTCCCCATCTGTATGTCCCCGTTTCTATATCCCCATCTGTATGTCCCCTACTCTATATGTCCCCATCTGTATGTCCCCGTTTCTATATCCCCATCTGTATGTCCCCGTTTCTATATGTCCCACCTGTATGTTCCTGTCTCTAGATGTCCTCGTCTGTTTGTATGTCTGTCTGTATGTTCCTGTCTCTAGATGTCCTCGTCTGTTTGTATGTCTGTATGTCTGTCTGTATGTCTGTCTGTATGTCTGTCTGTATGTCTGTCTGTATGTCTGTCTGTATGTTCCCATCTCCGTATGCCCCTTCGTCCACACATTTGTTTGCGTCTTCGTTTCTTTGTGTATCAGTCTCTTAATGTCCCGTCTCTGTAGGTCCCTGTCTCTATATGTTCCCCTCTCTATAAGTCTCCGACTATATTTCCCCTTCTCTAAGTGTCCCTGTCTCTTTGTGTACATGTCTCTATATGTCTGCATCTATGTAGCCTTGTATGTGTGTCTCATGCTGTGCGTCCCCGTCTGTATACGTCCACGTCTCTGTGTATCAACCTTCTCTTTGT
>CM031615.1:64594525-64607025 GCA_018398815.1 Conus ventricosus
AGAACCCACCTCAAGAACACAAAGTTACGCTGGGGCTTTTTTTCTTATCTATTTTGACAGGTTGAAAAATGACAAATGGGCCACGATTCCCGCGTTATCTGACAAACAGCTCATACACATGCGTGCGCGCGTGCGCGCGCACGCGCGCACACACACACACACACACACACACACACACACACACACACACACACACACACACACACACACACACACGCGCGCGCGCGCGCGCGAACCCACATAAACACACACACGAACCCACACGCACACACACACACACACACACACACACACACACACACACACACACACACACACACACACACACTCACACACACAAACCAGAGAGAGAGAGGAACCTACGAACACACACACACACACACACACACACACACACACACACACACACACACACACACACACGAACCCACGCAATCACACACACGCACACGCACACACACACACAAAACAGAGAGAGAGAGAGAGAGAGAGAGAGAGAGAGAGAGAGAGAGAGAGAGAGAGAGAGAGAGAGAGAGAGAGAGAGAGAGAGAGAGAGGAACCCACGAAACACACACACACACACACACACACACACACATACTCCCCCAAAGTCAGGCACAGTCAGACATGATGACGTGGGTGCCCCGCCATGGGGGAAAACAAACCAAACAGACTCAGACCGGAAGCGTCATGTTGACCCCCACAACTGCCTGACCGGAAATAACCCCATACAGTCCTTCGCAATCCTACATTAACGCTGACGCACGGTTCATTCATCAAGAAAGCCGCCGCCCGACAGAAAAAAACCCTCACTTTTCACTGGTACGTTTCGTGGCAATGTCGAAACAGGTGTCCAGTCGGAACCATACTTTTATTGTGGAGTTGTTGGGTGTTTTTTTTTTTTTTTATAGGCAAGGTGGGGTCTCATTCCTGCAATGCCAGAAAGAATCTAGCGTTCGTCTGACCACGAACACTCCTCACATCATACACCCTCCTTTTTTCCTTACCCTCCCCCCAACCCTTCTCCTCCTTACCACGCTTCCAACGGCTGACCGCGAGAATGAAGTGGGAATTCCCGATGTTTGCTTTGTTGTGGCGCTGTTTTATAACACTCGATTGAATACTTCTGACAGGTCATGGAATAACTAACACTTTCAACTAGCGGTGTAGTTTCCAACCTTTTCCCCCATCTGTACGCAGACCCGTTCAGCTACCAACTTTCTCCTTGCCTTTTTTATCTCCATGTTAAGTAGAACCGCTTATAGTCAACCATCGTTTCCCTCCCTTTTCCTTTTCTTTTCTTAGGCAGATCCGTTCAACCAGCAGTGTCTGTCCTACTTCTCTCTACTTTTTTCATGTCTAAGTAGACCAATTCAGCCAGCAGTGTCTGTCCTACTTCTCTCTACTTTTTTCATGTCTAAGTAGACCAATTCAACCAGCAGTATGTGTCCTACTTCTTTCTACTTTTTCATGTCTAAGGAGACCAATTCAACCAGCAGTGTTTGTCCTACTTCTTTCTACTTTTTCATGTCTCAGCAGACCAATTCAGCCAGCAGTATTTGTCCTACTTCTCTCTACTTTTCATGTCTAAGTAGACCCCTTCAGCCAGCAGTATGTGTCCTACTTCTCTCTACTTTTTTTCATGTCTAAGTAGACCAATTCAGCCAGCAGTATTTGTCCTACTTAAGTCTCTCTACTTTTTTATGTCTAAGTAGACCAATTCAACCAGCAGTAGTGTCCTGCCTCCTTCCGCTTTTTCTGCCAAAATGGACGCGTTCTGTCAGCAGTATTTGTCCTAACGGTACCCACTTTTCTAGCATGAGCAGACACGCTCAGGCAGCAGTATTGGCCCCCAAACAAAGTACACTCGTTCAACCAACAGTATCTTTTACCTGTTTCTACCGGGGGTCTTTTTTTTTTCGCCACAAGAACTAAACTCTTTCAACCAACGGCACCTGTCCTAACTTGTAATTTTTTTTCACCTCCTGAGTAATTGTCAGACTACGAAGCTGCGCTTGTGGATGGGAGGGACTTCTTCTTCTTCTGCGTACGCAGGCTGATACTCTTGCGAACACTCCCTGTATAGACAGACAGGTATGAATCCCATCTGCTCAACAAAGAGAGTGGAGTTTTGTGTGTATGACCTTTTTTCATCCCGCCATTAAGGCAGCCATACTCCATCTTCGGGGAAGATGGGAGGGACGACAGGTCTGGCATCTCACGTCCAATATACACGCTGTTAAATGAGACCAGCTGTTGACAGCTGACGTCAGTGTAAAAACCATTAATGACACGAATTCTGTTTGCACACCATGCTTGTCATGACACTGACGCTTCTAAGCAAATTACAGACACAAAACAACGTCTGTTTGCATACTGTTGACACCCAATACTTCATTCAACACAGACTAATCTCCAGATGCCATAATAACATGAACAAAAAACAAGAACTCGAACGACACAAAACAATCATCGTTATTTCTATTTCTAGCTATAATGTCCGTCATTATTGAATGAACACGAACGACACAAAACAATCACCGTTTTTTCTATTTCTAGCTATAATGTCCGTCATTTTAGAATGAACACAAACGACACAAAACAATCACCGTTCTTTCTATTTCTAGCTATGATGTCCGTCATTTTGGAATGAACACGAACGACACAAAACAATCGTCGTTATTTGTATTTCCAGCTATAATGTCCGTCATTTTGGAATGAACACGAACGACACAAAACAATCACAGTTATTTCTCGAACGACACCAAACAATCACCGTTATTTCTCGAACGAGACAAAACAATCACCGTTATTTCTATTTCTAGCTATAATGTCCGTCACTTTGGAACGAACACGAACGACACAAAACAATCACCGTTCTTTCTATTTCTAGCTATAATGTCCGTCATTTTGGAACGAACACGAACGACACAAAACAATCACCGTTCTTTCTATTTCTAGCTGTAATGTCCGTCATTTTGGAACGAACACGAACGACACAAAACAATCACCGTTCTTTCTATTTCTAGCTGTAATGTCTGTTATTTTGGTATGTCATATCTCCCCTATAATGTCCGTCATTTTGGAACGAACACGAACGACACAAAACAATCACCGTTTTTTCTATTTCTAGCTGTAATGTCCGTCATTTTGGAATGTCATATCTCTCATTTTATGCGCCACCGTATGACGCAGCAAAAATGACTGCGACCCATCTTCGTCGTGAAAAGTCTTGACCAACCGTGAGACAGGTTACAGGACTCAATGAATCGCGTTCTCCACACGCGTATTGATAGTTAACAATAGGAGAGAGAGAGAGACAGAGAGAGAGAGAGAGAGAGAGAGAGAGAGAGAGAGAGAGAGAGAGAGAGAGAGATCAAAGAAGCCATGTGCACGCGCATGCATGCAGCATCTGATTCAGCGTCATTCGATCTTACAACTAACTACCTTAATATTCGAAACAAACAATGTAAATGTGTTCCTTCATAAGAAAGAGCTCGGACATACAACATTTTGCCAACCATATAATTATAGCTGTTAATCATAGGTTCGCTTGTAAGTACACTGATAAACAGAAAGAGTGTTTTCGAGGAATTTGGACATTCTCAACTACTGTTTTTTTTTCTGCCTGAAATCGGCTGTGCTTGACAGAACAACACAACATACAAAAAATAAATAAATAAATAAATAAAATATAGCAAAAAAAAAAAAAAAAAAAAAAAAAGAAAGAAAGAAATCTGACGTTTTCTCTGAACAGTCTGTTCACAGTGACCTGAGAGGAAATGTTAGTCAAAAGGCGGAGGCGTTTACTTTCATCTCTTTGTTTTGTTTGCTACCTGGGAACAAGCAACGGCGCCACTCCCACTATATGCACACAACAACAAAAAAGAAAAAGAAAAGAAAAAAAGAATGACACCTGCGTCAGTCTCAATGCCAACTGCGTCTGCAGTTTCTGTGCTTTAAAAAAAAGGTGTGCCAGTTGAGCGGGAGCAATAAAAAAAAACACACACAAAACAACTCCGCAGTATTCGTATGATTGGTCAACTTGGACACCTGCAAGGGAACCAACCCCCTCTCCATTCACACTTACACACTACAGCATGGCAACGTTCAAACAGGTACACGCCAACTTCGGCTTGCCTTTAATGTACGGAGCATGGGGAGGGGGGAGGGGGAGGAAGGAGGAGGAGGAAGAAGAAGAAGAAGAAGAAGAGAGAGAGAGAGAGAGAGAGAGAGAGAGAGAGAGAGAGAGAGAGAGAGAAGAGAGAGAGAGCAAACATTCCTACCGACAGTATTTATTTTAGCCGTCCAACCAAACACAGATTATGTGTCAGTACCCAGAAGAAAACAACAACAACAACAACAGCAACAACAACGACAACAGCAGCAACAACAACGACAACAACAACAACAACAAAAGCCGAGTGTGAACAGGCTCAGGCCGAGGAAAAAGAGCGAGGGAAAAGAGAAGGAAGAACAACATAGAGGAAAGCTGTCCAGCAGTATAGTATATAGCATGGATTTAAAAACAATCTTCTATGCGTTCATCAATGCAGAACAAGTGCAAAAACAAACAAACACACCATCCATCTATTTCATTTACCAATCTTCACGGAAATGTGTCTGTTATATTCACACCAGACATCACCGCAGTTCAGTGCTATCTTGAACACATTTACAAATAACAAGAACACAGTGCAAAGATGAGCTGTCACTTGCACATATTTACAAGAAACTTTTTTTTGTTATATTTGTGTTTTGACATGTGCATGTATTCATGTATGTGTGTGTGTGTGTGTGTGTGTGTGTGTGTGTGTGTGTGTGTGTGTGTGTGTGTGTGCGTGCGTGCGTGCTTGCGTGTGTGTGCCAATTCCGTCACCTAGACAACAGACTGCACACACACCACACACACACACACACACACACACACACACACACACACACACACGCGCGCGCGCGCGCGCGCGCGCGCGCGCGCGCGCACGCACATGCACACGCACACGCACACACATACACACACAACATATTCACAAGACTCACCAAACTGCAACGGGTAGAAGCGTTGTTCCCGAGGCAATAGACATCCTTGTGTGTTGCGCCACCTTCATGGTACAACCGATATTTTGAACACCGCCACTTAGTCCGAAGGCTTAGTCCGCAAGGGAGACTATGAACGCGTTGCTGACGAACTTGAACCACTGAAGTCTTGAAGACGCCTTACAAAAACCTTGATCATGACGATGGCCTTTCTTCGTATCCAACACTCAGTCGTGTATCATCGTCTACACACACACTTAATCGACACGAGGATTGGGTAGGAGAAAATGTGTCACTTCAGTTTAAATCGCGGTCCTGTCTTTGCCGATGAATATCTTTCCTACGTACAGCTGAGAATGCGCCTGATTGTGGAGTGCGGGATGTTCCATTCCATGCGCATTCAGACAGAAAAAAAAAAGTCGCGAACTGATATTTGCAGCCTGTCAAAAGAACCTCTGTACAATGAGTATTGAACATAACAACAGAAAAAGAAATGTTTGCTGTTTTACAACATCTGATCAAGATACATTTGTTGCATTTGAACGGGCGAATCACATCTCTCCCCTCTCCATCCATTACCCGTATAAGATATCCACCCTATGTTAGGGGGGAAAAAAGGGACGTCATAAAATTCTTTGTATAAATGCCTTCACATAACATACAGGAGAAACAAACCTCCTCTCATCCCCACCCCCCATTCTATCCCTCCCCCCATCTCTCCTCTCTCCTCTCCTCTCTCTCTCTCTCTCCTCTCTCTCTCTCTCCTCTCCTCTCTCTCTCTCTCTCTCTCTCTCTCTCCCTGTCTGCGATCCTACCTTTGCACGTGTATCAACACATGAATGAACGAACAAACGAACGAACAAATCCATTACTTGATTCTAATTGTTCAGATTGTTGAAATCCGGATAACGTCGCAACTGAACAGACGCTCCGCGGTTGTTACTGCGATTAACCCTCAACATTGAAAATGTTTTTCTTTTCTGTATTCTCCAGACCTTTGATTTTTTCTTCTTAAAGGGTATGAGGCAGAGGTTGAAGGATGGGGGAAAATGTGAGGGAGGGAGGGTGATAATGCACGGCTTTCCTGGTCACGTCATTTGAAGTCACGGACATCGTCTTCAACGGTTCTCCTGGTGTTTGTTATTTTTACTTCACTTGCTTTGAAACATAACTTTTGTATTGTTTTTTTTTTCCTCTATTTTTTTCCCGATACAACTTATGTTTGGACAAACCCCTACATCCTATTTGTCACCTACAGAGGTAAGAACACTGTTACATTACTTGATCTGTTTAAAGGAGCGTATTTTCTACAAAGAATGTGCACAACAAATCTTCTATTTCTGTAAAATCGTGGAGGGGAAGCGAAGGGGTGTGGGGGAGTTTTATCTATTTTTTTTCAAGTGTGGAGGTGTGTGTGTGTGTGTGTGTGTGTGTGTGTGTGTGTGTGGTGTGTGTCTGTGTGGGCGAAGGGGGGGGGGGGGTCGTTTTCATCTACCATCACGCAGCACAGGGGCCGGGTGACCGGTTTTGCGTGTGTGTGTGTGTGGGGGGGGGGGGGAGGGCATTTTCATCTACCATCACGCAGCACAGGGGCCGGGTGACCTGTCTTGTGTGTGTGTTGTGTGGGGGGGGGGGGGGGGGGGGGGGGGGGGGGGGGGGGGGGGGGGGGGGGGGGGGGGGGGGGCGGGGGCGGGTGACCGGTTTTGCGTGTGTGTGTGTGTGTGTGGGGGGGGGGGGGGTCATTTTCATCTACCATCACGTAGCACAGGGTGCAGGGTGACCTGATCTTGTGGCAACAACAGTAAAGTTAGGTTCATCCTACTTTCAAACCTGACTGATTTGCATACTTTGGCAGTACGTCATGCCCTCTCGCAGTCACCCCTCCCCCCCTCCACCCCCCCCCCCTCCCCTCGCCGCTATCGTTCCTGCTTGTCGGCATCTTGTTGAAAAAGCAGACACAGCTGAACACGATTTCGTACGTGAGAGTGAGCAAGAGCTGTCGCTTTTTGGTGCAAGCTGACTGAGACGCCACGATGGCTAAAGTCCAGAAGAGCAATTACCGCACAAGAACTTCGTTTCTAGATTTTTGTTTTCAATCTTTCTTTAAAGATCGTCTTATTTATCGTATTTTCGCCAAACGTGTGTACAGAATACGCTAAATCGTATGGGTATACAGTCTGTATTACATAACATTGTCTTTTACTCTCTTTTTTTTTCTCGCACCACTGAACTGTTTTCTTTCTTTCTCTCTTTCTTTCGTTTTTAACTGAGGTTGAACTAAACAGAGGGCATGAGATTCTTCAGATGAGTACTCAGCACCCCCTCAGTGATCATGTGACAAATGACGCAGCTCGCAGAACCTCCAGGAAGGACGTAACAACCCGCTGATCACGATGACTCACAGCACACTCAACAACTCCATGAAAAACCAGTGGCGTTTGTTAACGAGCCGCAACCCTATCTTCGTGGAATAAAAAAGGCAGAGGGGATAAAAAAAACAAAAACAAAAGGAAGACTAGAAACCATACAAGTTTTGAAAAAAAAAAAGAGGATAAGGTCTGGCAGACCCGCTTAGTTTAACTATCTGTACATATCTGCCGACTCCAGAACAAATAATTTCAGCAATCAGCTTGATGTTTGGATCTATCCGTCACGCATTTGACATCTTTCATTGCCTTTAGATCAGTAATAGATTATTTGCAAAAATATTTGTGATAGTAATGGTACAAAAAACTGCCAGCCTAACGGATAGGCTAAAACGTATAGTTTCACCTGCAGTTAATGTCGACAACAAAAACATCTTTGAAGAAAATTCGATGCTTTTCGCTCTCATCGTGTACATCCTCCTCCCCCCCTCCTCCTCCTCTCCCGAACTCAGACGCCTACCCATCCAACCCCCTCGCAGCCACGATTTCTCCGCTCCCGCCTTGAGTTGTGTACTTGTATGACCATCTTTGAAGCGGAAACGAACGCTCCTACAAAAGATTGTGCGGAAGACAACAACCTGTCTTCCCTCTGCGATCGCTTCGTAGATAGTGAAACAGTCAATAAAAAAACGCGATTTGCAATCTTGATGAACTGAACTTGGGACCCAAAACATTTCATGAAGAAAGCATGGTTTGTGTAAGGGACTGGATAGAGTCCCCCCCCCCCCCACCCCACCCCCACCCCACTTCCCCACACACCCATTTCCTTCTCCACTCTAGCTTCGCCCCCAGTTACCAATATCCTAACCCTACCCTCACACACACACACACACACACACACACACACACACACACACACTCAGAGCATTTGTCCCCGGCTAAACGTAGAAAAAAGAAAGTCATCGCCTACACTCAACTAAACAAGGAAAAGAATTAGTGACCTGCCTGTTTGTGTTCCCACGTTGCAGGAAAGAAAGAAGAAGAAAAGAAATTAAAAAAAGAAAGAAGAAGAAAAGAAATTAAAAAAAGAAAAAAAAGGAAAATGACAGGAGGAAGAGCAATTAAAAAAAAAGGACAAAAAGAAAGGAACGAAGAACGGAAGGAAGGACGGGGGGAGGCAAAGGAGGGGGGGGGGGGGGGGGAGGGATACGATGAATTTCGTAACGGTCATGAGATCACACACACGCGGGGCACACACACACACACACACACACACACACACACACACACACACACACACACACACACACACACGAACGAATGAAACACCTAACCCCCAGCAAACAGCTAATTACAATAAACGATGATTGCAGAAATACCACCCGAGCTATGGAACCGCGTTATTTTTGGTTACACCGACGCATCAATTTTTTTCATATTTTACAGCTGACTTTTAATCCTCTTTCTCAATAGCTTTTTTTTTTTTTTTTTTTTACATCCCTCCTTTTTTTCTGTTTTCTTTTATTGTCTGCTTGTTTATTTGTTTTTTGTGTCTGAGTATTTTTCAATCGCCAAATATATGTTTTTTTCGTATCAACCGTCGTGACACAATGGTTAACGTCGCAGATCGAGAGCTGTGAAGTCGTGAGTTCGATTCCGTCAGAGTCATATATTTATTTGTGGAATTTTTCGGCCCCGCGTTCGCTTACTTCAGGTTGAGCTGCTCTCGGGCTCAATTCAAACCACACAGCCGAGTTTCATCCACCTGAAGGATGCATCTTTGCGATGTTGATTACATATCTAGATCAAAGCTGCAGGTGTCTGTTTCTCTCGGGCTTGGTTGAAGGCGGGATATACTGTGAAAGGAAGCGTAAAGTACAGCTCTATCATGTAATCTCAGACCAAAAACAGAAGTACACAGCATAATGTTCATCATCCCTGTCCTAATCGAGCAATATAAAAAGTCTTGAGTTCTATTGTCCTTCACATCCGGCTCTCATGGTGACTCTTTTTTTTTTCTTCCGAAGTCCTCTTACGTCTATACCATTGGTGAGTTTGTGGCGTGTTCATCGGAATCGGCAAGTTCGTGCGCACTGTTGCTGGAAGGACGTGGTGGCGCCCTCTGGAGGCGGACGTTCACACACGCTGTCTTAGCGACTAAGCAGTTACTGTCTTTAACAGGAACTGTAGTAGGTGATGTCGGGATCAGAACAGGCGCCACTGAACACCACCGGGGTGACTCGGCAGCACTGCGATCTCTTCCCCGGTGGGTTTCCTCATGACGACTTGACATGGACTGCTCCCTGTGGATTGCCTGTGTTAGGGCTGCCAGGGGGACAATGCAGGGTGTGGCTGTGGACGCGGAGCAGGAACAAGCGGGGTGGAAGTAATGCCTCTGAAGTAGCACGGAAGAGGAGACAAAAAAAGATATCGATGCTGAATTACTCTCTCTCTCTCTCTCTCTCTCTCTCTCTCTCTCTCTCTCTCTCTCTCTCTCTCTCTCTCTCTCTCTCCTCTTCTTCTATTATATCTGTCCTCATCCTTTTCCTCATCCACCCCCTCCATCACATCCGATCTCACTTTTAAGTCCTCGATGTATTGTGACCTAAGGCTGATATATGTTAAAATGTTTTTCTCTCTCTCTCCCTCCTCCCCCCCCTCTCTCTCTCTCTCTCTCTCTCTCTCTCTCCTCTCTCTCTCTCTCTCTCTCTCTCTCTCTCTCTGTGTTGCTGGAAAGGCCAGAAACGGAGTCATCGAAATTCTTCGCACATGTTTCTCAATTTGGAAACTATTTAACACTCAGATAGCGCCTATTTTGACATATGCTGCTGAAGTCTGGGGACTCTGCGAAAACAAACAAATGGAAAATGTACACACTTTTGCAATCAAGTCTATTTCTTAATGTACCTCTTCACTCTTCGAATAAAATGTGCTATGGAGAATCAGGCGGTTCCCTTTGATTATCATAAGCTACGTTAAATGTATTAGGTAAAACTAATTGGTCTATCCGAAAAACGTTTGTGTTAGACATGCTCTTTAGACAAGATGAAATTGGATATTGCAGCTGGGTGTCTGACATAAAGAACATTCTGATAAAAAGTGGATTTGGAATAGTTTGGGTTACCCAGATGGTAGGTAACGAAAAAGTAATTTTGTCGGAATTCCAACAAAGGCTTACTGATTATTTTCAACTAAACTGGCATGCTCATATAACTGAGAAATATGCGTGGTATAACTCTTTTACATATTCCAACCGGAGAAATGCCTCAACGAAGTAACACATATATGACACCGGGATCATCTGGCAAGGTTTAGAACTAGAACCCTAGGATTTTATGCGAACAGAAGATCGATGTTTTGATACAAATGTTTCTAACATGTGTCCATTACGTTCAAAACGGTGTAGAAGACGAAGGCCACTTCTTGTTTGGCTGTAAGGAATATGAAGCTTTACGTTTGACATCAATCGTTTTTCAGCAATATGAAATAAAAGGACATGAGTTTTGCTCGAATAATTTCATCAGAGTTGGAGATACTATCAGATCGCTTGCGAAGTTTATCGCCAAAGCATATAATGGAAGGAACACAATTCTGTCCCCGTGAAGCAGACAATTCAAAGCTTATAACATTAAATGTTACAAATTGTCATAATAAAAATATATCTGACGACCTCGTGATTACCGTCGGATGGTCCTTAATTATCTTTTACTTTGATTTAGTATCGACCTAAGTTTCGTCTGTAGCGCTTTAAGCTAGATTATTTCGACCGCAGAAAGAATTCTGTCGTGCAGTTTCCTTTTCGAAACGTTTCTTTCTTTTCTGTATGTGTATGTGTATGTTGTGCTTTCCGTTGCTATTTGAAACAACACTGGTAATTGCCCCCCTTGACATGAAGGCAAATCAGGCTATTGTCAATAAAACTGGTAATTGCCCCCCTTGACATGAAGGCAAATGAGGCTATTATCAATTAAACTGTCAAATTGTCTACACAGAGCAGCTCTAAGAGAAATTCTATTGAATTCGTCAATATTATGTTATTCTGAGAGTACCGTAGTAGAAATTCCTCCTTCCCTCCCTCCGTTTCTCCTGTCCTTCCCATCCTCCCTTCCTCATTCTCCTCTCTCTCTCTCTCTCTCTCTCTCTCTCTCTCTCTCTCTCTCTCTCTCTCTCTCTCTCTCTCTCTCTCTGTGTGTGTTACATTTTCCCCTTGGTGTCTCTTACACACACACACACACACACACACACACACACACACACACACACACACACACACATAGTTTTAAGCAGGGTGTTGAGTAATATTCATACAATCATCAGAAAAATAGTCATTGACAATGGTCAGTTTTACGGGACAGCTTCGGTCAACGATGGGAGTCTAAACATCTTTTTCTTCTGCTCCTTCTTCTTTCTTCTTCTTTTTTTTTCCTTTTCTTTCTTTACATTGTAACATTGTGGTCCTTGGCTTGAGTGGCTTAGTGTACAATTTGAGTACAATAAAGTTTTTAATGTAGAAGTATGTTCACAAATACATTTTAGGAAAAAAGTACATTGCCTAATGTTTGTGTCTCTCTAATCACGTACAGATGATTAGTACTTGTTTACACTGCATTTGTGTATGAAATGAATGTTTTTGTGATCTGGACGATGTCTTAGTAGAGTTTATCTACACATGGATAATGAACATCCAGTACCACCACATTGGTAGTGATAACAGAAAAATGAGATAACCATGCTTTCTACCCAAACTGTCGTATTTCAGCTGTTGCTTAAAGATGTAGTATAGTGGCATATTTCCGTCAGTTTCCTTGTCGATTTTAACACATATTGTACAATATAACGTTTTGTTCCGGTTTTCTTAAACTGTTTTTTTTTTTCGCCAGGTGCAGAATGTTTCTTAACGTATTAGGCTCTGTGTTCGCAAGCGATACGAAACTTTAAATAGATTATCATCAGTCAGGAGGGATTTGGCAGGTAGGTCTCATGCTCTCTACAATCATTCAGTCTAAGCTATTTCGAATTAGCCAGAAATAACTAGTTTTATCATACAAACCAAATCGCTTGATAACATGCTTGACTTCTCCCTACAACTGAAGCACA
>CM031615.1:64612025-64627025 GCA_018398815.1 Conus ventricosus
CAAAGAATTGCAATAGTCCATTCTGGACAAAACAAATGCTGACATGAGCTTTTCGATTGCATTGATGGTAAGAAAAGGACGGATATAACCGATTCTGTGGAGCTCAAGATAGGTGGTCCTACACAGTAGCCTTATATGGTCCTCCATGGAGAAGATACGATCCAGAAGTACCCCAAGATTCCTCACAGACTCGACAAAACCGATCTCTAAACCAGACAAAACAAAAGGAGCATTGTCTGGGACTACTTTGAGCTGCCTCGCTGTTCCAACTGGGATGACCTCAGTTTTCCCATAATTCATTTTCAGCTTGTTTACAGTCATCCATTTTTTGACAGATTCTATTGTCTGCTGAAAAGTGGCAAGGAGCTGGGAAGCTGACAGGATTGTGCTGACTGATGCAACTGTGCATCGTCAGCAAACATGTGATGCATAACGTGTTAACATCACACTGCCTGATCTGCTGACTCAGAGGTTGAATGCATATTGTAAACAGCACAGGTCCTAACACGGAACTCTGGGGTACTCCATACTTCAGCGGAACAGGTTTCGAACTATGATTGAGTGCAACAACAGACTGGAATATGTCATCCAAGTAAGATGCAAACCATTTTAGGACATTACCTGACAGTACAAAAGAGACTTGTAGTCTCTTAAGCAAGATGTCATGGTCCAGCGTATCAAACGCTGCTGACAGATCGAGTAGGAATAGCAAAGATAGGTTACCACGGTCACAAGCAGAGGAAGGTCACTGACAACACAAAGTAAAACTGTCTCTGTTGAATGATTTGCCTTGTAAGCAGACTGAAAAGGCTCAAGCAAGTCAGACTGACTCAAGTGATTGAGAAGGTTATGTAAAACAACTTTTTCCAGGATTTTAGAAACAAAGACACTGATACAAGAGATCAGCTGGAATGGGGTCAAGGCTGCAGGATTTTTTGGGCGTATTTATAATAATAACCCTAACCTGATCTTCTGTCACGTGGTAAAATCACATATTGGTTTTCCAGTAAAGACAGAAAAATCTGGGATTCTTCCTGCTTTGTCAAGTTCTAACCTGAGCTGCATAATAACGTCCACTGAAGTGCCTTCAAAGACCAGGCGCTTGAACGAACCAATGGTCTTCTTTGTATAGTGAAGAGGATTAGTCTTAACTTAATGTCATATACGTGAATGTGTATTCCTGATATAACATTTTAAGCAATCAGGCAATTATAGTGCTCATTTGGCATTGTTAAACGATTCCGAAAGACGCTTGGTGGTGTCAGGTCGATGACTCACGATCACAATATTGTGAAAGCAACAATTTGAAAACAAAGAAAGGTTATTTAAGAAGTCTCTTTTTCGGATACAGACAAAAGCCTGTACGGTCACACAAAACCTCTAGTAAAATCATTGATAGGTTAAAAAGAACTCTTTAAATGTAAACATAATTGTATGATCTTGCAGAAAAACGATGTTTACAATATTTAGGCTTTCCTCTACATTTAAAATGAGAATCATCCTGAGGCAGATTAAAGTGGAGCAAACAAGAGAACGAAAGAAACGAAGAATGAATTTACTGCCGCGGAATATCCTTAAGGCAGAGACAGCATTTTTTTTTCTTCTTGCATTGAAGGTCACTGGGTGTTTGACCTTTCTCCCTCAGAGGATGTTCTTCTTTAGTATTCTTACTAACGTGACAACGTCAAGGGCATGAAACAAAATGCTGTCTGCACATTGAATGCCTACTACTCTTGCATACACGTACTCGCACACTCAGCCCTGATGTGGCCTCTGTTGTCGGCCCTACTATACATATGACTTGAACATACCCACAAATACTCGACATAGTTTGTGCATAAGACGATAGCGAAGCCGTATGGATCTCAGTGCAGCATTTATATCGCTCTATGTAAAAAAAAAACAACGCAGTGGTGATGTGTATTTGAGGAGTACATCTTTTGAACGAAAATAACAACAGAGTTTTCAATCGGATTCCATAATTGTGTGATTAAAGTACATGAACGGCATTTCAAAGAAACACGGAGAACAGACGGTCATCTTCCAAAAGTTAAGCACATCTTCGAGAAGCGAGGAGAGTATGGTTTCTTGTTCCTGTTTTGTGGTTTGGTAATTTAACACAGATTTAAATAAACTAGCCGATTACAAGACTTTTAAAAAATGTGTTTTATTATCGTTTATTGATTTGAGAAAGATTTAAATAATACTAGTTGATTACAAGACTTCATAAAAAGTGAATAAACACATGGGGTTAAAATATGGGCTTTTTATACGTAATTCAAATATAACGTGTTGAATTACAACATGCGAAGAAAAGGTCTTCTCTGACATTAGCATTGCACGCAATTAAGAAATCACTAAAATTGTTCCATTGAACGATCTTAATTAAGAAACCGCGGGAAAAATAATTTCACACATTTTGAAAGCCACTTGTCATACAGCAAACACACTCGGAAAAAAGAAATTAAACCGTATAATAATTGTGAAACTCAATCAACAAAGGGGACGTGTTCATGATCACACAGGCACAGAAAATTGTCATTTCCTTCCAGTTAGACCTTAACTATAATTGTAACACAAATGCTTTATCACGTTTCACTAGATTTTCGTGTCTTTCCATTTTTCGCATTCCTCATGCAAAAGCTTGATCAGATTTCACTAACAAAAAACAGAGAGAGAGAGAGAGGAGAGAGAGAGAGAGAGAAAAGCGTCTATGAGATCATTAGCATTTCGCACACAACAACACAATAGTACCAATTACCGGTACGGTGAACTTCGGCCGAGACACGTGAAACCCATCAAACAAATTGTACAAGGAAACGAAATCATCACAGACAGGAGCGAAACTTCATCCCACAGGCTGTATGGAAGGCGACGGTCCAAAGAGAAAGTTCACACAGTCTGAGCGACAAGACAAAGACTGAAACTAAAACACTGAGCGCGATGAACACAGGGAGAAGAGCGAGGTGAAAAGAGAGAGAGGACCTCCAATATAGTCATGAATCATCGCTTTCGCCGCTGCGCTCCCCCACTCTCGCTCGCACCCTGGGATGGCAAAGCAGAAAGGTTTAGATCGAATGGTATTTCTGCTGGCTGCATGTGTTGTGTCGTGTTGTGTTGTGTCGTGTTGTGCTCTTGTGTTGCGTCGTGTCGTGTCGTGCCGTGCTATGCTGTGCTATGCCGTGCCGTGCTGTGCTGTGTTGTGCTGTGCTGAATAATGTTGCGGTTTTTTGTTGTTGCATGGTATCGAATTGTACTGTACAGAATTTTGTTGAATTGTACTTTAACGCGTTGTTCAGTATTGTGTTCTACTGCGTGTAATATACTGAATGTGTTGTGTCGTTTGGCAATGTTATTCTGCTGCACTGTGTAGCACTTTATAATGCTATACTGCATTTCATTACATCGAACTGCATAGTATAATGTATAGCGCTGCATTGCATTACACTGGACTGTGCTGTAGCCCCCTCTTCACAGCGGACATAATTATCTGAGATGAATTTGAACTGCTCTGTCTATCATCGCCATATTTCGCTGCCAGCTTTTCCAGTGTTCGTGTGCGTCCCTAAGAGTTCATTATTGACCCACATATTTTTTGTCAACTCGTAATGCTGTGCCCCCCCCCCCCCCCCCCCCCTCTTTCCAAGCACACCTCGTCCTCGGTTCATTGCCGCCACGAAAGACTAGCACCCTGACCACTATCAAGGTCTTGTCGTTGAAGGCATGGAGTGGGGGTGACGGATCTTTAGAAGATTTCAATTGCCAATAGTTATGAGTTCAGTGTAAATGTCGAGTCTATCAACAACCGAATATTGCGTCAGTCTAAAATAGCATAAAAGGTAAATGCTTTAATGTACAGATGTTTATGAACGTTGAGTTATGTTCTGTTGCGGTAACCTCTCTCTCTCTCTCTCTCTCTCTCTCTCTCTCTGTGTTTCACGGACAAGATAAGCAACAGAGATTTCAATCAAGCGATAAGGGGCACACAGAGAAACAATACACATGCGAGATCCTTGCGATGAAAGCACATTCGCATGTCGTCACCTTCTTTTCGTCTCCTTCCCGCTCTCATCCCTAAACTCACCAAACCTTTCATAAAAAGTATCTATCTGCCCGCGTCTCTTCTGTTGGCGAACAAGAAGAAGAAAAAGACGCTGCCGACCCCGCCACACAAGGCTGACGAAGAAGTGAAGTCATCCATCCTTGGTGAGTCAAAAGCCCCCAGCGTGTGATTCGATCAACCCGGAGTGTGACACACAAGAAGACTCTCCAAGGACACAGGTGCAGCGACACCCGGTCGGTGGAGACAGAGAGGGGTGGGAGGGGGGAGGGAGAGAGAGACAGAGAGACCCGGTCAGTAGAGAGAGAGAGAGAGAGAGAGAGAGAGAGAGACAGACAGACAGACAGACAGACAGAGAGAGAGAGAGAGAAGGGAGAGAGAGAGAGAGAGTAATTAAGGTAGTGAAGTGGACAACACGCGGCTGTTAGTGTTGCCCCAATCCCAACAGGCGGCCGGCCGGGACAATGAGAGCGAAGTACGAGGAAACGACGAGGCCAGACCTCCCCACCGTGCCGGGTGGTGCGCTTGTGCTCACTGATCGCCTCGTTGACTTGTTTGCTTCGTGACTGAGGTGCCGACACACAAGTCTTGACCCCTTTCAGCTTCACACCCTCTCGCCATCCGTCGTCCTTCCCTTCCACTGCTCACTCCCCCCCCCCCCCCCCCCCCCCCCTCCCCCTCCCCCTCTCCATCTCCTTTCTTACCTTTGAAAGGGAGAGACTGGCCTGTGGTTAACGGGACAGGCTTGTCCCCCACAACGATGCAGAAGAAACCGGTGGACTTCAAAGTATACGAAAGAACAAAAGAAAGAGAGGAAAAGGTGGACCGATTTTGACTCATAGCCAAAGGAACAAAAGAAATGAAATAAAACGGAATTTTGCTGTGAAAAACCAATTTTGTTTTTGTAGCTTGATTTTCATTTGTCTTTCGTTAATACATTAGCTGATATTTGCTTTTGCTTTACCAAAGTAACGGGAATCTTCTCAAAACGGGAACCTCTCAAAACTTCAATAGTTGTTATGGATTTGAGGGAAAGGTGTGGAGGAGATGGATGGAAAAGGGAAGGGGATTTCTTGGAGGGGTGGGGGTGGGTGTTGGATGCTCAGAGGGGAGAGAGAGGGTATTTTTAGCAACGGTGGAAGTAGCTGGTTAAAGTGGCAAATGCAGCCCTTTACGGTAGGTTTATTGATCTGTTAACACTCAAATGAAAGGGGAAAGTCGCTCAACAATAGAAGCTTGAAAAGCAAGACTATCAGTGTTCAGCTATTTAAAGAAACACTCGTTTGATCTAATATGCTTACAAGGAACACACATTACGACAGATGATCAATGTGAGGGGTGGGGGGGGGGGGGGGGGGGGGGGGAGCGCGAGGGTAGACAATTTTTCAATGTGAAGGAACAAATCGAAGCCGAGGGGAGGTCATACCAGTAGCCAAACATTATTTCTTTTCTGGAGATGTTAAACTCGATATAACGCAAGGCAGAATACTAATAGTTTCGGTGTGCTATGACGACACTGAATTTAAGTTAGCTTGTGTGTATGGTCCTAAAAATACGCATGGAAAATAGTATTCTTCAAGGAATTTCAAAAAGTTCTTGGCCATAGCAGCAAAGAAAATGTGACGCTATTCAGCGATTTTAATGGCGTGCTCAACAATTAATTCTATGTTAATTTCAGGACAGTATCATCGTGAAGTTGAGGTGAAACCGTTTAATGACGTAATGCCGGTCAGACATATGGAGAGTATATCATGCCACAGAAAAAGACTTCACCTGGAACAGAACTATTTCATTGTGCGTCGCTTAGACTATGGTTTTACTTCTGACTCAGTGCTGAATTACTGCGTTCTTTGCGAACACTCAGACCACAAGGCAGGCCCAGTAGAGCTTAAACGAACACTCAGACCACAAGGCAGGCCCAGTAGAGCTTAACAACAGTCATTTTCTTCGTGGCACAGAGTACTGGAAGTTTAAGAACAGCCTCTTAAGAACTTAGATTAAAAGATGCACGAATAGGAAGATGGATGCTCTGCTGATTAAAAACCAGTTTTTTTTTTTAAAAAAAGGAAAAGAAATAATCAAACGATCGGAGGGGGGGGGGGGGGGAGGGGGGGGGGGCAGGAGGACTTGGTCTGTTCAACAGACAAAACAAGACAGGACAAGTCAGTCGACCGTCATCCACGAGGAGCGGTTTTCATAGGGCATTACATCCGACGTCATGGAAGATTTCAGGTATCTGGAAAGCTCCATCGACAAACATGACGAAATGATTAATGAGCTGAGCTGCCTCAAGGGCATTTGACCACCTCAGGAAAATGTGATCAAGAAAGAAGTTTTGACTGAAACACAAAACTGATATTTCTATGCTGCCAACCCTTTTGTACAGCTTCGAAACACGGCACCCAAAACCTGCCCAAGAGAACAAGAATGGGGCACTTGACTCACACTGCCTTATACGTTCCTTAGTATAAAGTGAAGTGACTTCAAAACCAACAAGAAATCGGAAATGTCTCAAATCAAACTCCAGTCCCCCCCCCCCCCTCCCCCCCTGCTGACAAATGGTGATGGGAAGGGATGACCACCTCATGCGTCGGGAGAAGTGAGAGCTTGTAAGTAAGCCCCCCCCCCCCCCACCCCCTCCCACCTCCCTAAACAGAACACAGTGACATAAATGCCGTTCACATTGAGTTCTGTGAACGGCAAGAGAAAATGTCAACGATAACGGCAAGACCAACAACGAAAAAAGCATGGATAGAAACTAAAAGCAAAAAAAAAAAGCCTAACAACACACACACACACACACACACACACACACACACACACACATACACACACACACACACACACACACACACACACACACACACACACACATACACACACACACACACACACACACACACACACACACACACACACACACACACACACAGCAATAGAGAAAAGCAATAAATAGATCAGCATGAAAACGCGGAGATACCATTTATCATCATAAATCTTCTCCAGCACCCCGATGGGAGGAAGGAAGCAATGCAGGTGTTAATGAACACGGAATGGAGCAGCGGGCAGGAGGGTTGGGGAGGGGGGTTTGGGGACGGGGGGGGGGGGGGGGGGGGGGAGTAGAACCACCAGACCGCACCCTAATGAGAGTACAGTCACACGGCAAGACCACTTTCAGAATTTCTTTTCTTTTCTTTTCTTTTTTTTTTTCCCCAGCTTAACAGAATTGCGTCGAAGGTCTGTTTGTCGGTGGTAATTTTCCGCTCATTTCTCCGGTTCTTTCTCAGAGTCATCTCGTAGCGTTGTTCCCTGGGTGGCTTTGACACCGTGAAATGATGGGTGCCACGTCTGTGCTTCACTTTTCGGTTCTTGTCAGGTTAGAATCAAGAAAATTTCGTGGTTGTGTGTGTGTGTGTGTTCTTCCTTTCTTTTTGTCTGTCTCTCTTTCATCTTTACCAAGGTCCGACTGTTTACTTGTTTAACTAAGCATATAAACGCAGGAAGCAGTTAAAAGACAGCACGTGGTTTCTTTCAGAAAGGGGGGGGGGAGGGAGGTTAAAAGGTTAATCGATCTCTGCAACACTAGAAAAATGTCAACAACAACAAAACCCTTGGTAACTATGGGAAGAAGAGGAAAGTAAAGGGAACAGGTGAAGTGAGATTGGAAGTTTGAAGGGGAAGAGGTGAGGGGGTGGTGCGTTAGTCTACACGCACCAAACTTGAGCAGAAAAAATAATCTGACAGTTTCATGGTAAGATCTACCTCGAACTCTACAATCGCCTTTTTTTTCTCCTTTTTATGATTTATTTTGTTTATTTCTTTCTCTTCTTGTAATCCCCCTCCATTTCCCCCGCGAGGTTTGTTTTCATCTACATCTGGTTGGTTGTTTATCTGTAAGCATGATCATTTAAAAGCTACTAAACTGATCTGAACGAAACTTATGGAATTAGACCCAATGATGAAACTGTTAAATTTAGGTGCCGTCGGGGATAGAATATTGAATTCATGAACGTTAAGCAAGATTATTACATTTTTTTTATACTGAACATCACTACGAGATTACTGCCACCAGTTAATAACAATTTATGAAGTAAGGCGTTTCTATGGAATAATAAAAACCGTTCAGTTATACAAACATCGATATCTTGTATTCTTCATTTGCGGTTACAAAAGCTTATATGGGAAGTAAGAAGTAAGGGATTAAGAATCATCCTGAACAGGCTCAAGAACCAGGCGGAGAAACTGTTCGCAGAACAGGCGGGCTTTCCACCAGGAAGGAGCACAACTGAGCAAATCTTCAACTGCCACCTGAAGATTCAAAAACACCTCCAACACCAGAAAGACCTCTCCCACAACTTCATACATTTAAAACAAGAATAAGCTTTCGATCGAGTTTGGCATGAAGGGCTGTGGCAGGTCCTCAGAAACCTCAACGTGGAGGAAGGGTTGGTCCAGATCATACAGACACTGTACAGCTCGGCAACCAGCGCCGTGCTCATGAACAGCCGAATAGGAAACTTCTTTCGTACAACTGTTGGCTTCCGACAGGGCTGTCTGCTCTCCCCGACCCTCTTCAGTCTGTGCTTGGAGAATGTCATGCGCGGGGCCATCGAAAACTTCAACACTACTATCTCAGTTGGGGACAGGCGCACATGCAATCTGCGCTTCGCTGAGACATAGATCTACTCAGCAGAAGCAACGACTAACTCCAAGACCTAACCAGCAGGCTAGCAGACCGTGCCAGCGCATATGGGATGGAAATCAGCGCAGAAAAGAGCAAGTTGACAGTGAACAGCAGCAATGAAGACCAGACTGTAAACATCACAACGAACGGACAAAAGCTGGAAGAGGTGGAAGCGTTCAAATACCTCGGCTCCACACTCACGAAAAACGGTCGCTGTTCAACAGAAATCAAGGTCAGATTAGCTCTTGCCACATCAGCTATGGCAAAGCTCACAAAGCTGTAGAGAAGCAAAAAGATCAGCTTCCCTACAAAACTAAAGCTGTACAAAGCCCTCATCCTCTCAGTCTTCCTGTACGGGTGTGAGAGCTGGACTTTGACGTCAGAGTAGGAGAGAAGGATCCAGGCCTTTGAAATGAAGGCGTACAGAAGACTGCTCCACATCTCCTGGACAGAGCACAGAACAGCGATTCTATCCGAGAGCAGGTGACCACACTGGCAGGACCACAGGAACCCCTCTTGGCTACGGTCAAGAGGAGAAAGCTGATGTGGTTTGGCCACGTGACACGACACGACTCGCTGGCAAAGACAGTCCTGCAAGGCACGCTTGGAGGAGGCAGGCGCAGAGGCAGGCAGAGAAAGAGCTGGTCGGAGGACGTGATAGAGTGGACAAACCTCAGGCTGCCAGAACTCCAGCAGAACTTTAGCAGAGGACAGGCCACGATGGAGAAGAAGATCGATGGAGTCGTCCCTCATGTTCCCCTACGGCCACCTAGGTCACGGGAATGAGATGATGATAATACGGGAAGTAACTCTTTCATTTTGTATTTACTATTACTTCCCTGCTTAAAGAAATTTCTTTCATGAACTGACTCAAACGGCGGATTCAGGATCGGCTTGACCTTGCCGGACGTTCACGCTTTCCTGAGTTCAATTTCAGAGTTATTTTTGTTTGTTCGTTGTTGTTGAGAGGTGTGCAGGTGCAGAGGAATAGAGACACGCCTGCAACTCTCATATCCATTGTTTCACTCTAACCTTCTCTCTCTCTCTCTCTCTCTCTCTCTCTCTCTCTCTCTCTCTCTCTCTCTCTCTCTCTCTGTGAGTATGTGTACGCTATACAGACCAACATGATTGTGAACTACATGTTTCACAGCAAGTTCTCTCTCTCTCTCTCTCTCTCTCTCTCTCTCTCTCTCTCTCTCTCTCTCTCTCTCTCTCTCTCCTCTTTGTCCGTGTGTGTGTGTGTGTGTGTGTGTGTGTGTGTGTGTGTGTGTGTGTGTGTGTGTGTGTGCGCGCGCGCGTGCGTGTGTGTGTACAGACAAATGTGATTGTGAACTAATGTATAACAGCAAGCTAAACAGCCCCGGAACACTGGTCAGGAAATCCTGACATGTCTAGAATAATGGCCCAAAAGACTGGAAACTCTTCTTCATGATTTCAGGGAGAAGCGGCAGGCCAGCTCTGACTCGGGTGGTGCAACAGAGAAAAGGATGTCGTTCTCAGGATACCCCGTGACGGCTAACGATTGTGGCAGAAAGCAGGCGCACCGAGTTCATAAAGATACAGCCAGACTCATAGCTCCGACCCTATTCGGTTCGGTTTCTATTTCATACCGATCTTTTGTGTGGTGGCCTACCTACAGTTTTCCTTTCTATTCATTTTGAAAATATTTTTTGCACTGTACTTTTTTTAGTATAGACCAGATATGCTTAATCACAATAAACCATTCACATTCTCTCTCTCTCTCCTCTCTCTCTCTCTCTCTCTCTCTCTCTCTCTCTCTCTCTCTCCCCCCCCCCCCCCTTTCTTTCTTTCTTTCTTTCTTTCTTTCAGTCATCAAAGTGCTGGGTATGTCTTGATGGTCGCGTTCGAAGCCAAGCGAGACAAAGTCCCAGGCCATAGAATCAAAGGTCCGAAGTCACAGAGAAGCAAGAACGCCAGGAATTAAAAGTATGCGTGAGGCTGCAAGTACCGTCTGGCGAATTCCTCGTCTAATGAGTCTTTCGTTTAATGAGTCCCTCCTTTGATGGATCTTTGATCCCCGAGACGGGTCCTTCGACTGGCGAGTGTCTCACCTGGTGCAGGTGAAGGTCGCGTGCCTTAATTGTTGTTGCGGAAGGGTACTATAGTTTCAGAAAGCCTCCATTGTAATTTGTCTCTGGAAAGGGTGATTGGAATATGGTAAACTAGTACAGATACATATAACTTTCAGGTGATTTCAATAACTGCTTTTTTTTAATACGATAATATTTTGACGTCAGATTTACAATTCTAACTGCTTTAGTCCATTGGATAGCGTCAAAACAAACGGCAAAATGATGATCCTTATGCCACCATAACAAAACCTGTAGAGAAGTGGAATAAATACGAAGGCAGTTCTTTCCGTCCTGCTATCATAGCCTTCTTCTAATGTTACCATATGTACCCCTTTTCCATTACCTCTCCCTTCTCCCACCCCTAGCCCTTTACAAACACACACATACTCTTGATACAATTTTTTGGTTCGGTGTGTAGTTACCTTATTAACTCAATAAAAGTATAACAAGATGCAAAGCATATAAACGTACTCCCAGTTTATCCTGAATATGCATGAGCTATTCCAAAAAGAAGAAAAACCGTCTTGGGCTGGTGTAACCGTTAGTAATGGCTATTCTAGTAAACATTGGCCATCATCTGTGACCTATAATGAACATACTTACACATTTTCAGAAAGATCGGCCAAGAACTTTTTGAGATTTTCCATAAAGAAAAAACTATTATGGGCCGTTAGTAACGACTATAACGGTAAACGTAGACATCGGGCATCATCCGTGACCCATAATGAACATACCTACAAATTTTCAGCAAGATCGGCCACGTACTTTCTGAGATATTACATGAAGACGAAAAACCGTCAGGGGCCGTTATAGCCGTTAGCAACGGCTTTAACGGTAAACTAAGACATCGGGCATCATCCGTCACCCATAATGAACATACCTACAAATTTTCAGAACGATCAGCTTAGTACTTTCTGAGATATTTCGTTAGTAACGGCTATAACGGTAAACTAAAACATCGGGCATTATTCGGGACCCATAATGAACATACCTACACATTTTGAGAAAGATCGGCTATGTACTTTCTGAGATATTCCATGAAGAAGATAAACCGTTTCAGGCCATTACAGCCGTTGCTAACGGCTATAACGGTAAACTAAAACATCGGGCATCATCCGTGATCCATAATGAACATACATACAAGTTTTCAGAAAGATCGGCCCAGTAGTTTTGTCTGGAGCGAGTGGAACACATTTTGACCACGGACGGACGGACACACACACACAGACACACACACACACACACACACACACACACACACACACACACACACACACACACACAGCATTTCTTCGTTCTCATTCTAAAGTACTCCCTGTTCTATAAGAGTATAAAAACTAAGAAATAGTAATGATAGTGATGATACTTTTAATGAGGATTAATACAAATATTTGCCTGGCGCCATTCTCAGAGTAAACAACTCACTGTGCGTTCATGTTAATTCATTTTCTCCCACACATCCCTGTATTCACCTACAATGTCAGTATCGTACTTACATACGTACCAGTAGCATGATTAATATTGTATGGTATCCAACAACATTTAATTGTGCTTTGACAAAAGGTGAAGTGCACGGTAATGACCGTCTCAAGAGAATCATCCATGTTTTCTTTCCCTGTGATGATCAGTATTCCTTTCATGAAGAGCGTTCCACTGTCGACATTGAAACATGTCATCTGCAATGGGTGACTGTGTCATGAATCGAATTCGAACCCGACACGATTTTCTTCCCAATCTCAGAAATTTACGACACAGTCTCAGACCAGTATATATGTCCAGGAGAAGACTCATCCTCTGTGAGCCTAAGAATAGAGCCGCCCAGACTCAGGTTCGAGTGTGTGGACTCAGTTCAGCCCGCTGCTCTCTGAGCCCCACATCATCACCACCCCTCCTTCCCACTTCACCCGCTATCTTGTCCCTCTCCTCCCCCTACCCCCGAAGAAAAACACCAATGTGTGTGCTCTAGTACACTCAAAAGGGCTTGTTCCACCTCTCAAAAATTTTTTTCCTACAACAAGAAAAATCCTATCACTAGTCAGACCTTGAGGCATATTGTTATCAAAACTGTAGTGTCAATGTCTCCGCCAAAGGCATGATGTTTTTACCTGCGTTTGTAAGTTCGTCGGTCTGTCAGCAAGGTGACACAAAAGACACTCCAGTGTATTGAGCGGAATTTGGTGACCATAGTATGAAGCCATTACATGTTGGGGAGGGGATCCGTGAAGCGGATCCAAGCATCCGTTCGGCTTCGGCAGAGGACTTCGCCCTCCCAACAGCCCTTCTAGTTTTGATGTATTAACAAAATGTAAATGACATTCTACTGTCTGCCGTCTGCAGAAATATTCACTCCCAACATCATCGTGCACCACCGATGGAGTAGGACCATAAGAAGTCCACAAGTCATTCTTACATACGGTATGATTCATTCACCGCAAGTCACTGGACAGTCTGCCTTTTCACAACGGCATTTTTAGTTGCAAAGCGAGACGACTGCAGGTGGAAATCTAAACAAATCTTAAATAAATGTCAGCGAACCGCCCAGAGAACGTGGACAAACGAGTCACAAGACAAAACACAACGCGTTTCGACCTCTTAGGTCTTCTTCAGGTGAGACATAAACGAATAAAACAACGAAAATTCACTTAGCTTTGATCGCTTCAGATCACTTCACAGAGTTCAGCGCAAGGAAGAAGGCGCTGAAGGCATTTTTGCTTTTCGGAGACTCGGGGAACATTCCATCGATTGGAACGGGGCTTGTTATCACTTGAGCTCAACCGACACCCTGATCTCTAATCTCATCGGCTGAAGATGTTACAACTGAATGAAAATTAAATGTACATGAGTTATAGTACTAAAGTAAGCAGGCCTTTTTGTGCCCTGCCTCTAAACAACAGATCCGAACCGAAACTTTTGCATGCAATCGTCCGACCCTTCTTCACGTGTGCATGCGAATCATGAACTATGAGAGCCAAACAGCAAAGGAGGATCCAAGCCGGATCAGCTCATTACTCCCCCGGCTCGTTACTCCCCCGGCTCTTTACTCCCCCGGTTAGGGTTAGGGTTAGGGTTAGGGATAGGGTTAGGGTTAGGGTTAGGGATAGGGTTAGGGTTAGGGTTAGGGATAGGGTTAGGGTTAGGGTTAGGGATAGGGTTAGGGTTAGGGTTAGGGTTAGGGATAGGGTTAGGGTTAGGGATAGGGTTAGGGTTAGGGTTAGGGATAGGGTTAGGGTTAGGGATAGGGTTAGGGTTAGGGATAGGGTTAGGGTTAGGGTTAGGGATAGGGTTAGGGTTAGGGATAGGGTTAGGGTTAGGGTTAGGCGAGCCGGGGAGTAACGAGCCGGGGAGTAACGAGCCGGGGGAGTAATGAGATGCTCCCGATCCAAGCAATGGGGTTGGTTGAAACGCTTCAAAACAGCATCCCTTGTAGTGAGCACAGAAAAATAAATAAATAAAGATCAACCAAGTTCTCAGAACCATCAGGCAAGCATGTGCCATTACCATTAAGACCTCTGGAGCGCAATGAGGAGAAGGAACACTGAAGTGGTAGGCCTATACACATGTGACAAGCCCAAGAGGACTCAGCGCCATCCTCAGCACCATCCTCTGGGGGTCGGTGCCAGCTGGAGAAGAGGAGACGGGCGGACAAAGGAGGACGGACAACATCACTGACTGAACAAGGAAGAGCTTTGGTACTTTCAATCTTCACAGGTGGAAGCAACTGTTGCGCCGCTTATCATTGCGCTCTCACTCAAATATTTCTGTCCGTCTGTGTGTTTGTCTTTTGATCTCCCTTGCATCTTTGGGTGGATCCTCAGGCGTAGGCTCAAAGACTGTCCCCTACATTTTATATTATTTGCATAATGTCTTTAGTTTTACAGCAACTTTTTTTCCTCCCCACACTTTCGTTTGGTTGCATTTACTACTCTTCGCTGGCTGCTCTGGGGGTGCTATTGGATTCTTTTTTTCACCCATGGTGGTGAGAACACCACAGTATTATGGACTGTGGTGTGTCTCTATTTGACGCCGGGAGCGCAGACACAACCAGCCGTGTCTCCCTGATGAGTCCCGACCCAGCGGGCGACAGGCCTCGGAGCAGGCAATACAAATATATCTGCCTTCAAAAGGGATTGCGATTGTTCCCTTATGCAGCTAGTGAAGAGTTT
>CM031615.1:64632025-64642025 GCA_018398815.1 Conus ventricosus
GAAGGAAACAGATTTTCAGAGGAAAGAGTCCTAGAAAACAGTAGACAGAGTACGGGTCAAGAGGTAAGCCTTGGCGTTTTACTAACAAATCCCCCTTCTAGTTTTTACTCACTAGGATACGTAATCACAATCTCCGGCGGGATAAAACAGAAGAAAAAAAGCCAAAGGTGGATTTACCCTTGAGATATTTTGGTAACACACTTTATTAAGTTAGCACTTTCCTTTCACTCCATCGCTCTCTCCCTCTCCCTCCCATCCTAAACACGAGCAATTCAGTTAGAGGACTAACCACGTTTAGTCTCAAACTAATGTCGTGCTTACTTCTTGCTGGTTTTCCTCTTCACATTCTTGGTTCCTCCTTCGTTCTTGTCCCTCATCATCACAATCATCGTCTCCTTTTTCTTCCCCTTCTTGTTTTGTTTTGTTTTGTTTTCCCCCCCATATTTTCTTTTCCTATTTAGTGGCCTTTTTGTACTCCCAGTTCTTATAGAACAGGGAGTACTTTAGAATGAAAACGAAGAAATGCTGTCTGTGTGTCTGTGTGTCCATGTGTCTGTGTGTCCGTGGTCAAAATGTGTTCCACTCGCTCCAGACAAAACTGCTGGGCCGATCTTTCTGAAAATGTGTAGGTATGTTCATTATGGGCCACGGATGATGCCCGATGTTTTAGTTTACCGCTATAGCCGTTAGTAACGGCTGTAATGGCCTTTAACGCTTTTTATTCTTTATGGAATATCTCAGAAAGTACTTGAACGATCTTTGTAAAAATGAGCAGGTCCGTTCATTATGGGTCACGGATGATGCCCGATGTTTTAGTTTACCTCGTTATAGCCGTTATTAATGGTGTAACGGCCTGTAACGGTTTTCCTTCTTTATGGAATATCTCAGAAAGTACTTGGCCGATCTTTCTGAAAATTTGTAGGTATGTTTATTATGGGTCACGAATAATGAGCGATGTTTTAGTTTACCCGTTCTAGCCGTTACTAACGGCTGTAACGGCCTGTAACGGTTTTTCTTCTTTATGGAATATCTCAGAAAGTACTTCGCCGATCTTTCTGAAAATGTGTAGGTATGTTCATTATGGGTCACGAATAATGAGCAATGTTAGTTTACCGTTATAGCCGTTACTGACGGCTGTAACGGCCTGTAACGCTTTTTCTTCTTTATGGAATATCTCAGAAAATACTTGGCCAATCTTTGTGAAAATTAGCAGGTACATTCATTATGGGTCACGGATGATGCCCGATGTTTTAGTTTGCCCCGTTATAGCCGTTACTAACGGCTGTAACGGCCGGTAACGGTTTTCTTCTTTATGGAATATCTCAGAAAATACTTGGCCGATCTTTCTGAAAATTTGTAGGTATGATAATTATGGGTCACGAATAATGAGCGATGTTTTAGTTTACCGTTATAGCCGTTACTAACGGCTGTAACGGTTTTTCTTCTTTATGGAATATCTCAGAAAGTACTTGGCCGATCTTTGTGAAAATTAGCAGGTATGTTCATTATGCGTCATGGATGATGCCTGATGTTTTAGTTTACCCCATTCCAGCCGTTACTAACGGCTGTAACGGCTCCTACTGGTTTTTCTTTTTTATTGAATGTCTCAGAAAGTGCTTGGCCGATCTTTCTGAAAATGTGTAGGTATGTTCATTCTGGGTCACGAATAATGCCCGATGTTTTAGTTTACCGTTATAGCCGTGACTAACGGCTGCAACGGCCTGCAACGATTTTTCTTCTTTATGGAATAGCTCAGAAAGTACTTGGCCGATCGTTGTGAAAATTACCAGGTATGTTCATTATGGGTCACAGATGATGCCCGATGTTTTAGTTTAAAGTTATAGCCTTTACTAACGGCTTTAACGGCCTGTAACGGTTTTTCTTGTTTATGGAATATATCAGAAAGTACTTGGCCGATCTGTGTGAAAATTAGCAGGTATGTTCACTATGGGTTACGGATGATGCCCAATGTTTTAGTTACCGTTGTAGCCGTTACTAATGCTATAACGGCTCATAATGGTTTTTCTTCTTATGGAATATCTCAGAAAGTACGTGGCCGAACTTTCTGAAAATTTATAGGTATGTCCATTATGGGCGACGGATGATGCCCGACGTTTTAGTTTACCGTTGTAGCCGTTACTGATGGCTGTAACGGCCTATACTGGTTTTTCTATTTTATTGAATGTCTCAGAAAGTACTTGGCCGAGTGTTCTGAAAATTTGTAGGTATGTTCATTATGGGTCACGGATCATGCTCGCGTTTAATTTACCGTTATGGCTGTTACTAACGGCTATAACGACCCATAACGGTTTTTGTTTTTATGGAATATCTCAGAAAGTACTTGGTAGATCTTTCTGAAACTTTCTGAAACTATGTTCATTATGGGTCACAGAGATGCCCGATGTTTAAGTTAACGTTATAGCCGTTACTAATGACCCATAATGGTTTTCTTCTTGATGGCACATCTCAGAAAGTTCTTGGCCGATCTTTCTGAAAATGTGTAAGTATGTTCATTATAGGTCACAGATGATGGCCGATGTTTTCCAGAATAGCCATTACTAACGGTTACACCAGCCCAAGACGGTTTTTATCTTTATGGAATATATCGCGCGTATTCAGGATAAACTGGGAGTACGGTTATATGCTTTGCATCTTGTTTTCGTTTCCTGTTCCTGTTGTTTCCTGTCTTGTTTCACTTTAGGTTTTGTTGTCTTAATATTTTTCCATCTTTCTTCGTTCTTTTTTTCCTATGCCTGTCGGCTCATCACCGTAACTACTCCAATGTGAGCTGGAGATAGTTCTTAATCGCTCAAATGAGTGTGTGTGTGTGTGGGGGGGGGGGGGGGGAGGGCAGGGAGTGAAAAGAGAGAGAGAGAGAGAGAGAGAGAGAGAGAGAGAGAGAGAGAGAGAGAGAGTCGGAGTATTCTCTCTGTGTGTGTGTGTGTGTGTGTGTGTGTGTGTGTGTGTGTGTGTGTGTGTGTGTGTGTTACGGAAGTAGCGGAAGAAAACAAGAACAAGTGAATAACTCTATTGGCATACGGAACTTAACTAGTAAAAGAAAAAGTAAGCAACTGAGAACAGAAATGCACATTACACAATCGCATGTGCTAGGGAGGAATCATGTCCCTTGGCGTCTCAATGGAATGCCCTGTGCATGCCTGCAGCCTGTGTGATCACAGTGCAGGCTTCCACGAGTGGTGCAGCATTGCTCTCAGCAGGTTGGTTCGGCTATTGAAGACAGTGCTTCCTAGGTCCCACTAGCAACTTCGGGTGTATCTTTTTCTTGTCTGCCTTTTGGCCAACTCTGGGGAATTGCCCTCTGACGGTGAGGAAAGACCCATTGACTGTAGGGAAAGTCCTGTTGACAGCAGGAAAGGCTGTAACCCGAGTAACTCTTCAGAGGGTACTTAAGACCTCATTGCGAAAGCTGGACCGTGTCTGGAGTTGTGCTGTCTTCTCCTGTCGGTGGAAAGGCAACGGGTGAGGCTGCGGAATGAAGATGGCAGTTGCTTGACGGTGGTGTCATTCGACGGTGGGCTCTACAGTCATGAAATATGGGCTGGTACACACATTGGGACGCTTACATGGAGGTTCTGTCGTGTCACATCCAGTGGCCATTACACAACGGTACCCCATGTGAACACAGCGCAGGCTTCCAAAGGTGGTGCAGGATAGCTTCAAGCTGGTTGGTTTGGCAGTTGAATACAGTCTTCTCCGGGTCCCACTCGCACCTTCGGGTGTATTTGTTTCATTTTTTTTTCATAAAGAACATGGTAAACCTTTAAAAAAAAGGGCGTCACAGAAAAATAATCAAACCATTATGTGTATGTGCGTCTGTGTGCGTGTGCGGACATACATGTGCGTGCATGCATGTGTGTGTGTGTGTGTGTGTGTGTGTGTGTGTGTGTGTGTGTGTGTGTGTGTGTGTGTGTGTGTTTGTGTGCGTGTGTGTGTGTATGTGTGTGTGTGTGTGTGTGTGTGTGTGTGTGTGTGTGTGTGTGTGTGTGTGCGTGCGCGCGCGCTTTTGTGTGTGTGTGTGTGTGTGTGTGTGTGTGTGAGTGCCCCCCCCCCCCCCCCCCGCACACACACACATGCACGTGCATGTGTGTGTGTGTGTGTATGTGTGTGTGTGTGTGTGTGTGTGTGTGTGTGTGTGTGTGTGTGTGTGTGTGTGTATGCGTGCGCACCTGCGTGTGTGTGCGCGTACGTGTGCATGTATATATGTGTATGCATATGGGTGAGTGAGTGTGTGCTTGCGCACACGTTCTGTGTGTGTGTGTGTGTGTGTGTGTGTGTGTGTGTGTGTGTGTGTGTGTGTGTGTGTGTGTGTGTGTGTGCACTCGTACGTGCGTAGACGCATGTACACGTATATATGAGTGTGTGTTTAGTGTTTGTGAATGCATTGTCCGTTATTGTATGCGTGCTCATGCAGACGCGCTTTTTTCTACTAATTATCTGCAGCTTTTTCAACTTCAGCTTAAGCTTCCTGGATGAACCATTCTTCTATTGGAACTGACGAGAGTCAAGTAGATGGATAAACGTCCAAAGCAGCAGTTTCGCCATTGCCTGCGAAGGTCGGAACTTGTCTTGGTAACAAGTAGAAACAGCTACAGCAGCAGTACTCGCAGTAACAGAGACAGGAGGAGCGCTAGTAGGAGGTATAGTTACAGTAATAATATTAGAAAGCTCGAAAACAAAGGGTACTCGTGAGAACACAGACATCCACCGAGGTAGAACGGATCCTGGATCCATTCTTCGATCCGGATCCGCACCTAAATGTAGATCACACACACACACACACACACACACACACACACACACACACACACACCAAAACTCTGGGGAAAAAAACAAAAAAAACCAAGGTCGGCCGATAGGCATTTATCATTTTCTTGAGTGTTTAAACAAGTCAAATAACCATAAAACAATTTTTTTCCCCGCTGGGGGATGTTAGCAATTCGTGAACAGTAAGTTTACAGCGTTCATATTCAGCAGAAAGTCTGCAATAATCTGGCTGAACGGATCATGGATCCGTCCTTTGTTCAGATATGCATCGTAGATCCGCATCAAAATGTCTTCCCTTTGGTCCACATTTCCTCTCTCCTCTTAGATTCGTTAAAATTGATACAGTAGTTTCAGAGTAACCTTGCTGATTGACAAACAAACCGGAGAAATCTACGGACGCCGTCGAAAACATAACCTCCTCCGCGGAGATAACCAGGAATCAGCGGCTGTGCGTCTGATGAATCCTAGCTGCCACTGATGCTTCCAGTGTCAGTTCGCATCTTCTGGTCTACCTCCCCGTCATGCTCACGCTTTCTCGATTAGCCCTATTAAACTTGATCTTGTCTTCTTCCCCGGTTCCCGTCTCCAGCTTACGGTTGGTCAGGCCCGCGAGGTAAATGGGAATATCCATATCCTTCAAGCATCATCCAGCCCTGCCCGCGTAGTGAACTTAAACGGCGTTGAACAGTTAGCTACACACTCTAAGCGATGCTCAGTTGTTAGGCTATACTTGCTCTCTAATACCGGACACGCGCTCAGTCAGTCCCATATTACTGTCACACGAAGAGGCCAATCCTTAGCGCGAGTCACGTGGAAAAAACAAAAAGCGGCAATTACCACTGTGTGAGGAACGGGACGTTTGGCCCTGGTTCAGGGCCCCGTGGGTGGGGTGTCAATGGTAACGAGGTTAACGCCTTCCACGAGGTTATAGCACACCGCTCTGATTGGGCTCCCGCCGCTGCCCGTTGTCCGGTTAACTGGATAAGGAGGAGAGCCTCCACTGACCAGCAGTTGACGTAACTCTCCCCCCCCCCCCCCCCCTCTTCCTTCCCCTGACAGGGGAAGTCTTCTACAACACTGCCGTCCTCGCTCCCTTTACTTCTCCCCTCTCATCGAAGTGTTTACAGACGCATAGGAAGATCTCTTTAGCTTGACTGCAGTGTGTGAAAAAGAGCCCAGATATTTTCTTGCTGAAAAGCACTCCTCTTTCTGAGCTGAGTCATAAAGATAGTTTATGTTAACGGCATCTTGAAAAAATAAAGACAGTAAGAAAGAAGGAAAAAAATATGATATGAATTGCATGCTGGAGTGAACACACAGGGGGCATGACACGCACACATGCAAGTGCTGCAGTGTACACACACACACACGTTCACACACACACACACACACCGTGTGGCAAAAGCCACCGCCCTCTCGCAAGAGCATAGCGGCATAACCTTTCTCGTCTTCCGGACACTCTACAGCATTAATTCCCACGTCACTCCCTCCACACGCATCCTTGGCTCCTTTTGACCTGTATGTCGCAGGGCAAGCACCGCATTCCACCGAGCAGCAGTTCGAATCAAGTCGCCGTATGGCAACCCACCAGTGGAGACACTGTAGTGTTGTAGTCACTTCACAGTATTCAGGGTGCTTGTTCTGTCTGACCCAACATTCGCAAGGCACCCACTACGAAGGTCCCCAACTGATCACAATGTCTGCCTTCAGGTGGGACCAGCGTGAACGAGTTTCCCCCTCTGAAGAGAGCCCCCGTTCATCCAACGATAGTCCCAGTGAACCTGCCGCTGGCCACGAACTTTCCACGGGAAGGGATAGAGAGAGGAAATCCAAACTCAGCGCACCACGACAGCATGGCGTGGGTGACCACAGAATTTGATGATGGAAAATGTTGTCAAGATCAAGGAGACTGAGGATACTGAAGACGATGCCATGGCGTGAAATTTTGACCTGATGCCGCTTGGCAGGGCTGTACTGTACTCAACGCTTCCTCTCATACATCCCGGAATACAAGTATGCCCGAGAAAACACACACACACACACACACACACACACGTTCACACACACACACACACACACACACACACACATACACACACGTTCACACGCACGCACACACACACACACACACACACACACACACACACACACACACACACACACACACACACACACACAGAGCAGAACAGGACATTTAGCCAACATCCTTAGAAACGTCACCATTTCAGAGACCATGTGATTTCAGTATTCCATCTGAGCCCAGAGCGCACTTCACTCTGGCTAGGAGCCGAATAAGGCGGAAATAAATCCCATGAATTATGTCTCTAACGCGACTCGAACCTACGACCTTCCATCCAGCATTCAGTGATGCCAACCACTGCACCATGAGAGAGTATTTTCTTTGTATCTGTGTATTGCCCTGGAGCCGTACCTCGTAAGCAATGGCCAGAAACGCTTTGGTCAGCTATGGATCTCAAAGGCTCTCTCTCCATGTTCCTATGCAACAGTGTAAAAACGTTCTCAGGCTCATCCATGGCGTATTCATATCGTGCCTTCTGTGGTCCGTTTCTGAGACTCCACCCTCCACTCTACTCTTTAAGGTGCTCTTGTACGTGGAAACTACTGCACGAGATTTGAACATTCCAGACAAGAGAGCTCATGTGTCCATTTTGAAGCATACGTTTATTATGTCGAGATTTTTTACACTGATTATATTAGCCAAGGAATGAACAGTTGTGATTTAAAATGATGACGGCGTAGAACCGTTTCGGGGGGGGGGGGGGGGGGGGGAAGGGGGGATGGGGGGAGGGGGTGGGATGGGGGCAGGGGGGGTGGGATGGGGGGGAGGGGGGGATGGGGGGGGGGCGGTGTCTAGAAAAAGGCCTTCAGCTTCTTTTTCTTCATTTTATTACTCTTTTTACCCATTTCTGTTCCCTCGAAAACAGATGTAGACACACACACACACACACACACACACACACACACACACACACACACCCGCGCGCGCGCGCGCGCGCGCGCGCGCGCGCGCGTGCTACGTACGCACGCACGCACACCCAGCTACTGATGTAGTATTAGTTTAACAGATCTGTCTGTCTGTCTGTCTGTCTGTCTGACTCTCTCTCCCTCTCTCACCGCACAAACACACACACACACACATACGCGCGCGCGCGCACACACACACCACACACACACACACACACACACACACACACACACACACACACACACACACACGCACACACACACGCACACACACACACACACGAACCCTAGCCAGAAATCCCCCCCCCCCCCCCCGATCATTCTGACAGGGAGGACCTTGCGGCCTCTGTCTTCCCACTCTGTGCCCTGTGGTGACAAGGGGTCTCCTGGTAGCCCCTGGCGTGGCGGGCCAGCCGCCGGGTTGCCGGGTGCCGGGGGTATGTGCAGTTGGGGTGTAGAGAGCGGTAACCACCCGTGCTTATCGTGTGGATCGGGTGTTTCACACCATCAACACCACATCAAGAACCTCTCGATGAGCTCCCACAGAAGGCGGAGACAGTATATGTAAATTTGTGCGGAGAGAGAGAGAGAGAGAGAGAGAGAGACAAGACAAGACAAGACAAGACAAGACAAAATTCTTTATTTACGAGGATAATAGATAAGCACTGACGCGCTTTTTTTATATCCAGTCCTCGCCCTGAGTAGGGACTACAACATGCAGTGAAATGAAATAATGTAAGAGGCAAACAAGCAAACAAACAATGCGGTCATGCAATTATAATGGAACATTAAATGAAAATAGAAGATAAATGGAAAAAAAAAAACCAAATAAAAATAAAGAGAGAGAGAGAGAGAGAGAGAGAGAGAGAGAGAGAGAGAGAGAGCGCACGCAGTGTGAGTGAATACATATCAGAATCACGTTTGATTGTCTAGAAAATCATAACCTGGATTTATGGACACAATCATTGGGACAACCGTCTAAATATAATGAGCATTTTGCACTGCAGATAAACAAACCGAGGTGCACACAGGTTCGAAAGCTCGACTGCGGTGAGACTTTGATGATATTTGAAAGCAGTCGAATTCAAATGCCCGTGTAGCGTAGTGTGGCCTTCTTCAGCACTCCGCACTGAGCTCCACTGTTGTTTACTGTAATGTACTGCGATGTACTGTAATGTGTTGTACGGTATAGTCCCGTCACGCTTTGCGCTGTGGTGAGCTATTTTGTCCTCCCTTTGTGAAAGAAAAAGAAACAAAACAAAACAACCAAGAAGCGACAGACTGAACAACAAACAGTGGAGAAGGAAGCGGCTGGACGTGTTCTGCAAGTTCATTCATTCATTGAATGCCAGATCCATGAATTAGTCAATTCCGTTTGATTGAATGATTAATCAATCAATCTATCAATTAATCAAGAGGGCATAGATTCACACCGAGTTCGTCTTCACTAGGCGAGGCTGGGGTTAGCTATCAGGGGGTTATTGTTGTTGTTTGATCATCTGCCAAACAAAGATGATATATTGGCATCATCTCTTTGCTTATCCAGGTGCTCTCTCCACTCTGTTTCTTTGGTAAACTATGGTGCCAGAACTGGAAAAGGGCTGTTTTATGGGAGTGTTCACAATACATCTGGGATTGTTGCAAGAATTACAAGCAAAATCCGTGAAGTATACCGTAAGGCGTGTGTGTGTGTGTGTGTGTGTGTGTGTGTGTGTGTGTGTGTGTGTGTGTGTGTGTGTGTGTGTGTGTGTGTGTGCGTGCGTGCGTGCGCATACGTGCCTCAGTGTGTGTGTGCGTGTGTGTGTGCGTGCGTGCGTGTGTGCGTGTGTGTGTGTGTGTGTGTGTGTGTGTGTGTGTGTGTGTGTGTGTGTGTGTGTGTGTGTGTGTGTGTGTGTTTGTGTCTAGAGTTTAGCCTACAATCAAATCAGGTACACATGTGACACTGCCGTCTTGCAGTATTGTCTTGAATGGAACGATTCTTTCATAGGCAATGTCGCTGTCCTATTCCAAGCAAAAATACTGATGGGAAAAAAAAGTCCATCATCTAATTATTAATTTGCATCACTCAATGGAGAGGAAACGTGAGTACGCGAATTGAAGGGGAAATATCTTATTCCCATTGCCCAAGACTATCTAAGCCACTATGTCTTCCCGTCATACTTTTGGTACTGGGTGTTGGCGGACGGAGAAGATCCCAAGTAAAACACAGAGGTATTTTGGTCTCTCTGTC
>CM031615.1:64647025-64672025 GCA_018398815.1 Conus ventricosus
GTTCATAACGTCAGAGGTCATAGTGTGACAGGTTAAAGTGTTTCAGGTCTAAAGTGTCCTATGTGTATAACGTCACATGTTTTTGTGTCCTGGGTTCATAACGGCACAGGTCATAGTGTGACAGGTTTAAAGTGTTTCAGGTCTAAAGTGTCCTAGGTGTATAACGTCACATGTTTTTGTGTCCTGGGTTCATAACGTCACAGGTCATAGTGTGACAGGTTAAAGTGTTTCAGGTCTAAAGTGTCCTATGTGTGTAACGTCACATGTTTTTGTGTCCTGGGTTCATAACGTCACAGGTCAAATTGTCACAGGTTCAAAGTACTTCAGGTCTAAAGTGTCCTAGGTGTGCAATGTCGCATGTTTTTGTGTCCTGGGTTCATAAGGTCACAGGTCAAAGTGTCACAGCTTTACAGTGCTTCCATGTTTAATGTGTCTTAGGGTCATAAAGTCACAGGTTGATGTCGTACAGGGTTACAGTGCTTCAAGTTCAATGTGTCCTAAACTCATAATGTGAGAGTTTCCATGCGCAATGGGTTTACAGTCCAAGTTTAATGTGTCTTCGGTTCATAAAGTCACAGGTTTAATGTGTTACTGGTTTACAATGCTTAATGTTTAATGTGTCCTGAGCTCATAAGAGTCACAGGTTAAGAGTATCACAAGTTTACAGTGCTTCATGTTTCATGTGTCCTAGGCTCATAGTTTAAAATGTCAGGTTTACAGTGCTATATGTTTCACGTGTCCTAGGCTCATAAGTCACAGGTTCAAAATGTCACAGGTTTACAGAGCTCCAGTTTTAATTTGTCTCATAGAACCACAGGTTCAGGATGTCAAAGTTTTACAGTGCTTCAAGATTAATTCGTCCTAAACTCACGACGTCACAGTTTCGATGTGTGACAGACGTACAGCACTGTATGTTTATGTGTCCTAGGTTCATAGCGTCACAAGTTCAAAGTATCACAGGTTAGAAGTGATTCAGGATTTCATAGAGTTTGAAGTGTCCAATATTCAACGTGTCTTCGGATTGTTGTTTTGAAGTTCAAAACTGTTCTTATTTGAAGTGTCTGAGATTCATAGTTTTCCATGCCAAAAGAGCCTAAGGTTTATCCTAGTTTCGAAATGCCCACAATTCATAGGGTCCCGGGATTCAAATGTTTAAAACTCACGTTTCCAGTGCTCATGGTGTTTCAGGTGTAAAGCTTCAAAGTGTGTGAGATTCTAACTGTGTCGCAGTCAAAGTGTCCAAAATTCACTGTGTCCTATGTTCAAAGTGTCAACGTGTCCTAGGTTAAAAGAGTGTCAGGTTCAAAGTGATTAAATGTCCGAGGTAAGAATTGCCGCGGGTGCACAGTGTGAAGATATCCAAGGTTGAAAGTGTGCCGAGGTCAAAGTATGCGTGATCCAAAGTGTCCCACGTTCAAAGTGTCCCACGTCCAGCGTCACGTGAATTCTTATAGACATGTCACAGACCCCAAGAGTTCCATGTGCAGAGTGCCAAAGGAAAACTTCCTGACATTTCCAAGTCCGTTCATGTCAAATGTGTCACAGGGATATTAATCGACATTCCCAGTCCCCAAGTGTCTCACGTTCTGAGTGTCACAGGGACACTTATTGGCAATTCCCAGTCCCAAGTGTCCCACGTTCTGAGTGTCACAGGGACACTTATTGGCAATTCCCAGTCCCCAAGTGTCTCACGTTCTGAGTGTCACAGGGACACTTATTGGCAATTCCCAGTCCCCAAGTGTCCCACGTTCTGAGTGTCACAGGGACACTTATTGGCAATTCCCAGCCCCCAAGTGTCTCACGTTCTGAATGTCACAGGGACACTTATTGGCAATTCCCAGTCCCCAAGTGTCACAGTGTCGCGCGGATACATAGAGCCTTTCCGAGGTCCTAAGTATCCCACGCTTAACATGTCATAGGGATTCTTATTGAAATTTCCCAGGCCCCAAGTGTCCCACATTCTGAGTGTCCTACGGACATTCATTGACATTTCTCAGGTCTTAAGTGTCCCACGTTCTGAGTGTCCTACAGACATTCATTGACATTTCTCAGGTCTTAAGTGTCCCACGTTCTGAGTGTCCTACAGACATTCATTGACATTTCTCAGGTCTTAAGTATCACACATTCAGTTTCACAGGACTACTTACTGACATTTTCCAGTTCCCAGGTGCCATACATTTACAGTGTCACATTAACACCTAGTGACATTTCTCAGTCCGCGGGTGTCCCTCGTTCAGAGTGTCATCAGGATACTCGCTTACATTCCCAGTCACAAGTGTCTCACGTTCAGGGTGTCACCAAGATACTCACTTACATTCCCAGTCACAAGTGTCTCACGTTCAGGGTGTCACCAAGATACTCACTTACATTCCCAGTCACAAGTGTCCTACGTTCAGTTTCACAGGGATAGGTATTGACATTTTCCAGTCCCCGGGTGCCCTACATTCACAGTGTCACACTGATGCTTACTGTCATTTCTCAGTCCCCAGCTGTCCCTCGCTAAGGATGTCACCAGGATACTCACATTCCCAGCCCCAAGTGGCCTACCTTCAGAGTGTCAAAAGGATAGTTACTGACCTTACCCTGTCCTCATGTGTCTCATGTTCACAAACCCAGAATGTCCAACGTGCCAAGTATCACAGGCATACATGATGGCACTCCCTTGGCCTCAAGTGTCCCAGCTCCAGAATGTCACAGAGACACTTATTGTCATATCCTAGGCCCCAAATGTCCTAGGTTCAGAGCTTCACAGGAGTACTCACTGATAATTTCCGGGCCCACGTGTCGTACATTTAGAGTGTCACGGGGATATTTACTGACTTTTCCAAGGCAACAAGAGGGCTCTGTAGACACTTGACAATACCAGGCCGAAGTGGCCAACTTTTCCAGCGCCAGATAAATACTTATTCACATCTGTAAGGGACGAAAGGTACATCGTTCAACGAGTCATGGGACACGTTAATGTCTCCCTGGCCCCAGTGTCCCATGCTGAAAGTGTCATCAGACTAATTAACAGTATCACACAGATACGTACTGACATGTCTTGCCGCCAAGTTCCCCACGTTCTGAGTGTCAAAGAGATGCATACTGACATTCCCCAGGCCATAACGATTCCACGTGCTGGGTGTCACAGAAATACATTTTGACGTTTTCCAGGCTCCATTTGTCTCACGTTCAGAAAGTCGCAGGAACACATGTTGACATTTTCCATGTGCCACGTACAAAATGTGGCAAGGATACACACTAACATTTTCTATGCCCAACGTGTCCTTGTGCAAAGTATGGTAGGGGTCCATATTAATATTTCCCAGATTCAAACCGTTTGATTCCAAATATGGGATATTTAGAGTCTAGAAACAGTCCGGAAACCTATTTGCATAACAAATGTACAAACTCTACTAAATCCACTTGATAATGATACAACAGATCTACCGAACATGTATTTTGAATTCGTATGGAATGAATAAAAATGACAAGATAAAACGGATATACTCAGTCCTTGAAATATGGAAAACGGCGGAGTAAGAATTCTAAGCGTACAAGCGTTTGTGCAAGCATTGAGACTGTCTTGGCTACGGAAATTGCTCAAAGGTGATTTCAAATGGAAAAAAAAAGTATTCTATATGGGGTTTTTTTCCCCCGAAATTTCAAGTCTGAACTGTTTTGAAACAAATTATCAAGAAGCAAATTCAACCGGTTTTAGAAAGTCTTATTTATTGCTTATGACAAATTAAATAATGACGTAGAACTAGATAACGGAAAAGAAATAGAAACCAAATCTGTCTTGACTAACAAAAAGTTAGAATTAATGATTGACATTTTTGTTTCACAACATGGACTGAAAATTATTCTGTGTGCAAGATAAAGGACAATGGACAATTTTTAAACCATGAAGAATTTCCAAGAGGTGGAGGATTACTACAAACTATCATATAGTTTAGCTGCATCCGTTCGATTAGAGAATACGTCTAAACATATAAACATTTATTACAGAGATGTGCATGAAAATGCAAAGGTGCTTCAAATACGTAGTGTAGGTAGAGAAACAAAGTAAAACATACTCCCGAAAAAGATCAAAACACTGAAAATAAATGCTTTTCTCGAGTGGAAAATTAAGTTGCACACACCTGTAGCTTGGATGACTGTTCAAAAGCAACAAAAAAGGAGGGGGGGGGGGTGATAAAGTTAGGATGGTTTCAGCTTAGATTATGTCATGATGTTCTAGTTTCAAACTGGATCTCACAGAGAACAGGAATAGCTAATTATAACAGATGGAATTTTTGTGATATTAAAAAAGACAGAGTACAGCATTACTTGTGGTACTGTCTACATTCACAGACCTTAGAAGACATTTTGAACGAACTCTTCGGTGGAAAAATGTGTCAACTGTGAAAGCGCATCTCTTAATGTTAAACAACTCTTACTTGGTGTAGACGACAAATGATAACAGGTAAAACATACGGCTTGTCATTACTATGTGAAAAACATTTGTGCATAAAATCAGGATTAATAAAAATAAAAGCGTACATACCAGCTTTTTTATTTTTTATTGTTAATGTGGAGAAAAGGGGGAAATATGCTTTTAATGGAAATATGTCATTATGAATTTGTAAGAGAGTGGTTGCACTACCAAAACTTGTCTCCAGAATAATGATATAAAAAATTCAGGGGAAAAAAAGTTACATAAAAAACGTCTTTGCTATGTAGTGTGTCTTACTTTTATAATCAAGTTAAGACACATTAAGATGTACGATTGCCCAGGCTGACTTTAAAACATTTTGATGGTTTTCCTGTTTTGTTTTGTTTTTCCCCTCAAAGTAAAAATCCAGTGCCATGAACAGAAGCAGAAGGGGGGACGTACTTTGTCATTCTCATTTCCGCAGCTGACCCCATTGAAAAACAAAGTCTTTGTAACGCATATGTCCAATTTGATTATGGTATTTTGAAAGGGTCATCCCGATAGATCCCCGCACCGAACCGATAGATCCCCGCACCGATAGATCCCCGCATCGGTAGATCCCCGCAAAGGGTTAGGGCTAGGGTTAGGGATCTATTGGTGTCGGAGCTATCGAGGTGCACCCTTTTGAAATGCATTTGTAACTTTTTTTTTTCGCCTTGCAGGTGCACAGGAAATGCTCCTGAGGTGACAACTGAGGTCACAAAACACACACACACACACACACACACACACACACACACACTTATTTCATAATGTAACCGTACATTTTTCTCTACATATGAAGAGTAAAACAACGGTTCGTTATTCTTGCACCTCAGTGGGACGCCGAAACTCAATAAGTGCAAAATGCATCCCCGGTCCAAAAGTAGTTACACGCCATAAAACTTCCACTTTGTATCACTCTCGTTGGCTTAACCTCTTTCCCCCGCCTCCTCTTTTTTTTCTCATTGTTGTTGTTTTCTGTAAAGTCGTTTAGCATGCCTCCCCCCTCTCTATGTCCACATACATACAAACACATACATACATAGCTGCCCCCCCCCCCCCCCCACACACACACACACATCTCATGCCCCTACACTCTCCCACCCCCTTTCTTGTTATTCCTTTCTTACACAGACAGACAGAATCACACACACACACACACACACACCACACACACACACACACACACACACACACATTCCCCGACCCTACTAGCTCTAACCTTACTCTTGCAGACCTCACCCCTGGCTTTCCACCCACTTCTTTCCAATCCCTACCCCCTCCCTCACCGCCCCGTACTCCCCTCACCAAACCCACCACCCTCACCCCCCACTCCCAGCCCTCCACGACACACCACATACGCGCGCGCACACCCAGTCGAGCCTCCTTGTGGCTGTATCGTCTGTGAGGGTGTCTTGCGTGGCAACGAAGAACTGAGGGGGCCGGTAAGGGCCCGCGCGGAGGAAGTTTGGAGTCAAAACAAAAGTCTCACAGGCGATTAAGCTCCGGCCGTTCGGCGGGGCTTTGATGTCAGCCTCTAGCCGCTTATCGCACAGAGAAGGTAAGAAGGCGGAGAAAGTTTGCTCTGGAGTTTGGGGACCGTGGAACAGTTGGGGGTGGGGGTGGGGGGAGGCAGGCAAGAAGGGGGTAAGGGGAACAACAGGTGGGGGATTGGGGGAACTGGATGCTGGGGGGGAGGGGGGTAGGCGGACAGGGAGAGGAGCGGGGGGGGGGGGGGGGGTTGAGACGGGGTGAAAGGATATTAGAGGGAGGTAGGGGGGGGGGGGGAGGCAGGAAGGTACGAGGTTGGTTACCAGAAATGGGAAAGGAAATAGGGAGGCTTTAAACGGTGAAAAAGTCATCTGAAGTGAGGCAGGCCACCGTACACTATAAACAATAAACAAGAAGGCAAACCCTGCTCCCACGCTGAAAAATAATCATGAAAACTACTCCAAACTTATAATGCTGTCTGCGGTACCCATCCGACAAGTAGACACGAGGCACACACGCAGACCAAACAAAAGGCAAAACTTCCCCCAAAAACGTAATCTCTAAGCTTGCCCGTGCACCCCGAACAACACACCCACACAGCGACAACAGCCCACCTGCTTTGGGCAAGCTTGGTGCGTCTTTCTTTCTTTTTTTTTCTTTTTTTTAAAGGAAGGTTTCCTGTGTGCCCTGCGTGTCTTGTGTCAGTATATGTGTTGGGTGAATGGGTACTGCGGGTGCCCTTAATTTAGAGTCATGGGCATTAAGCTGTTTCACATTGGAAGTAAGTTTTCTCGCCTTGTTGAGTGTTTTGTATGGAAAAGGTTACGAGGTGCTAAACCCAACTGTTTTGCTTTATTTCATTTTCAGCTCATTTGTCTGTTTTCTATTCTGTGACTTCTGGTTCTGGTTGGACATCCTCAATCAAGCTGACAATTGTCTGTTTTCTATTCTGTGACTTCTGGTTCTGGTTGGACATCCTCAATCAAGCTGACAATTGTCTGTTTTCTATTCTGTGACTTCTGGTTCTGGTTGGACATCCTCAATCAAGCTGACAATGTCTGTTTTCTATTCTGTGACTTCTGGTTCTGGTTGGACATCCTCAATCAAGCTGACAATTGTCTGTTTTCTATTCTGTGACTTCTGGTTCTGGTTGGACATCCTCAATCAAGCTGACAATTGTCTGTTTTCTATTCTGTGACTTCTGGTTCTGGTTGGACATCCTCAATCAAGCTGACAATTGTCTGTTTTCTATTCTGTGACTTCTGGTTCTGGTTGGACATCCTCAATCAAGCTGACAAACTATACTCAGGGTATTTTAGTGGTATCTATGACTCTCAGATTTCTTGCATTATTGTCAAAATGTCACGTTGAAAATGGACAGGACGGATCACAAGACACCACACACAAGGGTTTTACAAAAGGAGTGAAAATGTATCGACGAAGGCCTAACCACTTCACCGGATACAAGAGTGGTTATCTTCGTGTTTGACGAACATCTAACCGTTTACAAACTTATTACAACAACACTGAAGATCGTCTAGTCAAGAAATCCAATACTTATGAACGTGCCATTCTAATCCAATCGTTCACGGTGGCAGCCTCAATCTATAACCGGAACACGTCAGCTTGTGAAATGCTTTCAGTCTTGCGCGGAACTTTCCGAAGTCAATTAAGCTAGATTTTACGCGCGTTACTAAAATACCTTAAAACCGCCCCATATTTTCCCCAAAGGACTTTCACACAGAAACTGGTGATGGCATGAAACCAACTGATACAAAACAGTTTGATTATTTTCGTGCTCTCAATCGAAGAGGCGTACACAAATTTTGAGTAGTGTCAGAACAAAGCGGAACATATCTTTGTGCCCACGTCTCTTTGTGCCCACGTCTCTTTGTGCCCCTAACCCTAACCCTAACCCTAACCCTACTAACCCTAACCCTAACCCTAACCCTAACCCAAAATACCACTGTTTTGGGCATATAGAGACGTGGGCAAAATACCACTGTTTTGGGCATATAGAGACGTGGGCACAAAGAGACGTGGCACAAAGAGACGTGGGCACAAAGGGATGCTTCGGAACAAAGCAAGTTACGATTTTTTGCACCAGTTTCAGCGGATTGTTCTGCGTAAACTCTCTTCGATGGTAGGAAATACTCCCTACGGGTCTTCATTCATCTGTTAAAAAAAAAAGACATTTGCTTTACTCAGACGTAACCACTGGGCTCTAAATCCAACGACAACACCACCACCACCACGAACAACAACAACAACAACAACCACAAGGACATACAAACAGAATGTCCACCTTCATGTCCGTGGTGGGTACGTGTCAACGTCATCTGTATCGGCCAGTTACTGGGAACTGTCGTTGGTGGACGTGGTGGCACTCCCCAGGAGTGTATTCACTCATATTGACCCACGTGCATCGGCAATTAGTGTCGTCAGGAGGGGGTAGTAGACAAATGTCACGCGTATCTTAGGTCTGCTGAACGGGCACCGTTGAACACCGTCGAAACGGCAGCAGTAGAACGCTTCCTATGGTGTACTGCCTCGTTACGATCTGAACATGATTGCTCTGTGTAGACTGCCGCCTCTGGCACTACGACAGAACGAGTCTGTCTGCTTCGATCTCGATCTTCTTCCGAGAACGTAATAGGATTCCAGTTGAACCTGGACTGTAGTTTCAGTCACCATGACTAGAATTTTTCAAACAATGCCTTCCACAGGATCTACTGACGCAGAAATGTATCTGGCTGACGACCTCAAGATTAAGGTGAATTGACAGTCTTAAGAATTCTAGGTTGACGGAAAAGGTGTGTGTGTGTGTGTGTGTGTGTGTGTGTGTGTGTGTGTGTGTGCGTGCATGCGCACGCGCGTGTGCTCGCGCGATCACGTGCGAGAACGCGCTTGTGTGTGTGTGTGTGTGTGTGTGTGTGTGTGTGTGTGTGTGTGTGTGTGTGCGCAGTGTGTGTGTGTGTGTACCTCACACATACTTGCGCAAGCAATTGTTTGGCAAAAACAGGTAGCTATTAAGTACCTGCCACGTAAGGTTCGGTGACTCATAAAACAACCCACCCAGCCCTTACATTTTATTGCGTGTACTGTTAGCGCGAAGAGAACTGAGGAAACGTAGGGGAAGGAAGGGAGGTAGGAGATGGGACGGAGAAAGTGGGGAGGGAGTGGTTTTTAAGCACCCGCACCCCCTTCCCATCCCCGCCATTCCTCTTTTGTTCAGTAACTGACAAGCACCAGGCTTCACTATATCAAAGAACGTCACCAGACTGACTTGCTACACCCGCTCACCTCCCCGACAGCGGCAGGGTGGGGGTAGCCGACAGACAGATCCGTCCAGCGCGGGTAACGTCCTCCACGTCGATGATGTACCCCTGCCACCAGAAAAGCGGGGAGAAAAGGAGGGAAGATTACATAAAGCACCAACTCTCTCCCTGGTCCTGCCAGCGACCGACGGGCCGGGGACGTTTGTGGAGTCTTTAATTGCACCGTAATCCTTAATTGGTCAAGGGAACGGAAGGGGACGGGATAGCAACATAAGTGTTCGCCCCGGGCCGTTCCTAGAGGGCCACTTCGGCTATCAGAGGTCATAAAGCCCGTCGACAATCTGCCCAAGAAGGCCGTAATGAAGAGCAGGGAGCCAAGAACTAGCTTGCTCCGCGATAGAGTTTAAACCGAAAAGTTCATTCTTAGTTTTAAACGGCTGTTAACCCGAACAAGGGCAGTAGGCGTACCACTCCGCCGCCATCGTCCCTTGCTTCATAGCCGTGCGTCATTCGTCTGATGAGAACCTGGCTGAGGTTTGTGGCTGGATGGGTGGCAGCAAGTTCTGGGGGATTTGCCGGATGAAGGGTAAGGGTGCTGAGGTGGGGATTCATTTCTTTTTTTAAAGCACGGCCGCTGGCGCCGTTTTACTCCTTACTACTGTCAAAACGTCCTTTTCTGGCAGAGTTCTATGGTTTGAAATCATCTTTGAAAATGCCGATACGTTTTGACCAGTGCGCTTAGCTGGGCAATGACATGCAAACACATGTTGGTATATTGGCCCCCCCAAGATGAACAGAACAAAAGCAGAGGTCATTTGAAAGGCACTCGGAAGAGCGCAGACCTCCCATCACAAAATTATGTTCCACAAGTGAAAGTAATAGTAGGTACGAACTAAGAGAGTTACTTTCCATGTATTTTCTTGGTAACAGGATAAGGAAAATACGAAACGTCAACGTGTGTGTCATTGGAAAGTTTCAATATTCCATCGAAAATCTCACTTGATAGTTATCCACTGGTGTACAGTAACTTCAATGTGTTCATGCTCGGTACAAAATGTGTGACAATCTTATGGAATTGAATACCGGAAATTTGCTCCTGAACAAGATCTGCAGCACAGATCTCCATGCAATTGTCTTGCTTTGTTCCCGCGCCACAATCCATCTGTCTACGACTTTAGTTAAAATCAGTTCGCTGGTAAACGCTTAATCTTGCTTACAATCACACAGAAGCTTTTGAGAACAACAGAATCTCCTAGGCGATGGCAACGAGCATCGTCCTGCCGGACCTTCTCAGGCAGGGCAAGAAAGCAAACAACGACAAAAAAATATATCTGGTGGAGTGGGGAAGTTGCTATGAAAATGACTTGATAAGGATTTACTGAGAGGGGGAGGGAGACGGAAGTGATAGAGGTGTGAGATGGGATTAACAGATGGCCTAGAAGTGAAAAATAGTAACCCCTTCGCTGACAACCTGTGGAAACTGTTGAATTCATCCTTGAAAGCAAACGTTTGTTTACGGACGTCTGGAGTCGACTGTCGTCTCCTGAGTGAGACTCGTCAGTCGATCTCGGCTTGCTCTGCTGGTCTACAGGCAGCTTTTTAAAACGCCACCTTGACTTTGTGGTGTTCTCATATGAAAGAGGCCGTCGAAGAGCAAAATAGGTAAATGGAGGACACACACACACACACACACACACACACACTTGCTTTGTTCCCGCGCCACAATCCCTCACACAAGATGGCGACCAAGCAGCAGCTCCTGTAAATACGTCTTGGGAAAAAGTGACCTACCACACACGACCGGGCTACAGAGCCGATACATTTCACGTGTCATGCATTCAGTGATTATGACAGGTAATCGTGGTGCAACAAAAGATCAGCAAAAGTTTTATGCAGTCAGTGTGGGGCGGACAAACAACTGGAATTTTCACTTCGTGGAACTCGATCGAATGTCGGTGACGGTTTCCAAAGCGGGTGCACAAGGCGTTACGACCCGCTAAAATCCCCAAGCAGAGAGCATGCGTTGGCCAGGACACCACGGAACCTACAGTGTCAGTGGAGAGGACATGGTGAAGATCAAGAGAAAACAATGCTAAAACAATAGCATACAACGAGGGGCAGGGTGAGTACACCATGACAATGCCTTGTGTTTGTGACAGTGTGCATGATACAGGCGTTCTCTAAATGTACGGAGTGTGCCGCAAAGTTAGCTGGGAGTTGCACAGAATTACCTATATACCAATTCTTGAATTTTCACTCGAAGCTCGAGAAGATTTACATGCAAACTGTTGCCCAAATGTGTAGGGGCAGAATAGTGTAGAAGAAGAGATTGTGCACCATTAGCCAGTTGCGCTGACAACGCTGTGCCAGACAACACACACCACTCATGCCGGGCCTAGTTACACAAGAGAGTTTAGTAGCCTTTACACAAACGGGCCAAATAGCACACTTCGAACCTGGAGGGTGCCGTGAACACACTGGCGAACAAATGTTTCTGTGTGAGAGGGCAGGCGTGAGGAAATTGGCAGCTTATGGCGGCCTGGCGACTGCAGGGAAGGTAACATCACCCGAGACCGTTCCTTCCCACATCTGGCAAAGATGTCCAGTGCCCATCTACCCCGTTAAAAACACCCCCTCCCCTGCCTCTAAAACCCTTCTCCCGGCCCACACACCGCCACTAACGAGGAACCACACCTCCCGCCGGCTAAACCACACTTCCGGAGGAGACCCAGAGCGTCAGGGCCGGACACAAAAACCGGACATGACCACGCTTGGCAACGCGCGTTAGAGGCGGGTGTGGACTAAGAAATAAGACCTGCCCTTTACAAGAGCAAACTCATCTCACTTTCAGCGTATCGTAGCCATCCCTCACCCGTCCTTCATCTTCTTCATCATCCACAGGACAGGGTAGCGATGCGACACAGGAAGACAGTGACGTGAGGAGGACGCCCTTCCCAAAGTGCTTACTACTGCATGATTCTGTGTTTAAACAGAATTGACGGGAAACGCCTGGGCCAATCCTATGGCCTCACAGTGACCACTGGGAGTCGCCTACCTTGGTGACTTTCACAAACACAGCTTGCACAACATGACAGCGGTGGCCACATACATAATGGTGTCCAACGACCTTAAGAGTGCCTACTCCTCAGACTGCCAGTGAAATTTGGAGTCCCTGGTGAGAACATTCTCTGGAACAATGATCAGATCAGGTGGGTTCATCAGCAAAGTAGCTCCACTGAAGGCGAAGAGCGGCAGACAAAGGCTGACCTTTTCAACGCGTGAACTCATCTACGTTTACTGGTGGAGAAGCGTGTCAGCTTCGTTTTCCCACAACAATCTCAAAAGTTATGGGACAAGCATTGATGAAGGACGTTATCCACCCACTGATAAGGGCACCCGCATCCTGCAGGCAACCTGGGCTGACAACTCGCGGGCCTGCTCTGGGAAATACCAAATCAGCGAGCAGTCGACCATCCGTGACCAGAGATGTGAGAGAAGCCGACAGCAGCCACGCCACCACCAGGGTTCTACCGACAGCACAAAGGTGCTTGCCTCAAATACCACGGTGAGACACGACACGTCAACATTTCGGGGTCTCAACCCAGCCCGATAACCAACCTGTCAGGACGATTACCGTTGGTCGGTCGTCGCATGGAAGACCGTTCGAGATGGACGCAGATCTGGCCGACGGAAGCACTACAGCATGCTGCCCGAGCGACAACGAAACTTCCGCCGAGCTGACCGCCGTGACATCACCGAACATTACCACGGGTACGACCGCCGAGACGAACGCCAGATGACCGCCCACCCTACTACCGACACAACCGACGAGAAACCTACCACTATGATCGCCGAGACGAACGCCGGGACCACCACTGCAATGACGACGAGACCCAGCGCCCTCGGCAGTATCACAGTCGGCCTTTCCCTCCCAATAATTCAAAACCCGTGCCACAGCGGCCTTCTATTAGCTCTTAGTCCGCAAGTGTGTATAAGCTATGTTCCCATAGTTGTATGGCACATTATGTCGTACGCAAATTTCACAACTAACTTTTCCGTTGTGTGCTATCATGGAATATTATATAGGTTACAGTGGACGATGACGGCTTAAAAGATTAACAAACTCCTTGATAAAAGTTTCGTAGCATCCTGTCTAAATATGACATTGTGTTATTACATGATAACCATCTTGATTTAGAAAAAGCAAATGAATTATCTTTACCCTGGTTTTTTTGCAGCAGGGGTTTCATTATTATCGACCAAAAAGGGGGAAAAGCCCAAGGGTACGGGGGGTATCTCTGTCTACATAAAGACAGTACAGAAAGTATATTAAAATTTCCTACCAAAAAATAACGCGATGTTGGCATGGTTACATATTTAAAAAACAGCATGTACAGTGAAAACGGGCAGAAAGAGAGATGTATATTTAGGTTGTGTATATAATCCCCCGGCACCCCCCCTTTTTCTTGGCAAGGTCTACTCTAGACGATATGGGACTCATTAGAAAGTGTCATTGAGAACTAACAACAAAAGGCAATATCCTCCTGTGTGGTGACGTTTATGCAAGGACAGGCAATCAAGCCGACTTAATTAGCCTGGACAATGAAAGGAATTTTAGGGTTTACCTGCTGACTACCATTTTGATAAACGTCTTAAAAAAGACTGTCGATGGACCTCCTAACTCATAAGACGGACGTGTTTAGGTAACATGTGTATGGATAATCAAATGTGTGTTTTGAATGGGAAAAAGAGTGCTTTGGAGATCTTGCAGGATTGTATACTTGTCATAATCCACGCAGGAAGCAGCGTAGTAGCTTATTTCCTTTGCTCACATTATTTGCTTAGACATGTGTTAAACATGAAAGGCTGACTTGACACGCACATTCTGCCACTGCCCACCTTAGAGTTATTGATCCAACTGCCCATAGAAAATGAATATACATTACACTTAAGTACAAGCCTATCTCAAACCCACGAGAACGCAGTTACGTAAAGAACCTACTATTGGAATTTTACAAAAAAACAGAAAGACTATCTAGTATTTCAGTGGAATGAAAAGTCCTGCCCCCCCGAAAAAGTAGTAGCAACCTCCAAAATGCCCACCATACGCACATGATCAAAAAACCAAGACCGACATTGTGACAAACTTGCAAACAAATGAACATGACATAACATAAAGACGACTATTGAACAGATTAACGAATATATTTTCTAACCTCGGCAAAGATGGGCGGCTTAGACAAAAGACGGAATAGGAAAAAAAACTTGTCAGAGAGAGAAAGAAAGTGGTTTGACAGAGACTGTCATTCCAAAGAAGAGAGATAAAGATCACTCCTATGATCGCGGTTCAACAGAAAACCCCAAATAAACAACTAAGGCAAAAATACTTTCACAATGTAAATATTAATAAAACGACTTTTAAGGAATAACAAGAAATATATCGGAACAAATCATTAATTCCCTAAAACGAAAGCCCTAGTAACTGTTCCAATTCATATGGAAAACCGTTCGGTACTGAACAAACATACGATCATGAAATTTTATGGTCTAGAAAATTGTCTCCGCGCAGAACAATTGGTTTGAACATCTTAAAAACACTAATAGGTGAGAAACAGAAGGATCGCAGATATAAACGCATAAAACAGATTGATGACATGTTAGTAGCATTTAAGTGGATCAAATAATCGTTCCTTAGGGAATCAGAGTTAGTATTATGAAATATTAGGGAACGGAGGTAAGGTAACGCGGTCAGAAAGCTGAAAAAATAAAAATCCCCAGCAAAGATGGAATCAGAACAAATGCTTAAAGCAATGTTACCTGAATTCCGCTCCTCTTCTGAAGACGGTTTTACTTAATCTTAAAAACAGAAAAAATACCCGGACCTTGGAAAACAGGAATCAACAGTCCCAGTCTATAGTCAGGCAGCAGTCCAAACCAACATTTCAGAGGCCATAACTTTGAATAGTTCCGCTGGGAAAAGTGTTTTGCACATAATAAATGAAAGGATAATGCCATTTTCTTGAGGCAAACCACTTGTGGCTAAGGAGCAAGCAAGGTTCTGAAAGGGATCACGGACCAATGATCAATATACATTTTGTCAAATTAGTTGATAATGTACTAAAAGACAGAACTAAAAGGCTTTACTGTGTTTTGTTGACTTCAGCAAAGATTTGATCATATATGGCACGAGTCCCTAATGATGATTAATGATGCAAGCGGGTTTAAAGGTTAATGCTCCAAATCATTCAGGCATGTACAACGGGGTAGGTTTGTACAAGAAGCCAATCTGGTTTCTTAAGGAAAATATTAATACAATAAGGGTGGCCTCCAAGGTAATCCTTAGCCCAACATTAATTTAACATTTCATAAAAAGACATTGTCGGATATCTCAGAGACATGAGTCCCCAAGAATTTCCGAATCTAAAACAAGTCGAAAATATGCCGTTGTCTTTTGTATGCAGATGATTTAGCTATCCTCTCGACTTCAAACAGGACTAGCGTAAATTAAACCCCCAGTTACACAACTATGTTTAGACTGGGAATGAAAATCAACACAGGGAAAACAAAGGTCGTTGTATTCACAACCAGATCCAAAGGTTCCACTATTCTTCAATTCTGCGGTGAAAATCATACTTGTAACAGTAGATCAATTATAAATACTTGGAGTCATTTCCATAAAAACGGATTTACAGAAGCCAAGAACACTTAGCAAGACAGGGGATAAAGCCCGCACATACCTTGAGAGAACGTTTTTGGTCAATGTAAATATGTGAACAGTTACAACCCTATTTTGACTCGGGTAGTCTCTCCCATTTCAATATGGGTCGGAGGTGTGGTTCCCATCCTCTTACCAATACAAAGATGAAAATTGTCAAGAAAGGAAAAAGCTGCATTTGTTCAAAAACCTGTCTTGCAAACAAATTCCCACATGAAAACTGCACACTTTATTTCTGCAGGCAATTATTAAGAGTTTCATAGAAAAGCTATGGCATTCGGTTTTGGGCGATCTGGCGGAGGATTCCCGATTACTTTTTAATGTGATAACCCAGACTACGCAGTCTAGGTATACACCATATTAGAGTCAGACCAAGATTTACCAACAACAGATTATCAGTCAATGATCTTTTCCAAGCACGAGAAGCAAATGGACGAAAGTTTATACGACCAACCTTGTCAACGAATAGGATTGCAGCATGTTGGGAAATTCAGGGTACATTTTGTGTGACTCGCTGTAGTTTCTGATCATGCGAAGCTGGAACGTTTTATATGAGTTTTGGAAAGAATACAAAAGAATGAAAGCACATCCAAGCTAAGTTTATGACACAGTTACTACGAATACAAACAGGCTGCTTATTTGGAGCAACACACTGACACAGAATTGAGACGACACACTAAACTAGATTACGAATAAGTGCCCATGACCTCCATAAATTGAGAGGGGCGTTATTTATACCAACACTGACAGAGTAAACAGAGTAGGCACGACATGCCCACGTCATTGAGGGACGAACTTACATTTCTCGATGACTGCAAATTATTTGACACAACGTTAGGACCTGATGGACGAGGTAATTAAAAATGATTTCCAGACCACAGACTAACATGACAAAACCTCGTGTGCTTATGTATTTGACTGCTTCCAACCTGTAACTTGCCCAGTTATATCTGTTGTGTTTTTCTCTTTCGGAGACAGAAAATTTAATCACACTCTGTACAAACTGTGCTTTTCTTTCTGCTAAAATGATGGTTATGTTGCAAAGATGTGACATCGCTAGATTAGTTTAGTTTTGATTTAAGTCTGAATTGTTCATCTGTGCCCACTAAACCTCTGGTTTCATATGCAATAAAATATGTTCTTGTTCTAGTTCTTGTTCTTGTTCTCACACACTCACACACACACAACACACCACACACACACACACATATATATATATTTATATATTTATATATATATATATATATATATATATATATTGAATTATAAAACCAAGCTTGTCTTATGTCTTTAGATTGAAGACACGAGGGGAAAATTAAGATTCATATATGCTGTGGTAGATGTTTGCCTAATCAGTATGTGCCTGAGTGGGTGAATGCGAAAAATAAAATAAATGCTTCCGCAAAATGAGCCTTCAGCAAGCTTTATAGTCTCCAAGGGGGCCCCCCCCCCCCCCCCCCCGGAGGGAGGACATCTTCCAATAGGGAGGGAAAACTCACTAAACATTAACTCCTGAAATTCTCAACTTTGCCCACAGACCTTCCATCCATCTATCCGACTTACCTACATACCATTTCGCGTCGGTCAACTTCTAGGACATCACCATCTCCCTTGAAGAAGGCCTACCTCCCCCCCCCCCCCCCCCCCACAACCTCTATTTTCTACAAACCCACCGACGCCATGCATACCTAGATACTCATATCTCCCACAACCCATACACTAAAGACAGCTCCCATTAACACAATTCTCGTCTTCGCAGACTCTGATCCAGCGAGGTTGACTTCACTTATACAAGCAGCAAATGTCACAATTCTTCTCCAACCGCGGATACCCCAGTTCCATCATCAAGGCAGCACTCCGCCCGCACCATAGCTGTATCCCAGAACATATGCTCTGGAAAACCCAGCATCCACCAAGACAGACAGACCCACAGCCTACCTCCTCTACCACCGCACACCCTCCCATCTTTTTAGGATCTCAAATCCATTGGCACATTGTACAAACCAACAAACCGCTTCCATACCAAACCCATGATCACATTCAAAGCGTGACAAAAACCTCAAAGACCTCCTCGTGCGGTCCAGTTTGAACAGAACACAGCTACACCACCAGGTACTCCCCTGCTCTAAAAACCAAATGCAAAATCTGCCCCCTCACCAAACCAGCCCATCTTACAGGGCCCCAAAGATCCTTCACAGTCCAAACGCTCATTCTCCCTGTCAGCGAGCCGCAACATTATATATGCCATCCACTGCCGCTGTGTGACAAGATCTACATAGGGGAAACATCACGCTACACTTGAAACACGCATCTTCTGAACACCTGGCTATTATCCGCCACCCACCGACCCCAACCGCGCCACAACACTTCAAACCACACCCCTAACACAACATCGACATGTCATAAGTTATGGCACTTGGCATCACAGAGTTGACTGCTTTGAAGCACAAACTCAAGAATCCCATCTCATTGCCAAAACTGGGCACACTAACCCCAAGGCATCAATATCCAACAATAACCAAACAACATACCACCACTTCCACTTCAGTGGGCAATATCCCTACCAACACACACACATACACACACACATACATTATCCACACCACATCCTTACACTCACTTCATTCAGTAGTTACAGACACCCTCCATCTATTAATGTTAATTTTGTTTTAATCCTTCCCTTATATCCCCCCCCCCCCCCCCCCCCCCCCACTTTACTTTTTTTTTTTTTTTTTTAATCCACCTCCTTCATCTTTCACTTTCCACCACACACCTGTTCTATACCAATCAACTAACCGTCCCTCTGATTACCCCGTACTCTCCTCCCCCTCTTCCCACCACCACTCCCCCCACCTGCTCTTTCTTCCACCCCGCATCCACCTGCATCCAACCCAAGTACATGATTACAATCCGGTCCACACTGCAACAACAACCCACTATTTTATTCCACAAAATCAACTACACACTCACACCTCTCCACACTTCTTGCAACACACACACTCCACACACCACACACACACACACATTTTTTCCCCTTCACAATGACCTCTTGTTTCCTTGTCCCCATTGTGTGCCAAATCACTTATTTCACCTGTTGCAATGAAAACATTCATTCCCACAGCATTGGTCACTTTTTTAACAACACCATTATATGAACCTCAACCCCACACACATAGTGGATGTTGAGCTATGAGCTTCTCCTTCTCTTGCCCCCCTCCCCCCCCACCCCCACCCCCCCCCCCCCCCCCCCCCACACAAACACATTACCCTCCCCCCCATTCTCCCCCGCCCCTTTTTCTTTCTTTCTTTTTTTATTTTTTTTTAACCTCACTCCCCTAGCCCCCACCCACCCCATCATACTTATCACCCATTTATCTTCCATCCCCTTCCCCTTCCTCCCTAACATTACCCACACACCTTCTCAATACCCAGCTAACTACACTTCCTCTTCATCTCACCCAACGAAATCATTTATTTTTATTACCCAAACCTCTTTTTTTTTTTTTCCCCTTTCCATTATTATCAACCTCCATTACACAACCATCACAAAGATATCACACAATCCCCAAGGTAATAGGACTCCCACAACGCTTTCATATCACCCCCCCCCCCCACCTCCCCCTCCTTTTCCTTCCCATAAAATCCCCATTGTCATTTCCGCCTTACTGGCTTTCTCCCACCACATGGGACAACAACGGATGAGTTCATTTTTCTCGTTCTCTTTTTTCGTTTTCGTTCTTTGTTTTCTACTGTTCCCAATCGTTAAATGTGATTTATTTTTTCCCCTGAAGAAGAAGACCCAAAGTGGTTGAAATGCATCGTGTCTTGTCATTGTGCTGTGTTTGCAATGTCATGTGTGGTAAGAAACAAACTTATTTCTAGATATAAACTCCTTGGTTTCTTATACCGATATTTCGAATACTTGTTGTTTCTCCTTCGGTGACCGCGGAAAGTGACAAGTTGATCTCTGCCTTTTCAGTTTTAGAAGAATGACTATCCCAGAAAAGGTGAGTGTGCAATACCGTAGGATGTTTGTTGAGTTTTTCAAAAAACAACCAAAGGTTGCCACCTAAGAAGGCAAATGAAAATCATGAAAGAGCAAAACAAGCTACATTTTGTTGTGAAAAGTAGAAAATATAAAAGATATCCTCTTAAGACACATGTGCTTGAGGGCAGTTTGGAAATGAATTCGCAGGGACTAAAATACAACAAATACTAATTAAATTCCAAGGATAAGTTACCGAGCACCGTTCCAGTGCAGCTTGGTGTTGCAATGAATGCAAGGGAAATATTGATATTATAAACAAAGCTGATCTTATGTCTTAGATTGAAGAAAGAAATAGGGGGAAATAGATTCATATCTGCAGTGGTAGATGATTCTGCCTTACAGTTTGTTGCGCTGAGTGGTGTGTTGATATGAATGATGTGGGGAAAAATAAAATAAATGTTCTCAAAATGCGCCTTCCAGTAGCTTATTGTCTCCAAGGGAGAGACATCCTCTCAATAAGGAGGGGAAATCACTAACATATAACTCCTGGTCAATATTACGATATTTTTCGTAACGTGTTGTTTATCCTCAGTGACCTCGGTAAAGTGGTAAATTTGATCTCCTCTGCTTTTTCAGTTTTAAGAAGAATGCTTATCCCAGAAAAGGCTGGTGTGCAATTACGTAGTATGTGTGTTGATTTTCAAAAAAACAAACCAAAGGTGCACCTAAGATGCAAAAGAAAATCATGAAAAGAGCCAAAACTAGCTACATTTTCTTGTGAAAAGTAGAAAATATAAAGATATTCCTTTAAGACACAAGTGCTGAGGGCCAGTTCTTGGGAATGAATCGCCCAAGGAGGGGGGACTAAAATACACAAACGAATAAATTCCAATGATAAGTACTGAGCACCGTTCCAGCAACTTACAGAGCGCTTGGATGTGGCAATGACTGCAAGAAATATGAATTATAAAGACAGGCTTGCATTTATGTTTAGATTGATGAAATAGGGGGAAATAAGCCCTACTTCAATTTCAGTGGTAGATGTTCTGCTTAACAGTTTGTGCCTGAGTGGAGTGAATGGGGGAAAAATAAAAATAAATGCTTCTCAAAATGTGCCTTCAGAATCGGTGCTCGGTACTTATCCTTGGAATTTTTTAAGTTTGTTCTTTTTAGTCCTTGCGGATTCATTCCATGAACGGCCCTCAGCACTTGTGTCTTAAGAGGGATATCTTTTATATTTTCTACTTTCACCATGAAAAATTGTAGCTTGTTCTGCTCTTCAGGATTTCCTTTTGCTTCCTTAGGTGGCACCTTTGGTTGGTTTTTTGAAAACTCAACAAACATATACGTATTGCACACCAGGGCCTTTTCTGGGATAGCATTTTTTTAAAAACTGAAAAGGCGAGGAGTCAAATTACACTTTCCGCCGGTCCCTGAGGAGGGAAACAACAAAGGTTTCGAAATATCGGTATATGACCAGGGTTATATGTTAGTGAGTTTCCCTCCTCTTGGGGGATGTCTCCCCTTGGAGACTTATAAGCTTCTGAAGGTAATTTTTGAGAAGCATTTATTTTTATTTTTCCCCATTCCCCCACTCAGGACATACTGTTGGAAGAATCATCTACACTGCAGATATGAATGCTTATTTTCCCCCTATTTCTTCAATCTAAGAATAAATGCAAGTTGTCCTTAAACCGACCCCCCCAAACCCGTCCCCCACTTCAACCAAACCCAAAAATCGCCATGAAAAATTTTTAGGGCCCCGGGCAGTACAGAGTGACATTTGAAGCCAACTCAAAAATCCCATTCTTTCCCCCCAAAATGGGCACACTACACCCCAAGGCATCAATATCCAACAATAACCAAACACACATACCCACCACTTCCACATCAGTTGGCAATATCCCCTACCAACACACACACATACATCACAACATACATACACCACCACCACATCCCCTCCACTCACTTCATTCAGTAGTTACAGCCACCCTCCATCTATTTAATGTTAATTTTGTTTTATCCTTCCTTAAATCCCCCCCCCCCCCCCACCCACTTTACTTTTTTTTTTTTTTTTTTAATCCACCCTCCTTCATCTTTCACTTTCCACCACACCCCATGTTCTATACCAATCAACTACCTACCCTCTGATCTACCCCGTACTCCTCCTCCTCCCCTCCCACCACCCACTCCCCCCCCACCTGCTCTTTCCCTTCACCCCGCATCACCTGCATCCCAAACCCAATACATGATTACACCGGTCCACCACTGCAACAACAACCACTATATATTCCACAAAATCACACACACACACACACACCACACTAACTTGCAACACCCACTCCACACACATCACACACACACACATTTTCCTCCCCTTCCCCACTGACCACTTGTTTCCTTTGTCCCCATTGTGTGCCAACACATTATTTCACCTGTTGCAATGAACATCATCCCACAGCATTGTTCACTTTTTTAAACAACACCATTTATATGAACCTCCAACCCCACCCCATAGTGGATGATGAGCTATGAGCTCTCCTTCTCTTGCCCCCTCCCCCCCCCCCCCCCCACAAACACATTACCCTCCCCCCCCCCATTCTCCCCCCGCCCCTTTTCTTTCTTTCTTTTTTTTATTTTTTTTTAACCTCACTCCCCCTAGCCCCCCCCACCCCATCATACCTTATCACCCATTTATCTTCCATCCCCTTCCCCTTCCTCCCTAACATTACCCACACACATTCTCAACTACCCACGCATAACTACCACTACCTCTTTCATCACCAACGAAATCATTTATTTTATTCACACAAACCTCTTTTTTTTTTTCCCCTTAACCATTATTATCAATCCACCATTACCACAACCATCACAAAGATATCACACCATCCCAATGAACTAGACACAACAAACGCTATCATATCACCCCCCCCCCCCCACCACCCCCTCCTTTTCCTTCCATAATCCCCCATGTCATTTCCGCCTACAGGCTATTCTCCACCACATGGACAACAACGGATGAGTCATTTTCGTTTCTTTTTCGTTTTTCGTTCTTTGTTTCTACTGTCCCAAATGTTAAATGGGATTTATTTTTTTCCCCTGAAGAAGACCCAGTGGGTTGAAATGCATCGTGTCTTGTCATGTGCTTTGTTTGTCAATGTCATTGTGGTAAGAAACAAACTCTATTTCTAAATATTAACTCCTGGTCATATACCGATATTTCGAAACCTTGTGTTTCTCCTCGGTGACCGCGGAAAGTGACAAGTTGACTCCTCTGCCTTTTCAGTTTTAAGAAGAATGCTATCCCAGAAAAAGGCTGGTGTGCAATACCGTAGTATGTTTGTTGAGTTTTCAAAAAACCAACCAAAGGTGCCACCTAAGAAGCAAAAGAAAATCATGAAAGAGCAAAACAAGCTACATTTTGTTTGTGAAAAGTAGAAAATATAAAAAGATATCCTCTTAAGACCAAGTGCTGAGGGCCAGTTCTTGGAATGAATTCGCAAGGGACTAAATACAACAAACTAATAAATTCCAAGGATAAGTACCGAGCACCGTTCCAGAGCAGCTTGGTGTTGCAATGACTGCAAGAAATATTGAATTATAAAACAAAGCTTGCTCTTATGTCTTAGATTGAAGAAATAGGGGGAAATAAGCATTCATATCTGCAGTGGTAGATGATTCTGCCTAACAGTATGTGCCTGAGTGGGTGAATGTGGAAAAATAAAATAAATGCTTCTCAAAATGAGCCTTCAGCAAGCTTATAGTCTCCAAGGGAGAGACATCCTCCAATAGGAGGGAACTCACTACATATATCAACCCTGGTCATATACCGATATTTCGAAACCTTGTTTTTCTCCTCAGTGACCACGGAAAGTGGTAATTTGACTCCTCTGCCTTTTCAGTTTTAAGAAGAATGCTATCCAGAAAGGCTGGTGTGCATACCGTAGTATGTTTTGTTGAGTTTTCAAAAAACCAACCAAAGGTGCCACCTAGAAGCAAAAGAAATCATGAAAGAGCAAAACAAGCTACATTTTCTTGTGAAAAGTAGAAATATAAAAAGAATATCCTCTAAGACACAAGTGCTGAGGGCCAGTTCTTGGAATGAATCCGCAAGGGACTAAAATCAACAAACTAATAAATTCCAATGATAAGTACTGAGCACCGTTCCAGCAACTTACAGAGCAGCTTGGTGTTGCAATGACTGCAAGAAAATGAATATAAGACAGCTTGCATTATGTCTTAGATTGAAGAAATAGGGGGAAATAAGTTCATACGCAGTGGTAGATGATTCTGCTAACAGTAGTGCCTGAGTGGTGAATGGGGAAAAATAAAATAAATGCTCTCAAAATGAGCCTTCAGAACGGTGCCGGTACTTATCCTGGAATATTAGTTTGTTGATTTAGTCCTTGCGGATTCATTCCAGAACGGGCCCCGACTTGTTTTCTTAAGAGGATTCTTTTTGTATTTTCTACTTTTCACAAGAAAATGTAGCTTGTTTTGCTCTTTCATGATTTCCTTTTGCTTCTTAGGTGGCACCTTTGGTTGTTTTTTGAAACTCAACAACATACTACGGTATTGCACACCAGCCTTTCTGGGATAGCTTCTTCTTAAAACTGAAAAGGCAGAGGAGTCAATTACCACTTTCCGCGGTCCTGAGGAAAACAAAGTTTCGAAATATCGGTATATGACCAGGAGTTAAATGTAAGTGTTTTTCTCCATTCTTGCGGATGCAACCCAAGACTAGCTCTAGTGGCTTTTGAGGATGCATTATTTTTTTTTCCCCATTACGTTTTTGTTAATCCCTTGGGTCATTAATGACTGCCCTGCATTGTTTTAAAGTATCTTTTTATATCTTCATTTGACATAAATGAAGCTGTTTCTTTCAATTCTTTAGGTGGACTTTTTGCGTTTTGAAACAACTGCTCGTAATATCGGTATTGCCACGACTTTCTGGGATATATTCTTTTGAATGTATAGCCCTTGAGGATTCATTACCATCGGCGTCACTGAGTGAACAAGAGGTTATCTAATTTATAGTTATTATCCAGAAAATGTTAGCTGTTTTCCTCTTCTATTTCTTAGTGCCC
>CM031615.1:64677025-64694525 GCA_018398815.1 Conus ventricosus
CAGATGGAACGTCAACAAGACAAATGACAGTGTCAGATAGAACGTCAACAAGACAAATGACATGTCAGATGGAATGTCAACAAGACACATGGCAATGTCAGATGGAACGTCAACAAGACAAATGACAGTGTCAGATGGAACGTCAACAAGACAAATGGCAGTGTCAGACAGAACGTCAATAAGACAAATGGCAGTGTCAGATGGAACGTCAATAAGACAAATGACAGTGTCAGATAGAACGTCAACAAGACAAATGACAGTGTCAGATAGAACGTCAACAAAACAAATGACAGTGTCAGATAGAACGTCAACAAGACAAATGACAGTGTCAGATAGAACGTCAACAAGACAAATGGCAGTGTCAGATAGAACGTCAACAAGACAAATGACAGTGTCAGATAGAACGTCAACAAAACAAATGACAGTGTCAGATAGAACGTCAAGAAGACAAATGACAGTGTCAGATAGAACGACAAGAAGACAAATGACATGTCAGATAGAACGTCAACAAGACAAATGACAGTGTCAGATGGAACGTCAACAAGACAACTGACAGTGTCAGATAGAACGTCAAGACAAATGACAGTGTCAGATAGAACGTCAAGAAGACAGGTAACAGTGTTAGATAGAAATTCAACAAGACAAATGACAGTGTCAGATAGAACGTCAACAAGACAAATGACAGTGTCAGATAGAACATCAACAAGACAAATAACAGTGTCAGAACGTCAACAAGACAAATGACAGTGTCAGATGGAACGTCAACAAGACAGATAACAGTGTCAGATGGAACGTCAACAAGACAGATAACAGTGTCAGATGGAACGTCAACAAGACAGATAACAGTGTCAGATGGAACGTCAACAAGACAGATAACAGTGTCAGATGGAACGTCAACAAGACAGATCACAGTGTCAGATAGGATGTCAACAAGACAGATAACAGTGTCAGATAGGATGTCAACACAAATGCCGGCAGCCTGTGGGGTTACAAGACATCGCGAGCTGCACCTGTACAGATGTGCGTCCCACCATGACGCCCCTGTCTATGACCGTCCAGTAGGGTAGAGTAGAGGATGCACGTCGCTGAGGTGTCCCACCATGACGCCCCTGTCCATGACCGTCCTGTAGGGTAGAGTAGAGGATGCACGTCGCAGAGGTAGACTGAAAAGCTCTTGGACGGAGTCATGGAATCGATTCCTTACAACACCTTCACCCTGCTGCACGGGGATGCGAACGGTAAACCGAGGAGATCTCCGACTACCCAGCTGCTGCCTGTCATGCAGTGGGCGTGCCAGCTACTCATTAGGTCCCATCTTCCCCCTTCACCTCTTCCCGGTTTTCCCCGCTCCTCTCTTCCCTTCGCATTTCATAATGGTTCATCTGAATTTTTTTTTCTCCAATTTTCTCCTCTATTTAAATTTAAACAAAATTGCTTATTTTCTCTTGCGTCGATCATCACTTCAAATGTCTGTATTGTTTATAACAATCACCTATCAGTGTGTGTGTGTGTGTGTGTGTGTGTGTGTGTGTGTGTGTGTGTGTGTGTGTGTTTGTGTGCGTGCGTGCGTGCGTGCGTGCGTGCGTGCGTGCGTGGTGTGTGTGTGTGTGTGTGTGTGTGTGTGTGTGTGTGTGTGTGTGCGTGTGCGTGCGCGCGCGCGCGCGTGTGTGTTTTCTTTGGTTGATATTTTTTAAGTGTGTGTGTTGTTGTTGTTGCTGCTGCTGCTGCTGCTTGCTTTCCTACGTCTGTGCGCCCACAGAACTGTTTCGTCGATGTAAAGAACGACAGAAAGAAAAAAAGAAGGCACCAACAATGTTCATGACCACCCGAATAGCACGCAGAAGGCAGGTTATCCCCACAGGTTGTGTGTGTGACACAGATATACGAGTCCCGCAGGGCCTGATTTACACCGGTCGTCTATGACTGATCAACTAACTTTCATTACAGGCCTCTCCATGGTCAGCTTTATGGCTGCCGGGCCTTGATCTCGGCACTTCACTGCCACTCGACTCGCCACCCCGAAGAGCCGTTTATCAGTCTGAAAGCGACTTGCGTGTCATCTAGATCTACCCGGGTGGCCATGTATAGTTGGTGAAGAGAGCGGAGCGGGCGTTGTTCTCCTCTTGGTGGGGTGTCTTAGCAAACGTGTTTATTTGCCATCTTTGAAAGCGATTTTTTTTTTTTAACAACGATCTTCGTATTTGGATTTTTTTATGAGTTCTACTTCTTTATCAAGTCTTCCGCTCTATTCAGTTTCTTTTTTTCTCTCTCTCTCTCTCTCTGCTCTCTCTCTCTCTCTCTCTCTCTCTCTCTCTCTCTCTCTCTCTCTCGACATTTTAAAGTTTTTTATGCTTAAACTGGCGTTATTCATTCAAATGTAAAGCATCTCACTCGGAGTAATATCATGACTATACCAAAACAAAAGATCTAGCATTGTTCGTGGAAATTCTGTATTCTACGTTTCAGTGTACTGTCATGGTTAACGCCAAACAAAAGTTTGCCAATTAAATCTACTACAACGATTGTTGTCAAAATAACATTTGGAATTATTCGTTCAAACTTAGTACATTTTGATTACACTTTCAGAACACGGAAACCGGATATTTCACTCACTGGTGACGTTCGATCAGTTATTACCGGTAGGATTTACAGTGTGAGGAACGCTGACATCATACGACATCCCATATCACCATCTGCCTCCCCCCTTCACCCCCCCCCCCCATCCCCTGTTGTTTACCTTACATACCAGCCCTGATACAGACCCAAAGGTGTACTGGTTATAGAAAAAAAACACACATCATGATGACGATGCGTATACGGGATCCTCACGTTTGGGCCAATCACATTTCGCACATTTCTTTTTTGTTTTCTTACGTAACGGCGAATGTTTCCTTTCTGATGCTTAAAAAAATCAAGTGTAACGTTTCACCTTAGCACACACTGTTCGCCCAAAAGTAACTGCGGTCTAGGAAGGGGTGGTGGGGGAAGGGGGGGGGGGATATGGCTGTGCATGATAAGAAAATACATCTTCCCTGTCCTCTGGCAACGTTACCTTGTCTGTATGGAGGATGAAGTGAATCTGAAACGGAAAGAAAATGAGTTAGACAACAGTTGTTTAAACTCTTTGTTGTTCAAGTCAGTCTGTTTTATGTGTATTTATACATATACTTTGCCACCATGTATCTGTACAGGAAAATCAGTATTATGGACCGTGCGGTCCAGGTCATTCTGTCGTTTGTATACTGGGAAAATTAATTTGTTTGGGTTAAAAATAAAAACAAATCGCTGAAAAATGTTCAAACCAGCAGCTGGAAACTTGTGACGATATATCGAACTAGAATCGACCTACGTGTGTCCTCACCTCAGGTAAAATGGTCACTTTCTGTTCCTTGAGCCGCTCAAGGTTTGTAAGCAGGCACGAAATTCGTCTGTCTGGAATGCTGAGAACACTATGTGTCCACTGCTAAGGCATTCACCACGGACACAAATCCCCTCTTCTCGTTCGAATTGAATTCAAATTGAAGCATAAAAGGCCGCACCAACAAGCATACAACACGTCAAAACGTTAAGATACACGAAAATAACCTGCGCTAATGTGAAAAATCATGAAATTACTTTTCCAACCTTTACTCCCACCCCCATCCTCTGTCTGTCTGTCTGTCTGTCTCTCTCTCTCTCTCTCTCTCTCTCTCTCTCTCTCTCTCTCTCTCTTAAAGTCATGCATTGAAACGTCGCCCATCGAAGAGTGAACAAGAAAATGAAAGGAGCTCCGATGTTCATTTTCCCCACAAATCCGAACTCTCCTCACCTAAGGCCTGTTTGAACAACTGCATTGTTCCGTCTACAAGGACCCTCTGGTCAGCTTAAGGGGGCTATCTGCCATAAACCCCCTGAGGTCACATTCCAAGCCAGGGTAGATAGATCTGCCTGTACCGGTTGCTCACTGTGGACAGAGGAAGGTGGCGTGGGCTGGGGAACATGGGAGGGTGGCCATCGTCTACCTACCACGGACCGGTAACCGGGTACCCGGAATGACAGTAGGATGGCTTATCAGAAGAGGGTTCTCGTCTTTTTCTTCGTATGGTCTGTTGTTCGTTGTTTTGGTTTTGTTGTTGTTGTTTTCGTGTCAAGTCTTTTTTTTATATGCTGTCTGCTTTTGTTTTAAATGTGTCCCTTTTTCAATGATGTGCACAAATTAAATCGTTATGTATGTAGAGCAGCAACAAGTCGGAACGTACGAAGTGTATGAACAGCACTAGGCAGAACAGTGTACACACAACAATAGCGGCTGTCAACAAAGTTGCAGTAGCACAACACCATAAACTAAAAAAAACAACAACTAGTTGTTGACATTTTAAAGTGAGAAATGACAAGATGAAGCCTTACAAAGCGTTGCTGACAACTAAATGCACCCTAACGTTGCACACAATTAAACATACACTAATGTTGCTCTCAATTAAACCCACCCTAATGTTGCTCACAATTAAACACACCCTAACGTTGCACACAATTAAACAAACATAATATTGCTCTCAATTAAACCCACCCTAATGTTGCTCACAATTAAACACACCTTAATGTTGCCCACAATTAAATACACCCTACTAACGCTTCATGCAATTAAACAGACCCTAACGTTGCGCACAATTAAACACACCCTAACGTCGCACACGATTAAACACCCAAACACACCCAAACGTTGTACACAAATAAACACACCCTAACGTTGCTCACAATTAAACACACCCTAATGTTACTCACAATTAAACACACCCTAGCGTTGCTCACAATTAAACATGCCGTAACGTTGCACACAATTAAACACACTAACACATCATAACGTTGCTCACAATTAAGCACACTCTAACGTTACTCACAATTAAACACACGCTAACGTTGCTCACAATTAAATATACCCTAAGGTTGCACACAATTAAAACACATCCTAATGTTGCATACAATTAAACACACCTTAAAGTTGCGTACAATTAAACACATCCTAACATTGCACACAATTAAACATACTCGAACGCTGCACACAATTAACCACACCATAACGTTGCAAATGATTAAATACACCCTAAGGTTTAAACACATCTTAACGTTGCACACTAACTGAACACTCAAATCACTCTAACGTTGAAACACATTGAACACACCCTAACGTTGCACAAAATTGAACACACCCTAACGTTGCACACAGTTAAACACACCATAACGTTGCACACAGTTAAAACACACCATAACGTTGCACACAATTAAACACACCATAACGTTGCACACAGTTAAACACACCATAACGTTGCACACAATTAAACACACCATAACGTTGCACACAGTTAAACACACCATTACGTTGCACACAATTAAACCACACCATAACGTTGCACACAGTTAAACACACCCTAACGTTGACACAGTTGAACACACCCTAACGTTGCACACAGTTAAACACACTCTAACGTTGCACACAATAAAACACACCCAACGTTGCACACAGTTAAACACACCCTAATGTTGCATACCATAAAACACACCCTAACGTTGCACACAGTTAAACAACCCTAACGTTGCACACAGTTAAACACACCATAACGTTGCACACAATAAAACACACCCTAACGTTGCACACAGTTAAACACACCCTAATGTTGCATACAATAAAAACACACCCTAACGTTGCACACAGTTAAACACACCCTAACGTTGTTCACAGTTAAACACACCCTAACGTTGTTCACAGTTAAACACACCTAACGTTGCACACAGTTAAACACACCCTAACGTTGTTCACATTTTAAACACACCCTAACGTTGTTCACAGTTAAACACACCCTAACGTTGTTCACAATTTAAACACACCCTAACGTTGTTCACAGTTAAAACACACCCTAACGTTGTTCACAGTTAAACACACCCTAACGTTGTTCACAGTTAAACACACCCTAACGTTGTTCACTGTTAAACACACCCTAACGTTGTTCACAGTTAAACACATCCTAACGTTGTTCACAATTAAACACACCCTAACGTTGTTCACAGTTAAACACACCCTAACGTTGCACACAGTTAAACACACCCTAACGTTGCACACAGTTAAACACACCCTAACGTTGCACACAGTTTAACACACCCGGGACGTTGCACACAGTTAAACACACCATAACGTTGTTCACAATTAAACACACCCTAACGTTGTTCACAATTAAACACAACCTAACGTTACACACAATTAAACACACCATAACGTTGCACACAGTTAATCACACCATAACGTTGCACACAATTAAACACATCCATAACGTTGCACACAGTTAATCACACCCTAACGTTGCACACAATTAAACACACCCTAATGTTGCACACAATTAAACACACCCTAATGTTGCACACAGTTAAACACACCATAACGTTGCACACAGTTAAACACACCCTAACGTAGTTCACAGTTAAACACACCCATACGTTGTTTACAGTCAAACACACCCTAAAGTTGCACACAATTAAAACACACCATAACGTTACAAACAATTAAACACACCCTAACGTTGCACACAGTTAATTCACACCATAACGTTGCACACAATTAAACACACCCTAACGTTGCAACACAGTTAATCACACCATAACGTTGCACACAATTAAACACACCATAACGTTGCACACAGTTAATCACACCCTAACGTTGCACACAATTAAACACACCCTAACGTTGTTCACAGTTAAACACACCCTAACGTTGTTCACAGTTAAACACACCCTAACGTTGTTCACAATTAAACACACCCTAACGTTGCACACAATTAAACACACCCTAACGTTGTTCACAGTTAAAACACACCCTAACGTTGTTCACAGTTAAACACACCCTAACGTTGTTCACAATTAAAACACACCCTAACGTTGTTCACAGTTAAACACACCCTAACGGTGTTCACAGTTTAAACACACCCTAACGTTGTTCACAGTTAAACACACCCTAACGTTGCACACAGTTAAACACACCCTAACGTTGTTCACAGTTAAAACCACCCTAACGTTGCACACAATTAAACACACCCTAACGTTGCACACAATTAAACACACCCTAACGTTGTTCACAGTTAAACACACCCCTAACGTTGTTCACAGTTAAACACACCCTAAAGTTGTTCACAATTAAACACACCCTAACGTTGTTCACAGTTAAACACACCCTAACGTTGTTCACAGTTAAACACACCCTAACGTTGTTCACAGTTAAACACACCCTAACGTTGTTCACAATTAAACACACCCTAACGTTGTTCACAGTTAAGCACACCCTAACGTTGTTCACAGTTAAACACACCCTAACGTTGTTCACAATTAAACACACCTTAACGTTGTTCACAGTTAAACACACCCTAACGTTGCACACAGTTAAACCTATCATAACGTTGCACACAGTTAAACACACCCTAACGTTGCACACAGTTAAACCTATCATAACGTTGCACACAGTTAAAACACACCCTAACGTTGTTCACAGTTAAACCTATCATAACGTTGCACACAGTTAAACACACCCTAACGTTGCGCACAATTAAACACTCCCTAACCCTCCACCACAATATACTTCAATGCACTGGAGAGAGAGAGAGAGAGAGAGAGAGAGAGAGAGAGAGAGAGAGAGAGAGAGAGAGAGAGGACAGACAGACAGACAGACAGAGACAGACAGACAGACAGACAGACACAGAGAGACAGAGAGAGACAGAGAGATGTTCACTTGAAATCAATCAATTAAGAAGTCTGTTGTTTCAAACATCGACATATTTTTTTCATTTTGATATCACATTGTAAATACCAGACATAAATCAAAAACAGAAAATAACACTTGTACACGAAGATGGACTTACTCTTTCAACTGACTTTGTTTTCCTCTTGAGTTTGAGCAAGGTTGTATCTAATTTCCGTACATCCCTGATAAAGCCTCGATGGTCGTCTGAGCTATATGCATGACTGGATTCCTCTCTCCAAATCAGCCATCACAACCAATCACCCACCACCACGAAATCAAAATGACGGTATTCACAACAGCCTAGCTATTTCTGACACTGGCGGTATCAGTAACGCATGACTCATACAAAATAATGGTTTCCATTTCAAACGTATCAATACTTCTACCCTTTTCAAATAGCACAAAGAAAACCACTACAAAAAGGATGAAAACACCCTTTTTCGGGTAAAGAAACGAAACGACTCAGATATTGTTGAATTGTGTGACCCAAAGATTTGAAGAGACGCCTGGTCTTTCAACCTGCCTTTGTCATTTTGCTATGCTCTGCTTAAATACAAAGTGAGACATAAGATTGTAATGACAAAAGCCAATGTTAACAATAACAACACAACGAGGATGATGTTTACGATGAAGATGATAATCATGACAGCAAATGCAACAAAACAACAACAACAACAAAGAACAGTAGCAGTGTTTATAGCAGTAGTAGTAGCAGCAGAAGTAGTAGTAGTAGTAGTAATAATAAGACGATAGGAGAGAATAGTTAAACAGTGTACAGTAGGAATTCGATAGCACACACTTTCCGTACGAACTGCATCAGACACAAGAAGATTCATGGCTCAACATCCCATAGCCCGTTGACCGTAGGGGCAGAGAACTGTCAGAAGTTCACCGTGACTAGGACACGTCACGACGGAAGGCGGAGCCCATCCCTCTCCTTTCGCCGCCTTTAACCTGCCCTGAGCTGCATCAGGTTTTCATTCACTGCAGCGTGGAGAGGGTGTTTCTAATAGAAAAAGAAATCCGATCCTACAAGTGGCTCCAACTCACGATCGTCGGCTTCGCAGGCAAAACGGTCCGAGCATTTGACCACGAGCCTCTCTGACCGATATAGGCTTTAAAGAAAAGTCCTAACCTTACCAGCCTCTCTGATCGACACAGGCTTTAAAGAAAAGTCCTAGCCATACCAGCCTCTCTGACCGATATAGGCTTTAAAGAAAAGTCCTAGCCATACCAGCCTCTCTGACCGACACAGGCTTTAAAGAAAAGTCCTAGCCATACCAGCCTCTCTGACCGACATAGGCTTTAAAGAAAAGTCCTAGCCATACCAGCCTCTCTGACCGACACAGGCTTTAAAGAAAAGTCCTAGCCATACCAGCCTCTCTGACCGACACAGGCTTTAAAGAAAAGTCCTAGCCATACCAGCCTCTCTGACCGACACAGGCTTTAAAGAAAAGTCCTAGCCATACCAGCCTCTCTGACGGACACAGGCTTTAAAGAAAAGTCCTAGCCATACCAGCCTCTCTGACCGACACAGGCTTTAAAGAAAAGTCCTAGCCATACCAGCCTCTCTGACCGACACAGGCTTTAAAGAAAAGTCCTAGCCATACCAGCCGCCCTGGCGCAGTGATGAGCACCCCGGACTGTGGGTTTGGAAGCCGTGGGTTTGACTCCCACTGGAGCCATGTGTTTGTGGAAGCCGAGCAGCGCCTACCTGGAGTTAAGTTCGTAACGGGAAGGGAAGGAATGGGAAGAAATGGGAAGGATGGAAAAACAGGTCGAGGTTCATCCACTGAATGGATGTGTCTCTGTGAGCGTTGCTCAAATCCTCTGACTGGCACTGCAGATGTCAACAAATCTCAGGCCTTGCTGATGCAGGGATATATCATGAAAAGATGCGCAAGTCTTTTACCCGTACGGAACGCCATAAATAGTTTTCTTTTAATCATTTTATCTTCATCGATCAGCACACAAAAAAAAATTCTGTGGCCGTTCATGCCTTGCTTGCTCTTGTGATGACCTCAGTTTGGATTTCTTCTCGGATGTACGCCTGGATAAATTCCTCGACATCAGCGAGTCGCTGGTCAGGCATGGCGTCGCACTATGGAGAGGGACCTTAACTTGGGCTTGCTCCATGGCTGTTGGATCAGAACGGCACCTCTGAACAGCACCAAAGTGGCCTGGCAGCAGTGTAATGCTTCCTCGGGTTGATTGCTTCATCCCGACTTCATACCGAGTCTTTCCTCTGTGTGCGTGTTCATGTTTGTATGTGCGCATACGCGCGAGTTCGCTTGCTTGCTTGCTCGTGTGTGTGTGTGTGTGTGTGTGTGTGTGTGTGTGTGTGTGTGTGTGTGTGTGTGTGTGTGGTCTCCATGATGTTGAGTGTAGATATAAAGTTGAAGACCTTGGTGGTGATTTTGTTTTCATAGATAAGCACACATGGATTCATACATACACACTGTGTTCATGTACACACTCCCCCCCCCCCCCCCCCCCCTCTCTCTCTATCTCTGAATCCATGTGTGCTTATCTATGAAAACAAAATCACCACCAAGGTCTTCAACTTTATATCTACACTCAACATCATGGAGACCACACACACACACACACACACACACACACACACACACACACACACACACGCGCGCGCGCGCGCACTCACTCACACACACACACACACACACACACACACACACACACACACACACACACACACACACACACACACACAACACACACACACAAATGTGTGTGTGTGTGTGTGTGTGTGTGTGTGTGTGTGTGTGTGTGTGTGTGTGTGTGTGTGTGTGTGTGTGTGTTCGTTCGTTCTTCTGTTTAACGTCTGTTCACTTTGAGTGATATTAGACGTGAATGAATGAAGAGAATGACTGAAGGAATGAATGATTGAGTGAATAAGCCTGTATGTTATATAAGCGTGTATGTAGGCCTTTGTATGTGAGTGTATACGTGTATATATCTGAATATGTATCTAAACAAAAAAAAACAATAACAACAACAACAACAACAAAAATTAAAAAAAAAAAAAACAGGTAGCTTAATACAACAATTAATGGGTAAAATTAACAGAAGATATAGATCTAACATAATATAACAATAAAACAAAAATCCTTCACTATCTAAGCTTAAGAGTGAAGGAGTAAAATGCAGGCCATCATTATATAACGCACTATGAACTAACACAAAACAGTTTAAAGAAAAACCCCAATCGGACTATGAAATAAGTGTTCAGCAATTTCGATCAGCAAAAAGTGGTCCGAAAGTATATCTTGCAAGTTTTTTTTCAGAAAAATTATTAGACCTTAATGATGTTGGTAAGAAAGAAGTTAACTTGCGACAATTAAATAAAATATGGCTCAATGTTATTTCTTTACCACAAGTACAATTAGCATTTTTACTATACTTTGTTTTTAAAGCGTTTAGCTTTAATCGAATCACAAGGGAATATATTTGTCTGGAATAATAAACTGGATGATCAGACATTTTTCTTAGAACAAGGTCTATTGGAAAAGCTTCCCACTGTTTGGATGAAATATCAACATTTATTTGAGCTCTCTTCCGTGCAGTTGATTCAAGGATACGATAACATTCTACGACTGATGGTTTTATTTTCAGCTCGGACGATGACCCTGCTTGTTTAGCACCATATTTTGCAGCCCTATCAGCCAATTCATTCCCAAGTATACCAATATACGAAGGAATCCAGCAAAATTCTATAATAGTGCCTTTAGACGCCAGCCAGTATAAAAGATATTTAATTTCCAACACAAGGTCGGGTCGTGTCAATATATTTGATGAATCAAGGGCAAGTAAGACTGATTTTGAATCTACAAAAAAAAACTATCTGAACAATATTACTGGGAAGATCTGTTAGAAATTCCATTGCTAGCATAATAGCTACTAATTCAGCTGTGAATATAGATAGATAACTACCCAGAAAGAACGATCTTTGAGTTTTAAGCGAAGGAATAACAAATGCTGCACCAACATTTCCATCATCTAAAACAGAACCATCAGTAAACACCTGAAGATAGATTTTGATATTTTTCGTATACTTGTGATTTTGCTAAATTAGCAATGATATTGATATTTTCCCCTTTTTTGATGTCAATGTAACCAATATCAAGAAAAGGTTTTGGTATCTCCCATGATGGAATAAATGAAGAAGATGGATTTTTAGCCACATCTTTTATATGAATTTTTGAACATTCAATCAAATCAGAAGTATATGTACCTATTGTTTCTTGCGATGTAATCATAATTGCCCTTTTTGGAAAGTCAGTGTTCGATCTAAGTTTTAAGTCTTCTTGAATGTAATTATCATTAACACTTGATTTTATGAAAAATTGTGATGCTGCTAGTTCACGATAATCATCAAGGGGCAAAATTCCAGCTTCTCTATATGTTTTTGCATTTGAGGCATGAACAGGGATACCAAGAACATGTTTAATGGCTTTGCAATCCAAACTTTGTAACTTTTTCAGAAGACATTTTGGAGCACTAAAATATACTTCTTGACCATAAGTAAGTTTTGATCTAACAAGAGCTATGGAGAGATGAAGTAAAGTTTTTGAATCCATTCTCCAGGGTAGTCTGCTTATGATTTTTAATAAATTCAAACTTTTCCTAGCCTTTGTTAATATATATTCAAAATGAATATTCCAAGATAATTTTGGTGTAAAGAAAACTCCTAAAAAATTAACACTTTGTTTATATTCTAAAGGTTCACCTAGAAGTTTGAAGACTGGTAAATTTTCTGGATTGCTTCCTGCATTAAACAACATCATATTTGTTTTTTCAGTGGACAAAGATAGACCATTTTGTGTCATATAGTTGCCTATGCTGTCTAGATCTCTTTGATATAGTCTTCTAACATAATTCTGTGCTCTTTGTGGAGTTGACTTTTTCAGAGTTACTTCCATCCACATGCAGATATCATCTGCGTATTGCACTAGAACAACATTTTTGGAGACTGCTTTTGGGAGATCTTGTATAAGGATATTAAAAAGAATAGGCGCTATTACTGAACCTTGCGGGATTCCCATGTCTAGTTTTCTGAGTGTTGAGTGTGTACCTCCTACTCTGGCTAACATAGTTCTATTATCTAAAAACGATTTGATATGATTATATATGTTTCCTGATAATCCAATCAGTTTCAGTTTGTATAATAAGCGCTTATGCCAGACTTGGTCATAGGCTTTTTTAACATAAAAAAAGTAGCGAGTATACTTTTCATACGTGCAAACTGACGCTTTATTTGAGTAGATAATTTAACCAAGTGCTCAACTGTAGATCTTCCTTTCATAAATCCAGCTTGATTGACTGGTATTACATTGCTCTTTTCACAAAAGTGTGTGAGCCTATTTAAGACGATTCTTTCTACAAGTTTGCCACAATGGGAAGTGAGAGCTATAGGGCGGTAGCTGTTTTTGTCTTTTATAGTTTTTCCATGTTTTAAAACTGGAACAACTATTGAATCTTTCCATTTTTGAGGAACAACACCATTTTCCCAGCAATTCTGAATTATATGATGCAGGAAAATAATGCAGTTGTTAGGGAGATGTTTTAACATTTCATTACTCACTATGTCAAGACCAGCAGAGCATTTTTTGTTGCTGATATCAGATATTGCACTTTCCAACTCTCTGATTGTTATCGGAGCATTAATAGGGATATCATTATCAGGAATAGGGTCTGAATAGAAAGACTGTGATTGTTCTTTTTCTCTGTATATTTTACAATTTGAGGACAAGCCTTCTGAACTACTATTTCTAGAAAATATATCCACAAAAATTTCCGCCTTTTCTCCATCAGAAGGAAATTTATTCTCATTAGATTCTATTGGACAGCTTGGGAGTCTGATTTCTTTTTTCATGCATTTCACTTTGTTCCAAACCTTATTAAAGTCTTTATCATCTGAAACTTCCTTTGTACAAAATGAATTCCAGTATAGCCGTTTTGCTTTGGCTATTACATTATTACTGTGTATATTTGCTTTCTTCATTTCTATATGGCTTTCTTCTATTGACTCTTTAAGCAAATTTTCGTCTAGATTTTTTTTCTGTTTTCGACTTGATGTACAGCTTATATTTTTCTTTTTTGTAATTAACAGCTTGTTCACATTCACTAGTCCACCAGACATTCCCCACATGATTAGACTGTTTGGTGGTTTGTAATCGTGGGATTGATGAATTGGCTGCCACAAGAACTGCATCCTTGAAATCTGAATATTGCGTGTCAATATGCTCTTGCGTACATTTATCAAAGTTTTGACAAGCTAGAATAGTTCGAAATTTATCCCAGTCTGCACGCTTACAGTCATATTTTATTGGAGTGTCATGTACGTCATTATTACCCTGAATGTTTTCTTTCACCATAGTTATTACTATAGGCAGGTGGTCGCTACCTAAAGTATCTTTACATGTTTCCCATGAACTTGATGGCGCAAGTTCTGGTGAAATAAGGGAAAGGTCTATAGCTGTAGCTCTATGTTTAGACACATCTGGTATCCGGGTTATGCTGCCATCGTTTAAAAGATGTAATGAACTATCTACGATGTTTTCAACGAAACGGTTACTGGTTACAGTGTTACAATCATTTTCCCAGAAGGGCGAGTGAGCATTAAAGTCACCCGCTATTAACCACTTATTACACTGTTGATCTTGAATAGCGCGTAACCAGTCAGAATTTTGATCATTTGGACCTTTAGGAAGATATACTGACATGACATTCATTGTGAAAGAATTACCAAATTTTATATTAGCTACGCATGTATGTACATCTGATCACCGACAGATTTTGGGATTGGCGATGCACTTATGTTATACTGAAGCCCTTCACGAATATATATTGCAGTATTTACTCGCCCATTGGAACTTCCCTTGTCATATACTGGAGGGTAATAATAGTAAGGCAAACTGGGTAAATTCGAAGGGCTAACATTTAACGATTGTAATATCAAGATTTCGTAAGGATTTGTAGCTAGATGATGTCGTAAATATGCTTGGTTTGTGGTTATAGATCTACAATTCCACTGAAAAAACGACAGATTATGTACTTTCGACTGACTATGTGAAGTCATTATTTGAGAATCATATGGATTCAGCAGAAGACATCAAAGTATAATACTTAATGTACTAAAGGATACAACGCGTGAATCTACAAAGAAATCACACAAACAACATCAGAAAAGACTCAAGACAAATAGGACATTAAGAAAAAGAAAAGTTAATAAAAAAAAAAACTCTTAGTGATAATCAACGTCTTCAAATGTTACGGATGTATGCCTTAAGTTGGGCACAATCAAGCAGACTTTGGTTCTGTCAGAGATTATGCAGTGCTACACTGACTATGATGTAGTTGACTCGAGAAGTAGGTTGGACATTTTCTCTTCAGCAGTAATCATACAACAGTTCAAATGGATTCCACCACGGATCTGGAAAGTCAGCCAAGTGCATGTGACGAAGTTGTGAAGGATGCACTCTGTTGGAAGGCCTGGTGTTGACACGCGGTCTGGCTGTGCGCCGTGGGGATTGCCAGAATATTTTACGTATATGCCTGCCGATATTGCCAGCAAGGATGCTGGTTCCTCTTTGATTGGGGTGGAGTTTGTCTCTCATGTAACTCCTGGTGGTGTTCAAGTTCTGGTGAGACACGATGGATGTTTTCTTGTGTTCAGACAAATCCTCACACAGAATGGCATTGAACAGATTACGTTTGAGTTCCATCTTTGAGTCTCGAGTTGGAGCTAATTGGCTAACAATTACTTTTGTTTCAGGATGTTTGTTCGAGACCTTCTTGACACACGTGAGAAAAGATCTGCAGGCTGTGGTTGCATCAGTGTTTTTGATGTCGTTCACCCCACAGTGTATTAGGATGGCATCAGGTGGTTGACTCAACTGCGAATGGACAGATGCAAGAGTCTTTTCTATATCATCTGTGGTGTGTGCTTTGCTTGTAATAGCTTTCATACCGTATGATCGACCTAACCTGTCAGCCTGGATTCCGTTCATTACAGAGTCGTGTACGATTACAGCAACAGGGAGATTTTGATCTTCAGATAGATTTTTTGACGTTTGTTTGGTATGACGTCATTTGTTTTGATGTCATGCGTTTTGCCCCGAGTTTGTTCCATGTTTGGGTTTTTCTTGATTTGTTTGCCTTTCTTTTCATTTTCACAGGAACGGATGGGATTGTTCGCTTTGTGTTTGACAGCATCGGCATACGAAGTGAAGGTGTCCTTGATTCTTCTGTGTTTGGGCGTCACTGACCTGTTTTGTTTTGGGAAGATCGTGTTGCTCCATATGATCAAGCAGATCTAACGCCCTTCCGTTCAGCTTAGTCGATTGTGCTTGTTCTCGTAGGGCTGCTTCTAGAGACGAAACTCTCTCACAGAGTGACGAGATCAAGCCGTACAGATTTTTCAGTGTGGGAGAAATGTCCAGACCTGTCACTGTTGGACTGGGAGAACGCTGTGTTCCATCCCAGTGACTCGTTCCTGCCAGGTCAGATTCTGTTGGCGCCCGGCTGCTCTTCACCCAGTCCTGGCCCTGGTTCTTCTTCTGGCTGGGTTTCTTGGTGCTGGTGCTTCCCGATTTTGTCGGAATTCCTTTCTGAGGGGTATTAATACTGACTCCCCATACTTCTGGTCCTCGTCATTATTGTGCGCTATCGCATAATCCCTGACAGTTGAAATTTAGGTGCTTGCGCTCTCCGCCATCTTGATGACGTGTGTGTGTGTGTGTGTGTGTGTGAGGTCTCCATGATGTTGAATGCAAATATAAAGTACGAGAGTTTGGTGTTGTTATGTGATAGACATACATCGATTCATACATACACACACCTTGTGTCCATGTAAACTCTCTCTCTCTCTCTCTCTCTCTCTCTCTCTCTCTCTCTCTCTCTCTCTCTCTCTCTCTCTCTCTCTCTCTCTCTCTCACTGTCCCTCTGGTGTGTGTGTGTGTGCGTGCGTGCGTGCGTGCGTGTGTGTGTGTGTCCGCGCGCTCACGCACATGTTTTTGTGTGTGTGCGCACATGTGTGTGTGTGTGTGTGTGTGTGTGTGTGTGTGTGTGTGTGTGTGTGTGTGTGTGAGTACAACCTTGAGTTAATCTGACAATAAATTGGTTTCAGTCAGTCAGTGTGTGTGTGTCTTCATGAAAAAAAAATGTATCTATGAAGACAAAAAGTCAAAGATTATTTCCACCAGGAAGGGAACGAATTCGCAAGGCCATTGTGACATTGGTCACAACCCCTGTGACACTGACAGACAGGTCTACCACTGTATGACGTAAGCGACAACTGGCACGTCACTGCACTGTCTGCAGAAGAACGGGGCGGATTGGAGATTGATCACCCTTGGCCTCGGATTTCCAAACGTGCTGGACGAAAATACACTTGTCCATCTTTGCATTTGTTCCCATCATTTATGCCTCCCTCCTCCCGCTTCCCGTTCACCGTCCACTCCCCTCCCACCCACCTCCACCCCTCTCTCTCTCTCTGTCTCTGTATCTCTGTCTCTCTCTCTCTCTCTCGAGTGACTTCCCTTGTCTGGTAGCCAGCAAGATGAACTTCCCACGGCTAAAAAAAAAAACATTTGCTCGTCTTCACAAGAAAGCATGTGAAATGCCCGTTGAAGGTCTTCCATCCAATGTAGAAAACATGCTCAAGGCTGTGCTGCGTGACATGACTTTGTCATCATTTACAACTGAATGCAGGGATCCTCG
>CM031615.1:64707025-64709525 GCA_018398815.1 Conus ventricosus
TAAAGCGGAGAGAGGGTGAAGGGTGTGCATGTGTGTCGATTTTGTGGCTTTCTCACTATGGTCGCTATGTATTATGTCACAGTGAGCCAGACCATCAGGCGTTCTGGAAGCGATAGGGCAGGTGAGAGAGAGAGAGAGAGAGAGAGAGAGAGAGAGAGAGAGAGAGAGAGAGAGAGAGAGAGAGAAAGTAAGGATCATTCTGTACTGTATATTAGCTGGTAAACCAGACTCGAATTTGACATTCCATGCTGTATACTAGCCGGTAAACCAAGCTCAGTTTCCAGCTTGCAGTTCAAGTGAGGATTATAAATCAACTCTCTCTCTCTCTCTCTCTCTCTCTGCACACCATTTATTGTACACGTGCATTAAAGTTTACGGTGTGTGGAAGGCGTTCCGGTGGATAGGTGTGTCTTGTGAAGAACGATATCTGTCCCTATTTTACAACTGTGGATGGATCACAAAGAAGATAACTGGTACTGTGGGGACAGGCTCTGGACCTGTGAAGGCAAAAGATGGCACACTTCTGTCAAGAGGCGAGGAAAAGTTTGCAAAATGGGCCGAGCACTTCAAAGAAAGTTCTCAACAGACCCGAACCACCGACACGAGCTGAGGCGGATGACCTATCCGTCCTGCTCCCAATCAACACCGATGACTTCACAGACGAGGAGATCAGAACAGCCACCAAGATATTAAAGAACAATAAGTCCCCTGGGTTCTATGGAATAACAGAGGAAATGCTTAAAGGTGGTGATGACTGCATCATCTCTTGGATGTGCAGTCTCTGTAACCAGGTTTGAAACTCCGGCGTCGTCCCAGAGGATTGGAAGAATGGCAAAGTCGTCTGTATTTTTAAAAAAAGGCAACCTCTCAGAGTGCGACAACTGGAGAGGAGTTACTCTACTGTCAATACCAGGGAAAGTGTACTGCCAGGTCATCCTCAGCCGACTGCACGACGTAGTGGACAATATGCTCAGGGAACAACAAGCAGGCTTCCGCCCGAAACGATCCTGCGCGGAGCAGATCTTCTCACTATGACAGGGTATCGAGAAGTGGGGAGAGCACCAAATACCCCTGGCCATCAGCTTCATTGACTTCACCAAAGTATTTGACAGTGTCCTCAGACCATCATCGTGGAAAATCATGAAATCCTACAGCATCCCAGAGAAAGTCGGAAAGGGAATCAAGTGGGCAGAAGGAAACAGCCTCTCAGATCTGGATTTTGCCGATCACATTGCCGCTCTTGCAAGCACCACTCAAGCTCTGCAGGTGCTTGTAGACATTATCAGCAAGTTTGCAGGCAACATTGGCCTCGTTATCAGTGCAAGAAAAAACAAACAAACTAAAAACATGCTTACCGGTAAACACCAAGGACCAACAGACGTTCTCATCGACCAAAAGCAAGTGGAAGAAGTAGAGAACTTCACATACCTAGGCAGCTCCATCAACAACGCCAACGACCTGACCACGAACTGAAGTGTCGCACTGGGCACTGGGAGGGCAACATCAGCATTCCATCAGCTGATCAAAATATGGAACCGCAAGAAATTCTCCGTTGGAATCAAACTGAAATTTTATAACTCCAGTGTGATTTCAATGCTGTTATATGTGAAACCTGGCAACTGAAGACCCCCAAGAGAAGAAACTCGACTCTTTTGATACTATAAGTGCCAACGTAAGATCTTGGGCATCAAATGGTCAGACTTACACCAAATGAAGAGGTCAGGGAGAGGTCCAAACAGCTCCTCTTGTCAACCATCTTCTGTCGACGGCGCCTCCAGTGGCTGGGTCATGTCTTTAGAATACCCTCTTCAAGACCTGCAAACCAGGCCATTAAATGGACCCCAGCAGGCCAGAGAAAAAAAGGACAACCCAGAATGAGCTGGCAACAGACAGTGGAGAGAGACCTCAGACTCACTGACAGAGGATGGAGTGACACTAGTAAACTGGCTGAGGATCGTGCACAGTGGAGCGCCTTGACTGCCTCATGCGTCGCAAGACGCGGGAGCATCTAAGTCTAAGTCTAGATAAGATGCTGTATCTTATTTGTTTTGTTTTTATAAAACAATCGAGTTCTGAGTCTCCCTCCCTCACTCTCTCTCTCTGTCTGTCTGTCTGTCTGTATCTTTCTCTCTCCTCTCTCTCTCTCTCTCTCTCTCCTCTCTCTCTCTCTCTCTCTCTCTCTCTCTCTCTCTCTCACAACACACACACACACACACACACACACACACACACACACACACACACACACACACACCACACACACACACACATACATACGCACGCACACGCACACGCACATTTTCACTCTTAGATCACAACATACACATGTCTGGCTGTACAAGCTCCAAACGACACTGCTCTTGCCTGTCCAAATGTTCTCATAAACATTAAGTTACTTACTAATAATATGGCTTATAGTGACAATTTAGATGACGGATAAAGAGAGAAAGACAGAGACAGAGACAGAGAGAGACAGATAGACAGACAGACGGACAAACAA
>CM031615.1:64719525-64732025 GCA_018398815.1 Conus ventricosus
ATAGGGAGATCACAAAAATCAGATTTTTAAAAAACAAATCAAACGACAACATTTGAAAGGAAAGAAAGCCCCCCGAAAAAACCAAAACAAACAAACAAAACACAAAGCATTGAAACATCAAAAAGTGTAAATGTAATAAAAAGCTTTCCATTTCCAAAAAACATGAATTTTTCCGCGCGACTCTTTCGCCGATAACGTTTACACACACACACGCGGGGGGGAGAAAAAATCCAACACTTGACCAGTCCAACAAAAATGGTGAAAAATGGGGAACAAAAAAACCCAAGATAACACTTTTCTGAGAAAAATCGTGCAAATGAAGGGGTCGGCACACTTTCTAAAGCGGTGGGGAGATTTAACCCCCATAGATCCCAAAAAACGTTTGAATGCAAATGATGCCCGCGGACAAGATTTGAGGGAGCCCAAGATGCTCTTAATGTGGAAAAATGAAAAAAAACGGACCCCGATATTGTTTGGACGACCCCGGAAGCAGTTGAAAAAGACAATAAAAGTATGATGAGCGGACAAAGTTCTGATGCCCCAGGGAGGGATGAAACCTAGACCATTCAGAATATGAAAAGAAAATGATGACAAAGGCCGGTTCCTAATGACGTCCGAAGAAAGTGGGGCCCAAAGCAAACGGAAAATTTTTGGAAGAAATTTGATGACATTTTGCACAGATTCTGTGATGCCCAAACATTATCCCCCCAGGTCCAAAGGTACAAGTAACTTGATGAGTCGGTCGGGTTGACAGCATTTAAGATTTCGCTTTTCATTAAATTTATAGTGTGTGTGTTTTGTTTTGTGTTTTGTGGGTGTGTTTTGTGTGTGTGTGTGTGTGGGTGTGTGGAAGAGAAAAAGAGAGGGGGAAAAAGAGGAGAGAGGAGGGGTGAGAGGGGGGAGAGGGGGTTTTGTTTTTTTCCCTGTATTCAATTCAAGCAAAAATAAAAAATTTCCCTTTTATTTCATTCAATTTCAGGGGAACATAGGGACATTTAGGGTAAAAGGGGGTGTGTGTGTGTGAGTGTGTGTGTGTGTTTTGTGTGGGGAGTGTGTTTTGTGTGTGTGTGGGGGTCTGTCTGTCTTTTGGGTCGTCTGTGTCAGTGTTGGTATCTTTTTGGTTTTTTTGTTATTATGTATGTTTGCTTTGTTTAAATTTTAATGGTTTCCAAACCCTTATTCACAAATCTTTCTTTGGGGGCCGGGCCCCAGGATAAAAAAAATCTATGGGGATTTCAGTTCTGGGCTCCCCCATTCACTCATCGAGAAGGGGGGGAGGGGGGGGGGGAGAGCTAGAGAGAGAGAGAGGGGGAAGAGAGGGGGAGGGAGAGAGAGAGAGGAGGGGGTTTGGAGAGAGAGAGAGAGAGAGCAAAATTAAAAAAAATAAAGGGGAAATCAGAAATCGCCCCAATCGGGAAACCACGAATAGACGGACAAAAAAACAAAAAAACAAACAAGAAAAGGGAAAGGGAAAGACAAAACCCCAACCCAGGTGTACACAGTGATGACGTCAGAAAAACCATGTTTTGACCCCTTCCCCCCGGGCCCCCCTCAAATTGATTCCCGATGACGTTAAAGCGGTGTAACCCACACCACAAGTATAGTTCCCACCTCACCCTCACAAAGACGTAAAACAATTTCACTTTTAGTTTTTTCCCACCCCTACAAGCCCGGCGAAAACCTTGGATTTTTAATTTAAGGGGAAGATTCATGTCATTTCTGAGGAAATCTCGATGGAAATTTCATCCCCAAAGCCTTATTAGGGACCCCTTCACCCATAGTTGGCTTTAGCCCTTTCCCAACGGGAAAGACGGGTTTCAGGCTTTTGGGGTTTTTTTTTGTATTTTTATTTCTTGATCATCAAAATTTTTTTTTGGACTTACCCAACAGGATAAATTAACAGAAAAAAGCCCAAAAAAATTTTTTTGTCCTCAGATGTCGATGTGGGTGGGGGCATTTTTCCCATCTTGGGAAAAGGATTTTTGATTTTAAAAAATTTTTTAACTGTGCTTTCCTTTGATTGCTAATTTCGCCCCAAAGCCCAGGACAGTGATCCCTGTTTTCCCGAAGGCCCTTTCCCAGCCCCGTCGTTCAAAAAAAGCAGGGGTTCTGAACGAGAAACACTTGACACCTTTGAGTTAAAAAATCGGGGGCCCAATTTAAAAAAGTTTTCATGTCCCTCGTCAGTTTTGCAAAAAAGTCTCCCGGCTTTCCCACAACACTTATTTTTATAAAAATGCTGCCACTCAAAGGGAAATCCCGCAAAAAAAATACAGCTTGTTTTTGACCCAAAAATTGGAAAGGAAAAAATTCAAAATTTAAAACTCTTTGAAAAGCTGAAAAAACAAAGAGGGTTTTCTTTATACTTTTTTTCGTAAAGGAATGGTTTTAGGGAAGGAAATTTTGGGGGGAAGGGAATAGCAAAAAAAATATTTGGGAAGTGTCACGCGACAGAATGTGTAAAACCCTAAAGGTTGAATTTTGTTTCTGTCGGGTTTTTATATAATGTTCAAAAATTTGTAACGTTGTTAAATCTTGGTAGGGAATAAAAAGAGAAAAAAAAACGTTTGCAAATGAAAATCCCCACAATATTTGAAAGATTCGGTTTAAATGAAGGGGGTTCAGCCCGTTTTTTTCAGGTTATTTTCTTTCGGTTTGAAGTGCCTCATCGACCCTTCGCGAACAGGAGAGGAGTGGCAGAAAAACCGTTCGGTCACACTAAGCGCAGTGTGGATTGGGCGGTCCCCGATTCAGCCGGCGCGATGGATGGAAGTGGTGTTTCTTTGCGGCGATGGAGGATGTGTCAGCTGTGGTGGCAGTGTGTACGGTGTAAGCAGTGATGGTGGTTGGTGGTGGTAGTTTGGCTGGGGAGAAGCGTGTGGTCGTTGCAGTAGACATGATGCCAAAGTCGCACGTTTTCCGGGCCCAGCTGATGTAGTCTGTTGAGGTAATGGTTTTAAGCTGCTTCCTTACTCCCCTAGCCCTACCCCCGATCCCTGCCTCCATCCTTTCTCGTCATTCCACCCCAAACACAAAGAGACAGACAGACAGACAGACAGGCAGAGAGACGACGGAGAGGAGAGAGAGAGAGAGAAGAGAGGAGAGAGAGAGGAGAGAGAGAGAGAGAGAGAGAGAGAGGAGAGGGAGGGAGGAGAGAGAGAGAGAGAGAGGGGGGGGGGGGGGGCTTGTGTAGTATCATCATTATCGTTCTGGTTGCGGTTTTGTTAAGTATTATGTAATTAACAACATATTTTCGTAATACTCGCTTTGTCGTGTCATTATCGTTTTTCATCATCGTCTTTATTTACTGGTCACTGTTATCACTGTCGTCGTCGTCATCATTAACGTCATCAAATCATCATCATCATCATCATCATCATCATCATCATCATCATCATCATCGTGGTTGTCATGGTTCTTCTTGCTGTTGTTCTTACTGTTGTAGAATTAATTATCCTGTGCAGATATACAAATCATATTTAAACGCACACACACACACACACACACACACACACACACCACACACACACACCCCACACACACACAACACACTAAAGACCAGAAAAAGCAGCATTAATTATCACAAAGCAAAACAATATTACCTAAGCGTACACCTTTCACGATTTCCAATGTTTACTATAGTTATGCGCCCTTGCTACATAAGTATTCTGCTTGTGCGTGCGCGAATGTATGTATGTGTGCGTCCCCGTGAGAGAGAGTGAGAGAGAGAGGAGAGAGAGAGAGGAGAGAAGAGAGAGAGAGAGAGAGAGAGAGAGCAGACAGACAGACAGACAGACAGACAGACAGACAAGACAGACAGAGACAGAAGGAGAGAGAGAGAGAGAGAGAGAGAGAGAGGAGAGAGAGAGAGAGGAAGAGAGAAAGAGAAGAGAGAGAGAGAGAGAGAGAGAGGGGAGAGAGAGGAGAGAGAGAGAGAGAGAGAGTGAGTCAACGAGAGTCAACGAGAGACAGAGACAGAAAGGGAAAAAAGAGAGTAGCAAATGGAATGGCGTGGCTGGGCAGTAGAGGTATGTGTGCGCGCGTGCGTGTGTGCGTGTGTGTGTGGTGTGTGTGTGTGGGTGTGTTTTGTGTGTGTGTGTGTGTGCGCGCGTGCGTGCGTGCGTGCGTGTTTGCGTGTGTGTGTGTGTGTGTGTGTGTGTGTGTGTGTGTGTGTGTGTCCATGTGTGCGTGCGTGCATGTGTGCGCGTGGTCATGTGTGTGTGTGTGTGTGTGTGTGTGTGTGTGTGTGTGTGTGTGTGTGTGGTGTGTGTTGAGAGAGAGAGAGAGAGAGAGAGGAGAGAGAGAGAGAGAGAGAGAGAGAGAGAAGGAGAGAGAGAGAGCCTGGGCATGGGAGGAGAGGGAGCAATGAGCGCTTGTGATTGTGTTATGTTCTTGTCTTTTTCTTTGTGTTATGTTCTTGTCTTTCTTTGTGTTATGTTCTTGTCCTTTGTGTTGTGTTCGTGATCTTAGATTGCTTTCGTGTTATTAATCTCTATATGTGAACTAGCCTACTGGTGGAAGAATTATTCCCGCCAACATATTTGGCATGTCACATTCTATGAGACACCAGGAGTTGATTACGAATGGATCTTTGCTATTCTGGCCATAAACGACTGCTGAAATGGTCTTACATATCCGTATGCATACGTCTCCCCTGAAAAGCTATGACTTTTCAAAGCTAAAAGAATTTTAGTCTGGTTCCTGTTACCCTACCTTTAAGCAAAGTGTTCTAAATCTTTGTGACGTTCGCTTCTCTCCCCTCCCATTCACAGAAGTATTGAATGTTTTCCTGAAGACAAGAGTTTGATTACCTACGTGGAAGATTAACCCAAACGGCCTGGAACGTGCTGCTATATCATCCTTAGACAAGCATTCAGTTATTTACCATTGTTTCGTAAGGGGGCCTGATTATGCCGAGGGACCCCCTGCTGTATTCAGTTGAAAACAAGAACAATAGAAGTGTCAAGTTCACTGTAAAAATGCCATTGAGTGCGGACGACAACCCCTTGGCTGTGTAGCCATGACAACCATGACACCATCAGTAAGAATAACGTGTATTTGGAACTATTACATCAGCCGAGGCGACCAAGGAAACCACGTCAGGACTGCCAGCGAGTGAAACGAAGCTGTACCCACTCAAGCGGAGACAACTTCAAAGCCAGGTCAAATCCCAAATTGCTCGAACCGAAAACAATGACATTCCAGTGTTATGGGGAAAATCATTTTGCATAAAAAACAACAACACACACACAAAAAACAACAACAACCGAAACTCACTTTTGGTGGAAATTTCGTAGCAAGTGCCTTCACGGAATTCACATAAAAATAGTTGTGGCTTTTCCAACTAATTAACTAATCTATTAATAAGTGAACCGGTCATAAAAAGGATGTGTGTTTGAAGGTGGGGGGATATAGTATGTGCGAGATGGAATAGCGTGGAATAGGGTAGCGGGGGCGGATTATTTCCAGTGGACTGAGACAGATGCTTTGCACTGAATTCGAGGCAACCAGCTTCATCCCCATAATAGTTGTTGCGCCAGCCCATACAGTTTGATAAATGCAACACCGCTTTCTATGGCGTAATGCAAACTGACATCTGCGAAGACACTAAGATTATTTTGATTCATTCTGGAGATTAGGCTTACCTTAGAACCTGTTACACAATTACGTTGTTCCTTTGGTTCCGTCAGACGACAAAGTTGGTGGCACAAGTATCCATTCTTGCAGAGCAAACCTGGAGGGAAGAGCCCTAAGCCGTAAACGCTAATTCGCCCTTGAACCTACTTTCCCCCGTCTTTTTAGTTTCCGTTAAAAGATAAATTTATTTTTCTTAAAAACCTAACCGTTCTACAAATGAAATTTAACGCAAAAGTTGGCGTGTTTTTAACTAATTTGGCCTAATTATTGACGGAGAGAAGCTTCCGCCTTCATAGACAGAAAAGATGCTTTTTCGAAGTAAAAACACCACACTAGACGACCTCTCTTCTTCGAAGGGAGGTTATCTAGTGTGGTTTTGAGTAAGCACCCCTAAACTTCAGACTAACTTTTTCAGATTTTTCGAGTAGTCTCATCTACATTCATTTTAATCTTTGACAGTACGATAAGGCAGCGTTTGAAGATTCGTGCCTGTCAAAACAGATAATTATCTATTTACATCAAGAAAACTCATCATTCCGTACCGGTTTATTTTTTCGGTGAGGTTTGGCCGTACTCACAAGTACCAATTCCTTCCCTTCTCTTAATTCACCTAATATCACCATGCTGAGATTACCTTGTCTAGGATTGTCGTCTGCCACTTCATAACGCACTTCCATCATTATGCTGTGCACCCCACCGAAAGAACGCGTTGATCTGACGACACCAAGCTGATTGTTTTGTCAGACACGAGCCCCAAATCAGTTTCTCCCTAAAAAAAGTTGTCCTCTTGCTTTTGACCCGTTCTTTTCGTGGCTTTCATGGCTGAATGAATGCAAACAAGTCACACAGACTGTACCAACAAGGACGCGCACGTCTGTGAGAATAGTAACAGAAAGGTCATCGACAAGAGTAGTGGATCGACTGCTTCGGTTGTTTAGCCAATCAGATAGCCCGTTAGAGTTCTTTGCCTTAAACTTATGCATAGCAGACGAACTTGGCTTTTCACCGGTAACTTTTCGGCGTTCCAGCAGAGAGCACACGACTCTGAGCCCGATGACTGTGAGTCCATAACATTGATGGGTCACGATAAGAATCAGTATGCCATTGATGCATGTACAGATACATAGACAGGTTTACTTGCAGAGACAGACATATAATACATAGCCTGGAACAAGGCTAGCGGATAATAGTTATCATAATGATAAGAAGAATGCATTAACCTTCATTGTCCTGTATTTCGTATGACAGAAGTCACCTAGACTACTAAGTTTATATTGGAATTTGCTGCCCGAATTGGGTTACCAACTTTAAAAAATTGTTAAAAATAAACTAATGGATAAAAAGACTTCAAATTTTCAGCAAAAATCTATGGAAAGCTGAACTTTGGTTTGCACTTGTTATTTTAGGGGGATGTGAAAATATTTTTATGGCTCAACACTCACACACCTGATTTTACCTGGAAAACATACCTACGTCAGTGAAATAGATGATAGACAGGCAATACAACACCCATCAACTTTATAAACACCTACCTTTTTGGTGGCAAGTGGTCAGGTTCACCATCTGAAAAGAACTGATGGGTGTTGTGAGGTTTAGTAGTTACAAAAAAAAAAAAAAAAAAAAATTAAAAAACAGAGGTAGGCGCGTGGTTCTTTCAGTGAAACATGTACCCCCCCCCCCCCCCCCCCCCCCCCCCCCCCCCCCCCCCCCCCCAATTCCTGGGCATTCTCTGTTCAAAATTTCTTCTTTCTTGTAACAATCTTCGATTCTGTCGGTCCTTCACATTTTTGTTTCTTTCTCTTCTTTTTGTACTCCCAGTTCTTATAGAACAGGGAGTACTTTACAATGGGAACCAAGAAATGCTGTCAGTGTCTCTGTCTGTCCGTCCATGATCAAAATGTGCTCCACTCGCTCCAGACAAACCTTCTACGCCGATCTTTCTGAAAATTTGTAGGTATGTTCATTATGGGTCACGGATGATGCCCGATGTTATATTTTACCGTTGTATCCGTTACTAACGGCTATAACGGCCCATAACGGTTTTTCTTCTTTATGGAAAATCTCAGAAAGTACTTGGCCGATCTTTCTGAAAATTTGTAGGTATGTTCATTATGGGTCACAGATGATGGCCGATGTTTACCAGAATAGCCGTTACTAACGGCTATAACGGCCCAAAACGTGTTTTCCTCTTTATGGAATATCTCACGCGCATTCACGATAAACTGTGAGTACTTTTGTATGCTTTGCATCTTGTTTCTTTTTGTTTTGTTTTTGTGGCCATTCTGGGTCATCCACCTGTCCCTGATCTACAATATCTCTACTTTTTTGTTGTTGTTACAATTTATATACAATCTATAATATTCGAGGTGAGTGTGTGTGTGCACATGTGTGTTTTCCCCTCACGGTGGCGACAAAGCAGTCAGACTAAAAACACTATTCACTATGAACACTTATTGTCCAATATGCCACTATTCACTTACTTTACCCATAGGGCTTTTAATGCACTTTAGTTGCAGTAAAATGTTTCTGATTATTCTTTCTTATCGTTTTATTTCAAACTGTGGGTGATTTGCACTCTCAGGTATAGCTCCGTTGTCTTCGTCCTAAGGATGTCGAAATACTGGTCATATTGTAATTTGCGTCTGTGTAAACCATCTTGTGGATAGTCATCTTGGTCTGTGTGTGTGTGTGCGAGCGTGCGTGCGTGCGTGCGTGCGTGCGTGTGCGTGTGTGTGTGTGTGTTGAAATATATGTGTGTGTACATGTGGCGGAAGTTGGGGGGGGGGGGGGGGGGGGGGACGGCACTGAGAGAACTTTGTGCAGTGAGCTATAAACTAAACATTCAACGCCTACCCTGCGCTGAAGTGATTGACGATGAGTGATTGATTGCTCGTTCATTTTCGTTGTGATAATTCTTTTGCATCTTGCCTGAAGAAGACCTAAGAGGTCGAAACGCGCCGTGTTCTGTCTTGTGATTCGTTTGTCCACTTTTTTTTTTCCTTTTTTTTCCTTTTTTTTTTGGGGGGGGGGGGAGGGGGGGGGGGCGGTTCGCTAACATTCATTTAAGATTTGTTAAAAAGACAGCAGGGCTATAAACTAAAAAGACAAACACAGCTGTAAACTAAAAAGACAAACAGAGCTATAAACTAAAAAGACAAACAGAGCTATAAACTAAAAAAGACAGTAGGGCTATAAACTAAAAAGACAAACAGAGCTATACACTAAAAAGGCAGTAAGACTATAAACTAAAAAGACAAACAGAGCTATAAACAAAAAAGACAAACAGAGCTATAAACTAAACAGACAGCAGAGCTATAAACTAAACAGACAGCAGAGCTATAAACTAAACAGACAGCAGAGCTATAAACTAAACAGACAGCAGGGCTATAAACTAAACAGACAGCAGGGCTATAAACTAAACAGACAGCAGAGCTATAAACTAAACAGACAGCAGAGCTATAAACTAAACAGACAGCAGAGCTATCAACTAAACAGACAGCAGAGCTATAAACTAAACAGACAGCAGAGCTATAAACTAAGACAGCAGAGCTATAAACTAAACAGACAGCAGGGCTATAAACTAAACAGACAGCAGAGCTATAAACTAAACAGACAGCAGAGCTATAAACTAAACAGACAGCAGAGCTATAAACTAAACAGACAGCAGGGCTATAAACTAAACAGACAGCAGAGCTATAAACTAAACAGACAGCAGAGCTATAAACTAAACAGACAGCAGGGCTATAAACTAAACAGACAGCAGAGCTATAAACTAAACAGACAGCAGAGCTATAAACTAAGACAGCAGGGCTATAAACTAAACAGACAGCAGAGCTATAAACTAAACAGACAGCAGGGCTATAAACTAAACAGACAGCAGAGCTATAAACTAAACAGACAGCAGAGCTATAAACTAAACAGACAGTAGGGCTATAAACTAAACATACAGCAGGGCTGTAAACTGAAAAGACAGCAGGACTATAAACTGAAAAGACAATAGGTTTGTAAACTGAAAAGGCAGCAGGGCTATAAACTGAAAAGGCAGCAGGGCTATAAACTGAAAAGACAATAGGGTTGTAAACTGAAAAGACAGCAGGGCTATAAACTGAAAAGACAATAGGGTTGTAAACTGAAAAGACAGCAGGGCTATAAACTGAAAAGACAGCAGGGCTATAAACTGAAAAGAATGCAAATAGACATACAGATATATAGACGGATAGATAGATAGATAGATAGATAGATAGATAGATAGATAGATAGAAGGACAGACAGAGAGATAATCGAAGGGCCGGCTGTAAGGTAAGGCAATGTTGCTTATAGCCCAGCCGACCGCAAAGGACTGACACACACCGCGTCAAGGTCAACTCACGAGTCATTAAAAAAATGAAGAAGAAAAAGAAAAAAGAAAAAACAAACTCCTGCACACAACCCTTCGAAATACACCTTCTAAAAACACACGGAAAACTTCGTTTAAAAAAAAAACCAAAAAAACAAAAAAAACACACTTTCTTCCGTAAAATCTTAGATCAGATGAAAAATGTTGATCTCTTTCAGAAATGCAAAGATCACATCACGTGGGACATCTCTAAACAAGGCTTTCATGGAGTCTGCTTGTAAAGTGTTTATGTCTCTCATCAGGCAAGTCCCAACACTCTAAAAGAATATGTTTTTCACTCTGAGAGGTGCATTTTTGTTTTCTTTCTTTCTGCGCACGCAGGCTGATACTCCTGCGGACACTGCCTGTATAGACAGGCAGTGAGGTTTTGTGTGTATGACGGTTTTTTTTTTTTAAATCCCGCCATTGAGGCAGCCATACTCCATCTTCGGGGAATGAGAGGTGCATGACATAGAATGCACCACGGAGCTTCTTCACCTTTTTAATGGTAAGATTGGGTGAAAGCAGGAGGGGTCGGGGGGGGGGGGGGTGCAAACGGCATACGACTGTTTCTTTGTAAAGAAGAGCCGGCGGTTAGACAGGCATAGACATGCAGATAAACAGACACAACAGACAGACACAGATCTCAGTGGAGAGCAAGACAGATTAAATACAATAATGCGCTCTCTGTGTTTTGTTGTATGGGACTGTAGTAGGCTGTGATGAGCTGTACTGTATTGTACTGACAGTACAGCGTAGTGCATACAGCTAGGATGAGCACAACCCCTACTGTATGCCTCCGCTATATAAGCGTTCTACATCATACGTACCACGCCACTACGTGAATGCATTCCTCATGTCCCCGTATTATTTCACCACTTGGGGGGCCTACATCATGTATACTATGTCACTATATGAGATTGTCACATCATGCACGCTATGTCACTATGTAGGTGTTTCATGAATCATGTATCTTATGTCACTATTGTTTCCCATCATACATACTATATCAATGCATAAGTGTTTGATATTATGTATACTATTTCATGTGTGTTTTGTAACTACGGAACTATTCTGTGTCACATACACTATAACGCTATAGTAAGTGTTCCACATCATGTACATTATGTTACTGGATCAATGTTTAAATCATGTATGTTATGTCACTACGTTAGTGTTCTAGATATTATTATTATTATGCCACTGTGTGAGTGTCTACGTCATGTATACTATGTCTTAATGTAACTGATCTACATTATGTATACTATAACATTACAAGAGTGTTCTACGGCGTGTATACTATGTTGTTAGGTTAGTGTTCTACATCATGAGTTTTTATTCTATATGCGTACTTTGTTACTATGTAAATGCTCTACATTATGTATACTATATCGCTATGTAAATATTTTACATGATTTATACTGGGTCACCACATATCTGTTGTTGTTTTTTATCATAAATAGTGTACGCTATGCAATTTTTCTTTATATCAAGTATGCTTTGTCACTACTTAAAATGTTTAACATGATGGCACTATGTGGCTATGAAAATGTGCTATATCATATTCATTACGTCACTATACAAGTGTTCCACATCATGTATACCATGTCACTTTATTAGTGTTGGGCATCATGTATATGTTCTACCAGGCAAGTGTTTAAAATGATGCATAAGCTTACGGTGTCACAATACAAATGTTGAAAACGATGCATACTCTGTTTCTGTGCAAGCAGTCGAAATCATTTACATTATGTCGCATGTAGCTGTTTGAGGTTATGCATAATTTGTCACTATGTAAGCGTTCAGCATACTTGTACACTATGTCGCTTCGTAACGCTCTACGCCATATATCTATATCTATCTATCTCTATACATCGTGGATAGAGAGATCGATGGATAGATGGCTTGATTGATTACACGGTTGACTGATTGACTGATTGACTGATTGATTATTAAGATCGATTGATTGATTGATTGATCTGATGTGTGAAGATGACAATAAACAACCAAAAGGATAACGAATTAAAGGAGAGAGATGAGAGAGAGAGAGAGAGAGAGAGGCTAGTTTTCGAGGAACTCATCTGGCCTACGGGGAATGCCGTGACTGAACGACCATGTTCTCACAGTGTTCATGTCCGCCTTCCGCGTATCTCCTCATCATTGTCGTCATTTTTCTCTCCCACAGCACCTCCTCCTCTCCCTTCCCCCATTTCTTTTCTTCTCGGTTCTTTCCTTTGTTCAACAACCGCGCGCGTTTAGACATTTAATCTGTTCTTGAAAAAAAAAAATAAAGAAGAAGAAAAAAAAATAAAGAAGAAGAAACAGGGGAAAAGAGAAAGAAAGAAAAGAAAAGAAAAAGGGAAAAATGTGGTTAACCTGATTATGATGGTGACTAGGGTCGAATACATAGGCCTACAATAAGAGTGTGAATGTTGAGTAATAGAAATACAACGTTTCGTTCTTTCTATTGTTGTACTCTCTCTTTCCG
>CM031615.1:64734525-64747025 GCA_018398815.1 Conus ventricosus
ACGGGTTGTTTTTTTTTTCTTCAGGAAAACAGCTAATATCCTTGAGTAAAGTAGCGAAAAAAGGGGAAAAAAACAAACTTATTATGATAATCATACTTATCTTCCTAGAAATCACAATTGTTTACATTGTTTTCCTGAAGATAACAACCGTTTTCCCAGTTTTCGCTCAGGATCGTAATTGTTTTCCCTATTTTGTTTTCAACAATAACCGTTATCCTTGTTTTCCCTATTTTGTTTTCAACAATAACCATTATCCTTGCTTTCCCTATTTTGTGTTCAACTGTAACCGTTATCCTTGTTTTCCCTATTGTAACCGTTATCCTTGTTTTCCCTATTTTGTGTTCAACAATGACCGTTATCCTTGTTTTCCCTATTTTGTTTTCAACAGTAACCGTTATCCTTGTTTTCCCTATTTTGTTTTCAAGAATAAGTTATCCTTGTTTTCCCTGTTTTGTTTTCAACAATAACCGTTATCCTTGTTTTCCCTATTTTGTTTTCAAGAATAAGTTATCCTTGTTTTCCCTGTTTTGTTTTCAACAATAACCGTTATCCTTGTTTTCCCTATTTTGTTTTCAACAATGACCGTTACCCTTGTTTTCCCTATTTTGTTTTCAACAATAACCGTTACCCTTGTTTTCCCTATTTTGTTTTCAACAATGACCGTTACCCTTGTTTTCCCTATTTTGTGTTCAACAATAACCGTTGTCATGGTTTTACCTATTTTGTTTTCAACAATAACCGTTGTCATGGGAGGAAAACGTCTATCATCGTCTGGGACACGACGTTAACAAGGGAAACAACTATGATTGCTGTTTACCACGACCAGCGCATGCGCACTGGTGCCCTTGTTTTTTAGCCAAAAGAAGGAAATAAGTTATTAATTAACCTGAGGATTACTCGTATTTTCCTAGGAATCACAATTGTGTTTTCGATTTTCTTCATTTTTCTTTAGGGATGACTATTGGTTTCCTCACGAAAACAGTGAAAAACAGTGGTGACGCTTAGGATTAACACCGATGATGACTTTTTGTTGGGAAAATGGGGGAAACGCTAATTATCCTTGGGGAAACGGGGAAAAGAGCTATTACGCTTGGGAATACAGTTGTGATCCTCAGGGAGCCCAGCTTAACCCCGTTTTCGGGAAAGATACTACTATAACTCCTAGTAGCTTTCTCAGAAACACAGGTATTGTCGGCTTACGCAGCTAGTCTGCTAGCAGCCACATACGCGCGAGCTTTGTGTGTGTTAGAAGAACGAACAGGCCAGAACCAGGTCCGTCAGCTTCCGTGGAGTACCAACATGCGTGAGGCCACGTCTGAGCCCACTGTGCACTAACCCCTCGATCTCTGGCTACAATCTGCTCAACAAAGTCTTCCATGGGGGTGTCGGTGATCATAGCTGTGGAAGAGGACGTCATCATAGGCACACGTCATCCATCCTCGTCATCATTGGTGGGACATCGTTACAGCCTCACACACGGTATACCAGTTCTCTCAAGGGAATGCCAAGAGACATCACCGCCTAGTGACAGATGTACGTCATTATCAACGGTCTTTTTTGTATCGCTATTTCCGACATTTCAGTTATTCCCACAAAAGCAGTGAAGAACAGGAAGAAGAGACAGAGAAGACCATTGACTTTTTTCTGCTGCAGTAGTCCCGAATTGAAGCGGAAACAAGGGCAGGTATATGTCGCTGAACTACATCGACTTCCTGTGGACACACTCGCCCCCCCCCCCCCTCCCCTCCACTTCCCACTCCCTCGTCTCCACCCCACCCTCCCTACCTCCCCTTTCCCCTCATGAAAACACTCCTTATGATAGTATCCATGAAGATGCGCACAAGGACATTATCCCACACGAAGGTAGTAGAATGACACTCTGAACAAAACAAACCGACTCCGGGTTAACCGCACAGCCTCTTTCGTATTAACACTGCACAAACACATTAACCCTTCTGATACTAAGCACCATCCGAGATCAACTGCCCCAAACCCTGTGAAGTTCAACACTTCGTTGCTGTTGAAACCCAGCATGTGAAACACGGGTGAAAAAAAAAAAAACAAAGAAAGCGAGAACCGTAGATGAAGGCGAGAACCGGCGTGTAACGATAGAAGAGATTATGTTTTCAGGGAGAGGAGAGGGCGAAGGGTAGTTGGGAGTGTAGTAGAGGTGTAGGTGTATAGGTGTGGGAGAGGTGGAGGGGGCGATGGTGAGGGGGTGGGAAGAGGAAGGAGCGGGGGGAGGGGAGAGGACGGGGGACGGGGGGGGGGGGGGGGGGGAGGACGGGGGACGGGGGGAGGGGGGGACGGGGGGGGGGGGGGGGGGGGGGTGGAGTTAGGGAAGTTAGGTACTTGGCGTTTTGTTTCGCCGTAATTTGCGCTGCGGTAGAAGATTTACGAGATGGTGGAGGTTAGCTACAGTGAAACATGTGTCCGCTTGCTTCTCTCTCTCTCTCTTCTCTCTCTCTCTCTCTCTCTCTCTCTCTCTCTCTCTCTCTCTCTCTCTTTCTGACAGAGTGAGAGAGAGAGAGAAATGGAGAGGGGGGGGGGGGGTTGGGAGGGACGTGACCAGAGAGAGAGAGAGAGAGGGGGGGGTTGGGAGGAACGTGACGAGAGAGAGAGAGAGAGAGAGAGAGAGAGAGAGAGAGAGAGAGAGAGAGAGAGAGAGAGAGAGTTCACAGACGAACATGAGGTGGGGAGCCGCACGTGATTGAGCTCGTTTGAATAATGGCCTGTTCCCTCACGCCCTGCGTTCGTTCCTTTCTCCCTCCTCCTTTCTTCTCTCTTCCCTCCCCCCCACTTCTCTCTCTCTCTCTCTCTCTCTCTCTCTCTCTCTCTCTGGCCTCACTCCACTTTATACTTCCTTTTCCGTTTTCACTCTCCATCAATCCCTTTGGTCTCTCAACATTTCGGCCATCGCCTTCTCCCTCCACTCATCCTACCCACCCCTCCCCCGGCCTTCCGTCTCTTCCCTCTTCCTCTTACTACTGCCCTCCCAACTCCTCCCTTCCTCCCTGTTCTTTCAAGCACATAGGTACCCTAAATGTTGAAAAACAAACAAACAAACAAACAGACAAAAAACTGTAACATGTTGGAATCAACTTTCACTAACAAATGTTAACATGTGCGTTTTGAGAAGAGTGTTAAATTTGAATGGGACGTTTATCTAGTATAAATCATAAACAACACCACCAAAGATAGCAATGATAATAATAATAGTAATAATGATGATAATAATAATAATAATAATAATAATAATAATAATAATAATAATAATTATTATTATTATTATTATTATTATTATTATTATTATTATTATTATTATTATTATAATGATGATGATGATGATGATGATGATGATGATGATGATCATCATCATCATCATCATCATCATCATCATCATCATCATCATCATCGATCATTGTGACGGGTCTCCAACGCTCCCCCTCGTTATTAAAATATGATTTTCATGTTCAGGGATGCAGGGGGTTATAGACAGAAGTATTTACGCTTTCACAACCAAAATGCGCTCTCGCATAGGCACACGCACTCTGTCACTCACATCGGGCCCGCACAAAGGTGACGGGAAACCAATAACATTTCATAGAAAATAATCAACTTTATTTAACTTGACTCCGAGCCCCCACCCGTCACTACACAACACAACTATCTGTATCATACAACAATGTAAACATCATACAGACAATCTCATAAATCGCATCCCCTTTCCTTCAATAACTCTTCATTAACCAGGAAAGACAATATTCCACAATTCTGCTTGCACACTTTTATAAACTTAAGAACAAATAAAACGTCCGTAACTTGCCAGCCTTCCTTGGTTGATCTTCGATTTCTCTCATCCCACTGTGTGACTACGAGCTGAAGCTACCACACTGTTGTGTCCTCCCGATTGGCCAAATCCCAGTTGGGGGACACTGGCAACGTAGCTTGAGTCGCACCCTCACACCGAGTCTCCCGGACTCCACCGTACTTCGCCCTCTCCACGGAAAGGGCTCCTGTCGGCCTCTCCCACAGGTCTTCTCTGGCTGCAAACACCCCACCGTTGTCTGGCAGCTCCCTGTCTAGGCTCCAACAGGTTAACACGTCTTGCTGTCGACCGTCCCCACACGGGAGACAATTCTTCTCGTCGTCGGCTCCGAGGCTACAGCAACCTCCACTGTCTTATGTCCCCACCCAGGAGACAACAAGGCGACAGCTAACCTCTGCTTCACGCTGTATTTTCTTGAGCCCTCAGCAAGACGGGCGAGTTCACTTTCCCTTAAGTGAGTCACACACTCCCTGGTTTTCCAAGCACCTTATATTCATTCTCAAACAAGAGAGAACCCGAGTTTAACTGGCTCAACCAATGGAATCACGGGCACACACACATCACACAATTTGTACCAATAAATCCCCAAGTTATTTTTATTCCACCAATGGAATCACAAGTCACCTACACATACACACACACCCACAGCTGCTAGCGCCAACAAAGACTTGGGCACCCAGTGGTTAATGCATAACCTCCCATTCAAACTCATGTTCGATTCCCCGAAGCTACCCATTGTACTAACAGCCTGGACTTCTCTACCAGCCATGACTGATGCTTCAAGTATTTACTACCTCTATAGACAACAAGGCGCAAACCACTCAATTGGCCGCAGCCTTCCATTCATTCCTCAGAACAAGGACGACTCAATGGTCGCTGTACTCTGCCTGCAGGCTGACGGTCACCTACCCGTGACGGTCACCTGACACGATCGCCTTCCCTTCAGGCCCACTGGAGAGCCCAGTGAATAGCCAGCCAGTGGTCGGACTGGACACTCCTCTACCCAGGACCGGCAGGTCGGCAACTCCTTGTCACTATCCCTCGGACATGCGAAACACTTCCGAGTAACTCTCCCTCCTTCAGTATACGACTCGGGTATTCCCCTCTGGTGATGCCTGAGTTCGCACACTTGAAGAACCCAGAACTTGCTCTCAACAACAGCAAAACTACCCTTAATTTGCCTAAATGCTCGAGAACATTCGGCCGACTCATTACAATCATCATCATCATCATTATAATCATCATCATCATCATCATCATCATCATCATCATCATCATCATCATCATAGCATAATGATAATTTATATTGATATCATTTTCATTATCGTTGTTATTATCATCATTGTTATTGTTATATTATTATCATTATTAAAATCATTATTATTCCAGAGGGAACAGTCTGTAGTGTACACTTGAGAGAGAGAGAGGAGAGAGAGAGAGAGAGAGAGAGAGAGAGAGAGAGAGAGAGCAATAAATTGAGGAATACATGAGACATTGTGGTCTTAGACTTAGTGCTTTGTACATGTGAACATTTTTGCACCTTCTTCAGCATTTTCGTAAGCTCAGACTAAGGTAAGTTTCAGCAATGACAGACGGGGTGTTTGAAGTTTTCAGATATGTCAGTTCCTTTCTCAGTTCCTCATTTCGGGCATATAAACAAAGAGGCTACCTCATTTCAAGTACATTTCAACAGAAAGGACACTAGCCATCAGTATAACGTACATTCGCCATGTACTGTAAATAACTGTGTATGATAAGGGAAGGGGGCAAGGCTTCTTCTTCTTCTTCTTCTTCTTCTGCGTACGCAGGCTGATACTCGTGCAGACACTCTGTGAGACCTCAAGATGTCCCAATTCCGTGAGATGTCCCAATTGGGACATTTCACGGTGGGGGGGGGGGGGGGGGGGGGGGGGGGGCGGCAATGGGACATTTCACGGTGCACCCTCATGCGCGCTCGCCGCGTTATGTCCCAACTGGGACATTTTGGAGGTGGGGGTGGGGGTGGGGGGGGGGGGGGACGTAGCCGTGGCCGTGTAATGTCCTAAATTGGGACATTTCGCGGCGAGAGCACCCATACTGTGGTAAGAAACCGTTATTTTGTTGGTTGAATGTGCACTTGCGTTGCCTGTTTCCACAAACCATGAGGGAAGAGAACAATATGGCGATGTTTTCGCGGTTACCAGTTTCGCTGGTGTTCGAGGTGGACTGTGTATGTATGTCTGATAAAAATACTCAGGTGCATGTGTCTGTCTGTCTGGTTGTATGCATGTATGAAATATAGCGTTTGAACAGATGGACTTGAAGCACTTAACGTTTGTGTGCCAATACGGAAAAGGATGATCTAAGCCATTTAGATAAACTAAGGTCACGGGTCAAAGATCAAGGTTGCAGGAACCACAATATTTAAAGTAGAATCGGGTATTGCTTTGGCCAGAAAGTTGTTAGTCAGCCACGATGGGTATTGCTTTCGGGAGAACGTTGTCAGTCAGCCACGACGGGTATTGCTTTCGGGAGAACGTTGTCAGTCAGCCATGACGGGTATTGCTTTGGGGAGAACGTTGTCAGTCAGCCATGACGGGTATTCCTTTGGGAGGAAGTTGTTAGTCAGCCATGACGGGTATTGCTTGGGGAGAAAGTTGTTTCAGTGGGTTGACTGCAGTCAGCCATGATGGGTATTGTTTTGGGGAGAAAGTTGTTTCAGTGGGTTGACTGCAGTCAACCATGATGGGTATTGCTTCGGGGAGAAAGTTGTTAGTCAGCCATGATGGGTATTGCTTTGGGGAGAAAGTTGTTAGTCAGCCATGACGGATATTGCTTTGGGGAGAAGTTGTTTCAATGGGTTGACTGCAAATTTTGAGTTGGTTTCTCATTACCGAACGCAAATGTAGAGACCATACTTGCAATGTTTTCACTCATGCCTAAGCTGGACTATGTATGTATTGTATGTATGTATGTATGTATGTATGTATGTATTGTGTGTGTGTGCATACAGGCATGTATGTATGTATGTATGTATGTATGTATGTATGTATGTATGTCTGTCTGTATGCATGCATGCATGCATGCATGTATATATGTATGCATGTACACTCCCCGCAACAAGTTAAGGAACGCTTACATAAATTGCTGTTAAATGTGTTTTAATACAGACAGAGGAAAACAGTTTACTCGAATGTTTCGCCCAGTCATTCAGCCACCTGTGGCTACAATTTCAATGAAAGCCATTCACACGTCGTTGAACAATCAGTAATAAAAAAGAGACACCCCCATTTGAAAAGTCAGCAGCAGTCAATAGTGGGTGTGGCCGCCATTCTGAGCCACACATGCTCTGCACCGACGCCGCATGGAATGAACCAGGGTTGTAAGGGTCTGTTGCGGGATGGCCTGCCATTCCTGCTGCAGGAACTGGGTCAGCTGGGCCACATCAGCGGGCGGAGGGTGGTTGTCAGCAACTCGTCTACCCAGGACGTCCCACAGGTGCTCTATCGGTGCCAGGTCTGGAGAGCGCGATGGCCATTCCATGCGTTGGATCCCCTGCTGCTGGAAGAAGTCTCGTACCACGTGGGCTCGATGAGGAGGGGCGTTGTCGTCCTGGAGAGTCGCACCAGGACCCATGGCCTGGAGAGCTGGCTGCACAATGGGGCGGACGATCTCATCCCGATAACGCTGACCAGTCAAAGATCCCTGGATGACGTACAGGGGGGTTCTGCCATGGAGATGAAAACCACCCCACACCATTACCGAACCACCTCCATAACGTTCGACCTCACGAATGGTGGCGGCAGTGAATCGTTCTCCTTGTCTGCGCCAGACTCGTCTCCTGCCATCATTGAATGAGACAGTGAAACGTGACTCATCGGTAAAGAGGATCCTCGACCACTGCTGCCTGTTCCAATGCTGATGGAGGCGGCACCACGCCAGGCGGGCCTGTCGGTGACCCTGAGTCAGTGGAATGCGGATGGCTGGCCGACGAGACTGGAGGTCAAATTCATGAAGGCGGTTGCAGACAGTGGAAACGCTGACATTGACATTTGCTGCTTGCATGAGGCGACGTCTCAGCATGGGTGTTGTGACTGTTCTGTCCCGTAAAGTTGACAGGTAGAGAAATCGGTCATCCCGTCGACATGTGCAACGAGGACGTCCAGTGCGCGCCCGTTCTTCCGTCCTGCCTGTTGTCGCATAACGTTCATTGAGTCTGTGAATGACCGAGGCCGACACCTGAAGACGTCTGCCCACCTCTCGTAAAGACACACCCTCTGCTAGCCACGCCAGAGCGCGCCCGCATTCCAATGCACTCAGTCATCTTCTTGGAGGCATGTCTGGTTGTGTCGTTTTTAATGCCCTTTCTGATACCCATTTTGGTGCAGTTTGTGCGGATCAGTGTTCACAGTTGTCAGTGCTTGCACGTGCAACCTGCCGAATCGCTGCACATGCCCGGTCTGGTCAGCAGGGGCTTGTTCCACGGTCAGTGCAATTTCCTCATTTGCACGAATGTCCCGCCGCTGGCGAGGCATTGAGTGGCAGAGTGGTGAGTACAGGAATCATACCGGTGTGTCGAGCAATGTTTCAAGTACCGTTCTGCTGCATTTTTTTCCAAAATGGGCGGCCTGGCCTTTTTTACTCATTTCATTTAAGAAGGTACAAAAAACGTAGGGCGTTCCTTAACTTGTTGCGGGGAGTATATGCATGCATGCATGCATGCGTGTGTATGTATGTATGTATGTATGTATGTATGTATGTATGTATGTATGTATGTATGTATGTATGTATGTGTGTGTGTGTGTGTGTGTGTGTATGTGTGTGTGTATGCATGCATGCATGCATGCATGCATGCATGCATGTATGTATGTATGTATTTGTATGTATGTATGTATGTATGTATGTATGTATGTATGTATGTATGTATGCATGCATGCATGCATGCATGCATGTATGCATGCATGCATGTATGTACAGTGAACCTCGGATATAAGAAAACTCAGGGGAGAAGACTTTTTGTTTGGTTATAACCGAGTTTTCCTATACCCGAAGTTTGCATATAAGAAAACGTCTACCATTTTTTTTTCTTATATCCAAGTTTTCCTTAAACACACAACCCAGTGTCAGTCTGTCCTAAATGGGCTCAGGGCTGATCCAGGAGAAGCTCCATTCCCTTTTCTTTTTCTTGATTACTCCAATGACGTGAAAAATATTACCACAAAAAGACATCTATATTTAAAGGTCAAACGTTCAGGTTAAGCTCATACTGATTTTTATTTTTGTATGTTTACTGTGATGCATCACCACAGTAAACTTGAGGCGATCCCATAGAAGAGTTTCTAATGTACAGTCTTGGGGTTCGAACCCTGTGATTAGTGCATGCCCGCACACACCTAAATGCACAGAAAAAAAAATCATAACAACTGTGTTATCAAAAGCGTGACCTTGATTTTGATGTAAAATAAAATACATCAGTGGACAGTTGGCATTTTGTGTAACTAGCATACCAAAATTTACCATGATGGACTAAACAATTCTGAAAGATACTGGATAAATAAATCGACAGAGCCACAGTTGGATGAACCAACGAATGTACGAACGGACCAGACAAAGAAGATAGTTCCCAAAAACCTTCGGTTTGGAGACTTAAACATAACACGAAGGAAACATACTCCTTTTCCTGTTTTGAAACTGGGCAAAGGACAAAGAACCAGTTTGACTCGTCAACTGGGCAAAGGACAAAGAACCAGTTTGACTCGTCAACTGGGCAAAGGACAAAGAACCAGTTTGACTCGTCATTGCCAGTTTACTTAGTAACTTACTTAAGGTTAGAAGGGAAGTTAAACTTGATGACCAATATGGGTGCTCTCGCCACGAAATGTCCCAATTTAGGACATTACACGGCGCCCCCCCCCCCCCCCCCCCGCAAAATGTCCCAACTGGGACATAACGCGGCGAGCGCGCATGGGGGTGCACCGTGAAATGTCCCATTGGGACATTACACGGGGGGTGGGGGGGGGGGGGGGGGAGGCGGGGAGGGGGCGTGTAATGTCCCAATTTGGGACATCTGGAGGGCTCACACACTCCCTGTATAGACAGGCAAGTGTTGATCCCATCTGCCCAACAAAGGGAGTGGAATTTTTATGTGCATGACCGGATTTTTTTTTATCCCGCCATTAAGGCAGCCATACTCCATCTTCGGGGAAGGTGCATGCTATGTGTAACGTGTCATCCATACCAACGGCCAAACTGGCCTTCTCTTCCGAAAGTTGATGATGGGATTTGACGTGTGTGTAAGATGTTATGCGTGCGTTCACACACGGAACCTCGGTTTATAGTCTCATTCGAAGGACTGTATGGAGTCAGAACCAATAACTCCGAGGGAAAAATCCCTCTGTACCGAAACGGTTCGTCGGAGATTCGAACCCGCAACCCCAGGATCACGAGTCCGGCGCTCTACCAACTGAGCTATTTCGGCCCCGGGGGCAAGGCAATTCTTCTCTTAAAAAGACACATCGTAAACCAACGTTTCTCGGCATTTTAAACACTTTTAAAAACAAGGAATAGATGCATTGAAACTTGAATGAATTTGACAGAAATTATGGCCTTCCAGCTAAGTGTTGGAAGGATCAATAGTTTTATTTGCATTCTGATATGAACAACCGCACTTTGTGCTTTACCGTTTTGATATAGAATATTACGAACACAGAATATCCAAGTAACATAAGTTTCCTTTTGAATCTAGTTGCAAAGCGAGACGACTGCAGGTGGAAATCTAAACAAATCTTAAATAAATGTCAGCGAACCGCCCAGAGAACGTGGACAAACGAGTCACAAGACAAAACACAACGCGTTTCGACCTCTTAGGTCTTCCTCAGGTGAGACATAAACGAATAAAACAACGAAAATTCACTTAGCTTTGATCGCTTCAGATCGCTTAGGGTTCAACGCCTTCTTCCTTGCGCTGAACCCTAAGCGATCTGAAGCGATCAAAGCTATGTGAACTTTCGTTGTTTTATACGTTTATGTCTCACCTGAGGAAGACCTAAGAGGTCGAAACGTGTTGTGTTTTGTCTTGTGACTCGTTTGTCCACGTTCTCTGGGCGGTTCGCTAACATTTATTTAAGATTTCCTTTTGAAGTGATGGTAAGTGACTGCGAGCTAACAGAGGAGAGGGGTACCTGTGTTCCTCCACACTCACTAATCTCAGCCAGAACTTTACACGTTCATTGTTGGTGCCGCCTCATAATATATGAATTGTCTTAGCGATTTTGGACTCGTACATAAAATCGTTTTCATGCTGAAAGATGTGTTCTTTCTATACGTTGTTGGTCTACTGTCAAGCCACAGAGTTCTGATCTATACTTATAGTAAAGGTTGTATTTGACGATCGAACAGTTTAGAGAACACTTGAGGTAAATGCTCCCCTGTAGCCCTGAGCGCTTTAATTATTGCTGACAATCCTTTTTCTAGCTCGATCTGTAAGATTTTTGAAAGTGTATATAAATGTACATCTCGAAGAAAAATAGATTCCAAGCTATTTGTAAATGTTGACTGTCTCCAATTCCTGGTGTCCACGTGACTATCTTTCTTATAAAGACAAACCTCACAAATATCCACCATTTGTAAATGAAAATCACTATACTGGATTTATCCAGTTTTAGAATCAAATCAAATCACCCAGCTCTCTTAAATAAAAACAAGATGCAAAGATATAAACGTACTCCCAGTTTATCTTGAATACATGCACTTTCTGAGATATTCCATAAGAGAAAAAAACAGTTTTGGGCCGTTATAGACGTTAGTAACGGCTATTATGGTAAAATAAAACATCGGGCATCATCCGTGACCCATAATGAACATACGTACAAATTTTCAGAAAGATCGGCCCAGAAGTTTTGTCTGGAGTGAGTGGAACACATTTTGACCACGGACAGACACACAGACAGACACACAGACAGACAGACACACAGACAACATTTCTTCGTTCCCATTGTAAAGTACTCCCTGTTCTATAAGAACTGGGAGTGAAAAAAAACAACAACAACAAACGTTTAGCTGGTTCTAAACACTGTCAGAGAACAAAAAACGTCATCGGCAAACAGAAGAATGAACAAATAAAACGAAGTCCAGCGAAAGCCCTGTTTAACACCGGTGAAAATACCCTTTGTTAATTCATTAATAAAGGATGAAAACAGACCTGGTGAACACAGAGACGCTGTTTAAAAAACCCCGGAAAGTCATCAGTCGAATCACCACCAGTGAGAACATCACACATATTTTCCAGAGCCTTCAAAATCTTCCCATTGAAGCCATTCATAAGTAGTACTTAACACAATTCTTTCTTTCCTATCAATAGAGTCAAAGCTTTCGAAAATAATTGAAAGCTACACACACTTTTCTTTGTCTGTATAGTTGTTTCTGGATTACAGACAATGCTCAAACCTGCGATGTTTTTCTTTCTCTCTGAAACCTGCTTGTTCTTTTCCACTATTCATCCATCCACTCTGTGATCCGCTTATTCAAAATGACTGTATAGTGACTAGAAGTGTTCAATAACAATATGCTTCATAGCTGTCAGTGTTGTTCAAGGTGCTGTTGTGTGCAATGGCTGTATAACTGGCAAGCATCACTAATGGGGAAGTAAACCATTATCAAGATGAAACAAGAATTGGTTAGATTTACTCTCAGC
>CM031615.1:64759525-64764525 GCA_018398815.1 Conus ventricosus
CTGTGTCGTCCAGTCTCTATCCATCACTTGGCTGTTTCCTCTCATTCTTGCTACATTCAGTCCTCCAGTCTCTATCCATCACTTGGCTGTTTCTCTCATTCTTTGCTACATTCAGTCGTTTCCTGTGTCGTCCAGTCTCTATCCATCACTCGGCTGTTTCCTCTCATTCTTTGCTACATTCAGTCGTTTCTTGTGTCGTCCAGTCTCTATCCATCACTTGGCTGTTTCCTCTCATTCTTTGCTACATTCAGTCGTTTCCTGTGTCGTCCAGTCTCTATCCATCACTCGGTTGTTTCCTCTCATTCTTTCCATTCCTTCCGCAGGAAGCTTTGATATGTGTAACTTTTCATCCATGCCAACGGACTTTCTTCTTCTGCGTACGCAGCTGATACTCCAGCGTACACTCCCTGTTTGGACAGGCAGGTATTAATTCCATCTGCTCAACAAAGGGAGTGTAGTTTTGTGTGTATGGCTTTTTTTTAAAAATCCCGCCATTAAGACAGCCATACTCCAACTTCGGGGAAGGTGTATGCTATGTGTAACGTGTCATCCATACCAACGGCCAAACTGGCCTTCTCTTCCGAAAGTTGGTGATGGGATTTTACGTATGTGCAAGATGTTATGCGTGCGTTTACACAGAGAACCTCGGTTTATAGTCTCATTCGAAGGACTGTATGGGAAATGGAGTCAGAACCAATGTTAACTCCGAAGGAAAAATCCCCTTGTGCCGAAACGGCCCGTCGGAGATTCGAACCCGCAACGCTTGGATTACGAGTCCGGCGCTCTACCAACTGAGCTATTCCGGCCCCCTGCCAACGGACAAACTGGCCTTCTCTTCCGGAAGTGGGTGGAAGGGATTTGACGTTGTGCAAGATAGAATGCGAGTGAAAAGCACAAGCAAAACGGACAGGAAAGAGCACTTACAAAATGGACATTGAAAAGCGAATACTTTAAAGACTTGAAAAAACTCACAGCAGCCAGCGGGAAATTTTTTAAAGGCGAAATGTTAAAAGGGAAAAAAATCGTTTTTAAAACAAAATTGTACCTGGAGAATGAGAGGGGGCAAACAAAAAAACGACAGAAAGAAAGGGTGATGCCGACCCTTTCCCACCGGGGGAAAAGCGTCTGTGTTTTTTTACCTATCGAGGGTTTGTGCGAAAAATTACATTGAAGTTTTGGATGCAAATTCAACAGCATACAACAAAACGGACATTTCCAAAAAAACCCCTTTGCCAAAACCCATGCCGAACCATGATACTTTTTTCTAGTCCGTTATTTTTTCCATTCTAATTCCATACCATACCAAACTATAAATTCATCCATCCTTTCCCTTACCTTTTACCCATACAAAACCCAACCACCCCAACCCAAAAACCAAAACCAAACCAAACCTTACCTTTAAAAACCATACAAAACCACACCAAAACCCACACCACAAAACACCCCCCATACCATACCATCCCAAACACCATACCAAAACATACCATACCATACCACACCTTACCACCCCATCCCAAAACCAAACCCCACACCATCCACCCCATTCCATACAAACCACACCAACCATCCCATACCATACCATCCCAAAAACCCCCACCATCCCCATACCATACCAAAACCACCCCACCCCCACCCCACCCCCACACCACACACCCCCCCCTTACCATACCATTCCCCCAACCACACCCCCAAACCAACCACACCCCCACCCCCTGGACCACCCCCATCCATCCCCCCCCAAATTTACCATCCCATACCACCCCACACCACACCCCCCCCACACCTTACCATACCACACCACCCAAAACCCAAAACCAACCACACCAACCCCCCACCCCTTTTACCATCCCACACCACCCCACACCCCCCACCCCACCCCACACCACACCCACCACCCCATACCATACCAAAAACCAAAACCACACCACACCAAAACCACACCAACCCACACCACACCCCCACCACCCCAAACCCCCCCAACCTTTCCATACCATCCCCCCCCCCAATCCCAAACCCCATCCCAATACCAAAACCCAATCCCATAAAAATTTCCCTACCATACAATAACAAAATTATAGCATACCATAAAATTTTTTCTTTTTTAAATTGCTTTTAATTATCACTAGAATTATTCCTATTTTTTATCTTTAAACATTTTTTATTGAAAAATTTATCTTTAATTGTCTTCATAAACATCATTATTTTTAAATCTTTATTTTTAAATTTATTTTATGCCCAAATACTAGTTAGTGGGAAGAAGTAGTAGTAAGTAGAAATTTAAGCAGTATATTATTTATTACATTGTAATTATTATTTTATTATTATTATTTTATTTTTATTATTATTATATTTTTAAATTATTAACATTTTTGTTGTTAGGGAGTATTTGTAGTTTTTAGTAGAAGCAGCAGCGCAAAAGTAATTTTTAACTTTTCCCTTTTCCCCTTTATTATCTTTTTTAAATTGTTTTTGTTTTTATCATTACTATTATTTTTTATTATTATTATTTTTAAATTTATTATTATTATTATTATTATTTTTAAATTATTGTTATTATCTTTTTCATTGTTGTTGTTATATTATTGTTATTATCTTTTGGATTATGTTAAACCTCATTTTCCCAATCCCAGTGTCATTAGGGTTAAAATTATATTTTTTTGGGACTTCCACCCCAATTTCTTTAAATTTTTTGTTTTTTGTTTTTTCCCTTTTACTTTAGATATTTTAACTCTCTTTTCTTGTTATTATTATTATTTTTTTCATTTTTATTTTTCATCATTACCCTTATTATAAAAAATTAAAAAGTAGCATTTGTATAGTAAAAGAAGTAAAAAAAACCCTTATTGTTAACTTCATATCAAAAACATAAACTTTGGGCCACTGTCTTCTTTTTCGTTGTTTTTTTTTTTATTATTTTTGGGTATATGGGAGTATTATTTTATAAATTATTATCGTCTTTCTTTATTTCTTTAAATTAAAAATTTTTAATTATGATCAACACCCATTATCAAAAATTTTTTAATTGTTTTTTACTTTTCGTTTTTATTTTTAAATTTTTTTTAATTTTATTTTATTTTTATTTTTAATTATTATTGTTGTTATTGTTATTTTTGGTTGTTATTATTATTATTTTTAATTTTTATTATTATCTTTCATCATCATCATCACCCAATTCATCATAAACGCATCATATCATCATCATCATTTTTTAATTTTTAAATTAAAACTATTATTATTATTATTATTATTTTTATTATTATTATTATTTTTAAATCACATCACATCTTTAAATTATTATTACTTTTAAAAGAAAATTACAATTTTTTAAATTACTTCTCAACAATCAATTTTTATTTTTAAATTTTTCATTCTTATTTTTTTGCTGCTGTTTTTTTGTTGTTTTTGGGTTTAATTTTCATTAGAAATTTTCATGGGAAAATTAGCATTATTTAAACCCATCATTTTGTTTTTCACCACCAAATCATCATAAATATTGTTGTTGTTTTTTGTTGCTTTTTACTGTTTAAATACTTCACTTTTTTTTGGGTTTATTTTTTTTTTTGTTGCGTTTTATATCATTTTTATTATTATTTCTTATCACAAAAATTTTATTATAAAATTTTTATCCTTATCATTCCCGGGTCATATCTTCTCTCATCATCATCATTACACTTTTCCTTCGTTCTCGTTGTTGCTTTGTTATCCCCCTTTTCCCCTTCCCCCATCACCCGTAGTAGTAGTAGTAGTAGTAGTAGTATAGTAGAGTAGTAAAAGTAGCGTACCCATGTTTTTAATTTTTTAAATTATAAATTATTATTTTATTATTATTTTTTATTATCATTATCATTAGTAGTAGTAATAATCAAATTTATTTTTATTCTTATTTTTGTTTTTTTCTTTTTTTATTTACAATCATTATTTTCATTATATGTTAAATGAGGATAAAAGATGTTTAAGATAAATGATGTTTGATCTTTTGTCATTATTAAAAATTTTTTGGTTGTTGTTTTTTTTGGGTTTTTCATGTTGTTAATTATTATAAAAACAAACATTAATATTATAAAATCCTTTCCCTTTGCATTTTTTCCCGTCAGAATTTTAAACTCATTTAGCATTGTAATTAAATCATATCATATAGATTTTTTTCCACAACCCTTTATTGTTGTTGTTATGATAAATACTTATTTCCCTCTTTCAGTTGTTTAATTATCTTCATTATGTTTTTGTTGTTGTTTTGTTGTTTTTTGTTGTTTTGTTTTTTTATTATTTTCTTTGTTGTTGTTGTTGTTTTTCTTATTTTTAAATTTCATTTTTGTTGCGGGCCCTTTTTTATCATTAATTCTTTTTCTACCCAGAAAAAATCATTATCATTTTTTTCAAGCTTTTTCTTTCCCTTTTTGGGGTTTATGTTCAACCTATTATTTTCTTTTTTCACCACAGTCATTAAAATTTATTGTTGTTGTTGTTCCTGAAAACTATTTTAATTTTTTCTGAACTTTTCGTTCCCCACTTATGATAAAACACACACCGGGGCGGGGCCTTTACATACACGCTCCCCGGGAAGGGGGGTTTTAGAGGGGAAGGGGGGAAAGGGAAAGGGGGGGCATTGTTTTTTTCCACAAAACCCAAGGTACTTCGTCCCGGTACCTGATACCTACTGTAAAACAGTTTTTTTTTTTTCCCTTTTAATTAAAAAAATTAAAGTTCAAAATTTATTCATCACATACATTTCCCCAAGCAAATCCCCTCTCCCCGATTCTTGTTTTTTTCTTTTTGGGCGAAATATTTTAAAAAAAAAAAAACCCCCCCCCCCCCAAAAAAAAAAAAAAAAAAAAAAAAAACCCCCCGTTCACACGCGTTTCGAACATTAGCAAGGGGGTTGCGCTCTTTGGTCAAAAACTTCCGCCATGGGCCTAACCCCCAAGTTCAATTACTCTTTAAAAAATTCACCAAAAAGATTAAATCACCTTTTGATTTGTCGAATTTTTTGATAAAAATGT
>CM031615.1:64769525-64782025 GCA_018398815.1 Conus ventricosus
AGCTAGATTTCACCCCCACCACACACTACCTTCCCCCCTTCCCTACTTCACTGGCGCGGTGTGGCTTAAGTGGTGGACACTGGTCAATCTAAATTGGCCAGCTGAGTCTGGGTAGGCACCACGACGTCCGAGAGTAACAATGACGTTGGTTCCACAAAGTGGCTAGATGAGCTTGAGCTCGGCTCTGCGACTCGTCTCGCTAGACATCGAGGCGTCGGTCAAAGCTGCTTAGCCGTATAGCCGGACAGACCGTCTTCCTGAAGCCTCTCCACTAAGCTTAATTGGCCGGACCCGACCTATGGGCCCGTCTTTCTGACGCCTAGAATGTTTGAGTTTGGACTTAGGTCCGAACAATTGGCTGGCGACACCCAAGTTAGGTTGTTTCCCCAAGTTAGGTTGTTTCCCCCAAGTTAGGTTGTTTCATTTTTTTGTCCGTGACAATTTCCCCCCTTGCAAAAGACCATGCTCCGCATTGTCTCAAAACAACGGTACAAAAAGGACAACAACCGAATTTGCTGACACACAGCTACACGCGCAAAGTTTGGAAAATACTTTACAACCAACGGTTTATAAGTTATAAAATATACATTAGTGAATACCACTCCAATGAGTTATCATTGACGTGCGCTCTTGCGTTATTTCAACTCATTCTATAACGACCTCTGTGCGCACTTATGCAATTCCCCTACCTGCGGATTTGCCATCTCTCCTTTTCACAATTCTTATGAAAAGCACAATATAATATGATCGCGATCCATGACACTTCACTGAGGAATCTCCATCCTCACTTATTGCAAATAATGCATCACTACACAAGCGACTGTATGCTCCAAGCATAACTACATCCACATGAACAAGTCTCACAAAGAAAATATGAACAAGTCTCACACAAAAAAAAATATGAACCATAGCCAACTGGGAATGAACCCATATCCAATCAACATAACTGGAATCAACACATATTATCAACAAAGCACCCTGGATATGACTGACTTCCTCTGAGTTGCAGCTTGCTAGACTACACGACTTAAATAGTCAGCTCCGACATTCTGTCGACCGGGAATGTACTGCACTCGGTACCTGTAGGGCTGCAGTGCCATTGCCCAACGCAGAACTCTGCTGTTTTTCAACTGCGCCTCCTGCAGGAATTTGAGTGGTTGATGATCCGTCTCGATCACGAACTCTTTCCCATACAAGTATTTGTGGAATTTCTGCACGGCCCACACAACAGCTAAACACTCCTTCTCTACTGTTGCGTACCCTTCTTCACACTTTGTCAACTTCCTGCTAGCATATCTCACAGGGAACTCGACCTCTTCATGCTCCTGCAGCAATACTGCACCTATCCCACCACCTGATGCATCTGTCCGCAACAAAATGGTTTGGACATATCTGGTAGCTTCAAGATGGGACGGGAACCTAGTCTTTCCAACACCGTCTGCAGTGCTTGCTCTGCAGCGTCTGACCATTCGACCACTGCCGGTTTCCCTGCCTTGACCAAATCACTGAGAGGACTCGTGATTGCAGCAAAGTTTGGGACAAACTCCCTATAGAACCCAATAAAACCTAGCAGACTCCTGACTTCTGTTTTGGTCTTTGGTCTCTCTGAATTCATCATCTTCTCCACCTTTCCTCTTTCCGGCTGCTTTGTGTCGCCTCCGACAACAAAACCTGGGAACTCCTACTGTCTAGCCCTTCATACAGTGACACATCCCTGTATGACTCTTCTGGAAACTTAGGCAACAAATCTCCCCTTCTTCTGCTGGGTCTCTTTCACCTCAACAATGATTGCTGCTGCGCCTATGTGCTGAGTCTCACGCTGAATATATTTGCGGAGAAAATTCGCATGGAAAAGTTTTGGTTTTCCATTCACATCAATTCGGTAATCCCGATCTACCTTTTCAGTGATGGTGAATGGTCCCTTCCAATGCCTCAGCAGCTTGTTGTGACCCGTGGGAAGCAGTACCAGGACTTGATCTCCGCCTTGAGGGATTGCTTCCTCACCTTCCTGTCATATTGCTTCTTCTGACCGACCCTAGCCTTCTGCAACCTTTCCTTTGCAACCTTGCATGTCTCATACCTGTGCCCACCTTTGGAACAGGGCGAGATTGGGCCAATCAAATCAACAGCCGCTCTCCTGAATGGTGTGTCAATTAAAGGGGGATGTTTAAGAGGCGCCTTCCTCTTCACCCCTCTTGTGGCTGACCTTTGACACACATCACATGACATGCAGAACCGCTTTATGTCTGCCATTGCTCCTGGCCAATGAAAGTCATCAAAGACTCGGTTCGCTGTTTTGCTGGTGCCGAGATGACCCGCCATGAGCGACTCGTGACCACTGACATGACAGTGTCACGATAACCTGCTGGTACCTCTAACTGAGTGGTCACCTTACCTGTCTTCCCCCTTGGTGAACACTCGGTACAACAGCCCGCCTTTCACAAGAAATTCTGTCTCACCTCCTCTAACCTCCTGTTTCTCTCCACCCCTTGCCAACTCCCAAGACCTCACGAGCGAAGGGTCCCGTTCCTGCGCTGCCCTAAACTCATCAGGCGACACATCTATGCCCGACTTCCTTCCTGGAACAACTAACGGTTTAACAACCTTTTCCTCCTTCTTGCTCCGTGCCTGAACTGCCGCCCCTGTAGCAGCCAACAACTCAGGATCCCCTGGATCCCTTGCACCTGGAATATTTCCAATGATCAGATCGTGAAGGGGTTTCTCCATCACCAACGCAGACAACTCGCCTGAGAAGTAAGGGGTACGTACTTCTATCTTAGCAACTGGAAACTCCCTCACAGTGCCATCGATTAGAGTACAGGTCTGGATTTGCCCTGTCAAATCCCCTTTATCGACCAGCGTTGTTCGTACTACCCCGCATGAACAACCAGTGTCTCGTAACACTTTCACCCTCTGCTGGCCAATCCACCCTTCTTCCACTGGTAACGAACCACTCAGCCTAGTGCCCTCCATCCCTGACACTGACTGCTGTCCAGTGCTAGCCATAAGCTGCACTCCACCCTCTTCAGACTGAATCCCTTTTGGTTCCACTGCAGGTCGTTTCCCTGACGACCCTTATCCACCTCTTGCAAGGCTGCTGCCTTCTGGAACCTCATGCGACAATCCCTCGCCACATGTCCTTCTTGTGACAAATGAAACACCTAATTTCCCTTTGCCCTTCCTTCTGCCCCACCACTGGGTTTGCAGACTTTGCAGAAAACTCCCCTAGTCTCCTTGCACTCTTCTCACCTGTGCCTAGCACCTGTTTCTCCTGCACCTTAGTGCCCAAACGTGCCTCTCTATACACCTCTGCGAACTTCAACAACTCCCCTGCTGTCTCTGGCTGTCTCTCTTTCAAATGTATGGTTAACTCAGGGCCGCAACCTGACAAAATCTGTTCTTTCATAACTAGCTCTTTCAATTCGGCGAACTCCTTCTTCGTACCACTCAACTCTAACCACTTTTCAAAATAGTGATCCAAACGTGCACCAAACTGAGTGTACGTCTCACCTGCTTGTAATTTAGCGGAACGAAATTTCTTCCTGAACCCCTCCTCTGTGAGGTCAAATCCTTTCATTAAAGACTCCTTCACAGCGCCAAAATCAGACTGTTGTTCTGCTGGCAACGCAGTGAAAATCTGTAACGCCTTACCGTCAGTAACGCCGACAAAATGACTGCCCACTCTTCTGGAGGCCAACCCTGACTGGTTGCAAACGTTTCGAAACGACTGATGTATGCATCAATCGAATCGGTCCCTTCCGAGAATTTTGGCAACTTGGGTCGGGGGGCATAGCTGCGCACAGAGTCACTGGAAACTGAACTCCCATCCTCGGTGGTCTCCCTTTGTATCCTTACTTTTTCTAACTCTAATTGAACCTTTAATCTTTCTGTTTCCTGCGTTTCCCTAGCTTTAATCCTTTCTGTTTCCTGCTTCATTCTTTCTGTTTCCTGCGCTTCCCTTATTCTTTCTGTTTCCTGCTTCATTCTTTCTGTTTCCTGCGCTTGCCTTATTCTCTCTGTTTCCTGCGTTGCGCTAGCTTTAGTCCTTTCCTGCTCTGCTAATGCTATCTCTACGGCAACACGGCGTCTTTCCGCGCGTTCATCCCTTTCCATCTTTTGCTGGTTTTCAACAAATGCACGCAACTCATCTCCTGAGTAACCTAGATCACGAGCGACGCTCACAAGTTGTTCAATAGGTGTGTTCTTTTCTTCCGCCATTATATCTCTTTCTCTTTTTTTTGAACAAAATTTTATAACTACGACAGCCAAACTGGTGGTTACCGACACGAGTGACGTAATAGCACAATCCTATGAATGATAATATTAGCTTGGGACAACGTAGTTAGTTTTTATAAGACGCCCAGCGCCTGACCCAACTATGAGAGCGAATTATAGGAAATCTGTGCGAAATGAGTACTCTGGGGCTGAAATGCCAAGCCTAGTATTAACTATCTTGGAAGCAATGCCAAGCCTAGTATTTAACTATCTTGGGAACATACAGTAAGACAACCCCTTGTCTTAGGATTACAATACTTGAATCCCACCCAGCTTCCTCTCTGAGAAGTTGAACAATTATAATAAATGGGCCAGAATATCCTGGCAGGCTCGCCAATAAATTGTCAACCTCGGTGTAATGTCAGTGGAGGAAGGACTAGCGCACAGCCCAAACACACTCACAGCTTGCTTACAATCTCATTCATATATCATGCATTCGTCACATCAAACCACTAGTAAAGTCTTAACTTTACTATACATGATCATAGAAAGAACATCAATGCATATAGAATCAAACAAAATAAAACATTCTCTCTTTCCTGAACTTCACAAAATCATTTATCTAAAACATCATTAACTAACCCGGGTATAAACAGATTTCTACTTTACCTGGCCAGGTGATCTTAACTATTCACGAATCACTGTCTTTTCTTTTCTTTTCTTTTTCTTTTCACTGTCACTTTCACAACACGACACAACTGCCGGCACTGGTGTTGGTCTGGTGGCGCCTGGTCAGGTGAGACTGTTGGCGTTGGTCTGTGGTTCTGCTTGGCGAAGTGACGCTGCCAGGTATGAGGTCGAACCCCGGTTAGGGTAGAACAGTGACTATCAACATCGATCTGTTCTCCTTTCTTTCTTCCTGCATTAACGCATTGCACTCTCTCTCTCTCTCTCTCTCTTCTAGTCTGCTCTTATCAAATGGACATGGTTGCTTTTCTTTTCTTTTTTTTCTTTTCTTTCTTTTCTTCTTCATAAATTAGCAACTCTTTCTCTCTCTCCACATCTCTCCTCAGTCCTTCCTCTGCAGACTATCTCATGCTAATCTCTCAACTTGGTTCTCTTCTCTCCTCATCTCTCTGCTTTTCTCTCAAGCAGACCTAGAACCTCTCCCTCTCTCTGTCTCTCTGTTCGTTCTTCCCCTCGTTCTCTCCTCTCTTCATCTCTCTGCCTTTTCCCTCGTGCAGAGACTACACCTAAAACCTCTCATCTCTATGTCTCTGTTCGTTCTCCTCCTCTTCTTCCTGTAGGCGAGAGCCTACTCTCCCAGACTTCTCCCCCTCTCTCTCTGTCTGTTCGTTTTCCTCCCTCCCTCTCACTCACACATATTCCTTTATGCTCTAACCCCGTGTCCAAGGGCCAGTACCATTGGTCAGTATTTTTACCCTTGATCCCCGAAGTTGTCTCCCTCTAATTCCATTGGACGTTCAAATCATGACAGTCCCGTCTACACGCCTTACTCTCTGTGGTGGTCAATTGGTCATTTAATTGATTAGCTAGATTTCACCCCCACCACACACTACCTTCCCCCTTCCCTACTTCACTGGCGCGGTGTGGCTTAAGTGGTGGACACTGGTCAATCTAAATTGGCCAGCTGAGTCTGGGTAGGCACCACGACGTCCGAGTAACAATGACGTTGGTTCCACAAAGTGGCTAGATGAGCTTGAGCTCGGCTCTGCGACTCGTCTCGCTAGACATCGAGGCGTCGGTCAAAGCTGCTTAGCCGTATAGCCGGACAGACCGTCTTCCTGAAGCCTCTCCACTAAGCTTAATTGGCCGGACCCGACCTATGGGCCCGTCTTTCTGACGCCTAGAATGTTTGAGTTTGGACTTAGGTCCGAACAAATTGGCTGGCGACACCCCAAGTTAGGTTGTTTCCCCCAAGTTAGGTTGTTTCCCCAAGTTAGGTTGTTTCATTTTTTTGTCCGTGACAGACAGCCAGAAGGGGAAATTCGGGGGGCCGCAGGATAGCAGCGCTCTTCAGGTGGGCAGGGAGGGGACCTTGTACCAGCACGAAGACAGGTTCCATCCGCTGTCACTGCCTGCACCCCACAGTCCGGCCACCATGAGAGGGGTCCTCGTCCCTGCAGAGAGAGGGGTCCTCGTCCCTGCAGACCGAGTCACCCCGGCCACCATGAGAGAGGTCCTCGTCCCTGCAGACAGTCACCCGGCCACCATGAGAGGGGTCCTCATCCCTGCAGAGAGAGGGGTCCTCGTCCCTGCAGACTGAGTCACCCCGGCCACCATGAGAGAGGTCCTCGTCCCTGCAGACAGTCACCCCGGCCACCATGAGAGGGGTCCTCGTCCCTGCAGACAGAGTCACCCCGGCCACCATGAGAGGGGTCCTCGTCCCTGCAGACAGAGTCACCCCGGCCACCATGAGAGGGGTCCTCGTCCCTGCAGACAGAGTCACCCCGGCCACCATGAGAGGGGTCCTCGTCCCTGCAGAGAGAGGGGTCCTCGTCCCTGCAGACAGAGTCACCCCGGCCACCATGAGAGGGGTCCTCGTCCATGCACACAGAGTCTAATGTTGGCTGAGTTCGTGGTCAGTCAACCCGCCTTGTGTCATGGCAATGAAATGAAAAGGAGACTCCTCACTGTGGTGAACGATCCTTCAGCTGTGCTGTGCGGACCTCAGTGAGACAGTAGCATTGGAGCGTGGCCTGGGGATGACACTGGGTGAGTACGGGCCCCTGATGAGTCATCGGGTGCTCAGTCTTGCAGCACGTAGCTGCTTTCCTACTGTCCGGTCCCACTTGGCGTACGCCATGGAGTGCCAGGATGTCGCAGGAGATTGAGACGAGACGTGGTTTCTGAGGAGCCAGAGGCAGATGAAGAGACCCTGGCACACAGTTGTTGCCCTTAGTCTTCCAGAGCGTGTGTGCTACATGCAGTTGTGCCGATGCCAGCAGGTCTCTGGCTGCTGCGTGACTATAGTCTGCGAACGCCGAATGCGTTTCCCGTGATGCTCAAATCCAGGATATCACATATTCTGCTCCATGATTTGTCCGTCTTGTTTTCGACCGAATCACCCCTGTTTGACAGTGTTGTGTTGCCATAATGTGACGAATCATCCCTGTTTGACAGTGTTGTGTTGCCATAATGTGACGAATCATCCCTGTTTGACAGTGTTGTGTTGCCATAATGTGACGAATCATCCCTGTTTGACAGTGTTTGTGTTGCCATAATGTGACGAATCACCCTGTTTGACAGTGCTGTGTTGCCATAACGTGACGAATCATCCCTGTTTGACAGTGTTGTGTTGCCATAATGTGACGAATCACCCCTGTTTGACAGTGTTGTGTTGCCATAATGTGACGAATCATCCCTGTTTGACAGTGTTGTGTTGCCATAATGTGACTGAATCATCCCTGTTTGACAGTGTTGTGTTGCCATAACGTGACGAATCATCCCTGTTTGACAGTGTTGTGTTACCATAACGTGAGCTAGATGATCAGTCATTTTCACGTGAACTTGTAACGACCAGGCAACATGCTAGCTAAAGATGCAATGTCAACATTTCGGCTGTACATCGCATATGCAGCACTTGCAACGCCTTGTGCTCGTGCAGTGATAAAGCTGATGAATCCCTTCATAAATCAGACTGTTGTTTGTTTTCCCAAATGCTCCTAAATTTTGACAGTTTACTTCAGACTTAGAAGAAAAATATGATTTTCTACTATTAAAAAAACACAACAGTGTATAATTTCTTTCTAGTATCCAGGCATCAGTGAGCTGGTGCTCTGGACCAGATACAGACCTACAGGCTGGGTGAATGTTCCGTGTATTTCACCAATCACACAAAAAAAGGATGACATTAACAAGTGTGTGTGTGTGTGTGTGTGTGTGTGCGTGCTGCGTGCGTGCGTGCGTGCGTGCGTGCGTGCGTGCGTGCGTGCGTGCGTGCGTTCGTGTGTGCGTGCGAGTGTGTGTGTGTGTGTGAACACGCGCGTGTGTGTGCGTGTGTGTGAGGAGAAGAAGAAGAAGAAGAATAGGAAGAAGAAGAAGGGGAGAGAGAGAGAGAGAGAGAGAGAGAGAGAGAGAGAGAGAGAGAGAGAGAGACAGACAGACAGACAGACAGAGACAGACAGACAGATGTACGGACGGACGGAAAGCCAGACAGACAGTCAGTCTGTCAGACAGACAGACAGACAGACATACAAGCGGACAGGGAAAGTCAATATACATGAGCATCACTCCGCGAGCTTACATGCAGCTGATCAAAGTGTGTGCCAGTGCAATTGTCCGAGCATTCGCTCACCCATCTACACTCAGAAAATAAAGTACGAATAAGATGTTTACAATTTCAGCTAAGTACTTTTATTTTTCCAAGACAGATATCATATACATATGTCACTCTCATAAAAAAAATGTCTACAGACCCTATTATGCAGACTATGCATACGAAAATGGGTTTCATTGATTAAAAAATGACTATAACAATAACTGTCGGCCTGAGTGGGATATATATGTGTGTGTGTGTGTGTGTGTGTGTGTGTGTGTGTGTGTGTGTGTGTGTGTGTGTGTGTGTGCGCGCCTGCTTGTGTGTGTGTGTGTGTGTGTGTGTGTGTGTGTGTGTGTGTGTGTGTGTGTGTGTGTGTGTGTACGCGCGCGCGCGTGCCTGCTTGTGTGTGTGTGTGTGTGTGTGCGCGCGCGCGTGCCTGCTTGTGTGTGTGTGTGTGTGTGTGTGTGTGTGTGTGTATGTGTGTGTGTGTGTGTGTGTGTGTGTGTGTGTGTGTGTGTGTGTGCGTGCGCACCTGCTTGTGTGTGTGTGTGTGTGTGTGTGTGTGTGTGTGTGTGTGTGTGTGTGTGTTAGTGGGCGCGTGTGCGTGAGTGAGTGTGTGTGTGTGTGTGTGGTGTGTGTGTGTGGTGTGTGTGTGTGTGTGTGCGTGTGTGCGCGCGCGTGTGTGTGTGTGTGTGTGTGTGTGCGCGCGCGCGTGCGACACATTATATATTTCAAACAGTTGTATCCGAAACATTAAGAATTAGAACAGCGATCTGAACTGTGCGTGCACACAGGAGACGTTTCGCTACTGAGAGTGCTCCTCAGGTTCCCTCTCTATGATTGCCATCAGACCATCCCCATCCCCAACACGTCAAAAACACAGAATTCGTTGAAGAGCCAGTAACGATCTATTTCACGTGCTCAAGAAATCCTACTTGACGATTTTGCAGCAATACTTGTGAATAACAAATCTTTGCTCACATTTTTATTTTTGGATACTCCCCCCCCCCCCGCCCCCAAATCGCACCCCTCCCCCCTCCCACTCGATGGTAGCTGTTTCTGGCACAGCCAAAACGAAGACATTATCTTTTAGCTTTTAGAAGTTCAACTTGTTTATTGATTTCTTCATGTCTGTTTGATTTTTAAAATTTTTTTAAAAAAAACGAAAAAAAAAACCCAAACAAACCCGGTAGCAGCACAGTGACATGAATCTGAAATACGTTTTTGTAACGTCAGGAATAAGCAAGCATTACAGAGGCTGCCCAAAATGCCATGTGGATTGCATGATTTGACTTAAATGGGGGTTTTCGTCGCCTTCTGTAATACTTTTACCAGGTTACGAAAATATCTGTATTTGATCCGACACAACAAGCAAATGCACAGGTTTTATATATAAAAATACTATCAATCGCTTAGTATTCTTTTTTTTTCTTTTCCAAAAACATACTTTTCATGCAAATTCAGTAACAAACAGAAAAAAGTCCCTAAAAAAAAACATCGATGTACTTGAGAACCAACTAACCGGCAGTCCAAAATGTTCCCAGAACAAACAAACAAACAAAAAAAAAAGTTATCAAAGGATTCCAAAGCAAAACGACTGCAAGAAAGTTGATTTTCCTTTTCCAACAATCACAAAGCACGAAATGTACAAACACAAAAAACAGATCAAACCCTAAAATATCGCCAATAAATAGGTCTACTGGTTCAGCCGTGCCAATCGCACGGGGCCCTGTTGAGGATGGTGTCTAACGTGTGAGTATCCAAAATCGAACTGCCGCCACGTGCAAACAACGCACAATTAAACCGAAATAATTATGATCATAAATTAAAAATATGATATATTAAAAAAACCCACCATCAAACAAAAAAATCACGGAGAATAGGAAAAAAAAACATCAAAGTGCGAATAAGTACAACTTTTTCGACGCGCATACGTGATCATAAATATGCAATAACGTATATACATACACACCTCAACACAAAAATTGTGATTGGAACACTAAGTATCATGTATACGGACCGTACTACATGTAACAGATACTGTACAGGGATACCTAGGACAACAGTTGGAGGCAGATTGATCTAACCCGGACTCACTCCACAGGGAAAGCAGAACTCAATGTTACCAACATGTATATGCCCGTTACTTCCATCGTCCATGTTATATACACGAAGTTTCATCCCGTAAAAAAAAAAAAAAGATTCTACTGCATCCAATGACATCTCATCAACCTCTTCAAACAAACACGCACGTGCTTCGTCCTTCCAACGAAACAAATGTTGAGATTTCGTCGCTCATGGAACCTAACTGTTCAGGCTTTGAACAAAGACACAACTTTCTGCTTATAAGTATTTGGGGGGAAATGTTGACTGGAAAAAAAGACAATGTTCAACAGTCAACATCATTCCACCCATATACTCTGAATATTAAAAAAAAATCATGTTTATTACTTAAAAATAAACTATGAATATTCAGGGTCTTATTTTGCCGATTCTCCCACACATAAAATCAACAAAAAGAGGGAAAAAAAAAAAAAAAACCCAAACCAGTTAACAGAAGAAAAAAAACTGTCCAACCTGCTTGAGGGGGCATTTTGGAAGTGATCGTGTTTGAAATATGATTCACTGCAGGAGAAAGCAAGAATGCAACGCTTGCCAGTTAGGAGGCGGCAAAACAGCAGCTTTCTAGCGGAGTCAGGGGCGGCAAAACAGCAGCTTTCTAGCGGAGTCAGGGGGCGGCAAAACAGCAGCTTTCTAGCGGAGTCAGGGGGCGGCAAAACAGCAGCTTTCTAGCGGAGACAGGGGGCGGCAAAACAGCAGCTTTCTAGCGGAGCGTCAGTCGCACAGTCAGATTTCGGCTTGTATGGCACGTGGGAAAATCTTAGGGACGCCGCACACGAGAGTAAGCGTCAAGAGTTTCTGGAGGCAAGCGTTCCGACGCACTGCTCGGAGTGCATGTTTGCTGGTGTCTGCATTTACCATCAGCGGAGAGACCGATCCACGATCGGCCCGGGACAGACGACAGCCCCACCACACGGATACTTCCTGGCGTGGCGGACAGAAACCAGTTCTCCTCTTGCAGCATCTGATATCTGACAAGGGACACGACCTCTTCCATGATCCCTACAACAAACGCATCGTTTCCTGTCACCCCAGTCACCGGCATAATGCATCAACCACACCAGGCTTCAGATAAGCCCATGCTTCTTCAGTCACCTGATCGTGGAAAACCTTGTCTACATTCAGCCTGCCTGCATGCTGTTGATGTGCCTGCACTGTCGACATGGATCGCTCCTATCTTCCAGACAAAACAGCAGATCTGTTTCCATGTTGTGCATTCTATTATGTTTTGTCCGTTCAATCTGTTGAGAGAGAGAGAGAGAGAGAGAGAGAGAGAGAGAGAGAGAAAAGGTATTTTTTTGTTATAGAAAGCTTTTAAATGGACTTATCCATAAACGCCATGGTATCCTACACCGGAGTTTCAATGGACACACCCAACTGTCGCGTTTTTCTAACCCAATTCTGGCGCCGACAAAAGAAATGCAGCATTCATTTACCTCCCCCCCCCCCTTCCCACTCTGGTGGTTTCGGTGTAGTACTAGGTTCACCGCCTATCAATTGTCGCTGAATTTGGATTGTTCAGATGAGACGACAGTCAGGTTGATCAATCGCCTGGTAAAACAGTCCCTCCGTTTACTTGCCCTGACCTGTGATACATGAATAAACGAATCATTGGATAAATGTGTATAAATAATTTAGAAACGCTACAGAAACAAATCAATAAATAAATACATGCGCGGATGATGAAATGAATACATAGACACATGCCTGGATGTAATGGAGAAAATTCTTTACATCAAATCTGATAAATAAAACATCAAATACAACAACGGATTGAAAACCATACACATCAATAGAACTCAATAGATACTACCGATGAAATGCCACAACATCCACCGCTCTGAAAAAAGTTAACGAAGAAAGGAACGCGTGAAAGGATGAA
>CM031615.1:64784525-64785762 GCA_018398815.1 Conus ventricosus
ATGGAAGCTACGGACACGCTGTTCACATTGAACATTACATGGACGCTACGGACACGCTGTTCACATTGAACATTACATGGACTGGACACGGAAAGAAGCTAGGTTAGACCCTAGATTATTTCAACTTCGTCTCTCTTTCTTCCGCGCTGGCTCTATTAGTTCGACATCTCAGTGTCTTTGTGATTCGCGTCCAGTTCTGCTCCCCCCCCCTCCCCCCCTCCTTCCCGTTGGGAGAAACACATCCGGGTAATCACCCATTGAGGAATGTCGTCGTTAGAACACAACCACGACCAGAAACGGCACATCGGAAGTCTGCATCATCTTTTCAGTCTGGAGGTCCTCTGCACGGAGTAGAACGAACTGATTTCTTCCAAAGATCGTGAAGGCTGTTGTGTTTCTTGAACTCGCTGGGAAAGTGTGCTGTTTGTGTCGAGATACAAGCGGGACAAGGCCAGTTGTGATACCGGATTGAGGTACGGATCGTCCGAAAATAAGGATTTTTTTTTTTTTTTTTTTTTGGGGGGGGGGGGGTGTATAATATAGACGTTTAAACCTTCAATATGTCTATCAAAATGATCATTCTTTTCTTCTTTTTTTTTCTCTCCTGTGTCTATTTCCAGAAACTCGACAGACAGTGGAAGACGTTAGTGAAAGTGAAAATAATAATAAGGGGAAGAGTGTTGTGTGCGAACACGCGCGCAGTTCATCAGCCTCAGTGTGTGAACCGTGCGAACGGAAGGGATGGCGGGGGAAGGGGGGTGGGGTGGGGTGGGGTGGGGGGGGGGGGGGGTTGCAGGCCACAGCAGAGTACTCCATCAACGACAGGCTCAACTGGGGTCCCAGACGCCTTCCCCTTTCTGCCAGAAGCCGGCAAGCCCCACGCCTCAGGATTGAACCGGCCTTCAGAACCACCCCGTCCTTCCGATGATGGATGCGGCAAACTAGGCTTCAGAAGGAAGAAGAAGAAGAGGACTAGGAGGAGGAGGAGAGGAGGAGGAGGAGAAGGAGGAGGCGGAGGAGGCGGAGGAGGCGGAGAGGAGAGAGGAGAAGAAGAAAAGAAGAAGAAAAAAGAAGAAGAAGAAGAAGAAGAAAAAGAAGAAGAAGAAGAAAAAGAAAAGGAGGAGGGGGAGATAAAGGAGGAGGAGGAGAAGACGAAGAAGAAGGAGAAGAGGAAAAAAGAAAAGAAGAAGAAGAAGAAGTAGAAAAGAAGAAGAATGGGGAAAAAAAAAGGACTTCG
>CM031615.1:64785862-64790862 GCA_018398815.1 Conus ventricosus
CCCCACCCCCACTCGCACCCCCACTCGCACCCTCTCTCTCTCTCTATCAAATTATCGCCGAGACAGGTACTTCCCTCTCTTCCGCTCTGCCCGGGATTGGTTCTTGATCCGAAATTAAGCTAGTGAACAAAATCTATTCTTCCCCTCCATTGCCCCCAATACTACTACTACCCTCCCTCCCTCCCTCCCTCCAGTCACCTCTTTTTTATATCCTCTCCTCTTCCCTCCTCCTCCCCTCTTTCCTCTCCCCGCGCCTGCCCATTTATTTATTTATTTATTTATTTCCCAAGATGATAGAGAGTGAGTGGGTTAGTATTCAAACGTTTGTCAACAGCGGTGACAATATTCCATGCAAACCTATCGCTGATTTATCTCGGTGATGATTAGTTCGTGTGGGTTTTCATCATCATCATCATCATCATCATCATCATCATCATCATCTTCTTCTTCTTCTTCTTTACGATTTCATTATTATCATTACAGTTGGTTACAATAACTTTTATTTCAGAAACAAGTAAACAGAATACCTTCATAATTGTCACGACAAAATTATCATTACAGGTGTTGTTATGGTGGTGGTGGTGGTGGTGGTATTGCTGTTGTTGTTGTTGTTGTTCTTGGTGTTCTTGTTGTTGTTGTTATTGGTGGGGGTGGTGCTGTTGTTGTTGTTGTTCATGATTATTGTTGTTGTTAATGTTGTTGTCGTTGTTGTTCACTTTCTCTTTGTTGTGCTCAACACAACCGACTGTCTTTGGGCTGTGGACTGTGGCTGTGGACCGCCAGCTGAGCACTGTCTTTGGGCTGTGGACTGTGGCTGTGGACCGCCAGCTGAGCACTGTCTTTGGGCTGTGGACTGTGGCTGTGGACCGCCAGCTGAGCAACGTGAGGAGGGCCGCACGGAGGAGAGTGGGAACGCAAGGATTGGGGTGGGGGGGGGGGGGTGAAGTTCCAGATGTTTCCATATTTGCCCAATGAGGCCGGCCGAGTATTAAATACATAGAGTTTAAATTCCACGTCAAGAAGTGAATTCAAAGGTACAAACGAACTTTCTTTTTTTTTTTTTTTTTTTTTTTTTTTTTTTTGGTTTTGTTTCCATATTTGCCAATGAGACCGGCCAAGTATGAAATGCATACAGTTTACATTCCACGTCAAGAAGTGAATTCAAAGATACAAACGAACGTTCTTTTTTTCTTTTCTTTTTTTTCTCTCCATATTTGCCCAATGAGACCGGCCAAGTATGAAATGCATACAGTTTACATTCCACGTCAAGAAGTGAATTCAAAGAAGATACAAACGAACTTTCTATCATTTTTTCTTTCTTTCTATATTTGCCCAATGAGATTGACTGAGTATAAAATACATACAGTTAAAATTCCGCGTCCAGCAATGAACTTAAAGATACAAACGAACTTTTTTTCTTCTATATTTGCCCAATGAGACTGGCTGCGTATAAAATACATACAGTTTAATTTTCACGTCCAGCAGTGAATTTAAAGATACAAACGAACTTTCTTTTTTTGTTTTTTGTTTTTGTTTCTATATTTGCCCAATGAGACTGGCCAAGTATGAAGTGCATACAGTTTAAATTCCACGTCAAGAAGTGAATTCAAAGATACACGTCAAGAAGTGAATTTAAAGATACAAACGAACTTTCTTTTTTGTTTGTTTCTATATTTGCCCAATGAGACTGGCCATGTATGAACTGCATACAGTTTAAATTCCACGTCAAGAAGTGAATTCAAAGATACAAACGAACTTTCTTTTTTTCCCCGGCCAAAACAGCTAAACGCAGAGGATTAAGAATTAGTAGATGTGGGTGACGATGGTCAAACTGTCGATTAGTTAAATCATATGTACATAAACTATTGCGTAGAACGTGTAATTGCACATTGCTTTTAAGTTTAAAAATCATGGGTAAAACAAGACAGCTACCTCATAACAGATCTGTCCATAATTAGCCTAAAATATATCACAACTGACCGAACAAAATAAACAAACACACATGCCAACTCAGGCTAACATACACACTCACACACACACACACACACACACACACACACACACACACACTGACTGACTGAAATCAATGTGCTGTCAGATTAACCTCGGCTTGCACACACACACACACACACACACACACACACACACACACACACACACACACTCTCTCTCTCTCTCCTCTCTCTCTCTCTCTCACACACACACACACACATCTCGCTCTCTCTCTCTCTCTCTCTCTCTCTCTCTCTCACACACACACACACACACACACGCACGCACGCACGCCTCTGTCTCTGTCTGTCCGTCACACACACACACACACACACACACACACACACACACACACACACACACACTCACTCACTCACTCACCCAGTCAGTCACACACACACCCCCCATTAGTCTCTTTGCACTCCGGCGTCGATCCTCGTCAATCATCCACATCTTAATGGAGGACAGCGACAATGCCGGAACAGGTCCTTGATGTCAGAGAGTCAGCCATGCCTGGCTAGATGCCCGCGATACCTGCCTGTACCCCCAACCGTCTTCAAACCGCAAAATACCACCCCACCTCCCAACCCAACCCTCCCCCCCGGCCTCCTTCCCCCCCCCCCCCCACTCCTTTCCCCCACCCCTCCCACCCCTCTCCTCCCCCCCCCCCCCCCCAAGCCCAGCATAGATCTGTTATCTTTATGTTGATAGAACTGTGTCTATGTGTACAGCATTACAGTTTGATGAAGGTGAGATTTGTGTGTTGACCGGTGATGAAAAATGCATCAGAGGAAGTGATGTATATACATTGTGCCTTATTTCTGTCTTTCTGACCTCTCTCCCCCTCTCCTCCACCTTCTCGCCCTCTCTGTGTCTGTCTCTCTGGTAGAGGTGATGTATACATTGTGACTTCTGTCTGTCTTTCTGACCTCTCTCTCCCTCCTCCACCTTCTCGGTCTCTCTGTGTCTGTCTCTTTGGTAGAGGTGATGTATACATTGTGCCTTCTGTCTGTCTTTCTGACCTCTCTCTCCCTCCTCCACCTTCTCGGTCTCTCTGTGTCTGTCTCTCTGGTAGAGGTGATGTATACATTGTGACTTCTGTCTGTCTTTCTGACCTCTCTCTCTCCCTCCTCCACCTTCTCGGTCTCTCTGTGTCTGTCTCTTTGGTAGAGGTGATGTATACATTGTGCCTTCTGTCTGTCTTTCTGACCTCTCTCTCCCTCCTCCACCTTCTCGGTCTCTCTGTGTCTGTCTCTCTGGTAGAGGTGATGTATACATTGTGACTTCTGTCTGTCTTTCTGACCTCTCTCTCTCCCTCCTCCACCTTCTCGGTCTCTCTGTGTCTGTCTCTTTGGTAGAGGTGATGTATACATTGTGCCTTCTGTCTGTCTTTCTGACCTCTCTCTCCCTCCTCCGTCTTCTCAGTCTCTCTGTGTCTGTCTCTTTGGTAGAGGTAGGGGTGGGGTGGGGTGAGTGTCAGTGATTTTATGTGATTCATGAGTGAAAGAATTACATTTCGTTGATATTTTTGCTTAGAGAGAGAGAGAGAGAGAGAGAGAGAGAGAGAGAGAGAGAGAGAGAGAGAGAGAGTTTTGCTTAGAGAGAGAATTTTGCTCAGAGAGAGAGAAAGAAAGAGAGAGAGAGAGAGAGAGAGAGAGAGAGAGAGAGAGAGAGAGAGAGAGAGAGAGAGAGAGAGAGAGAGAATTTCGCATAGAGAAGAATTTTGCTCTGAGAGAGAGAGAGAGAGAGAGAGAGAGAGAGGAGAGAGAGAGAGAGAGAGAGAGAGAGAGAGAGAGAGGAGAGAAAAGAGGAGAATTTCGCATAGAGAGAGAATTTTGCTCTTAGAGAGGAGGAGAGAGAGAAGGAAGAGAGAAGAGGAGGAGAGAGAGAGAGAGAGATTTCCCAAGGAAAAAATGAACTGAGACTGAGCCTAGGGTCGGGGGAGGAGGGGTGAGGGAAGGAGAAGGCGGGAGGGAGGCCGGGATGGTGTGATCCCAGAGAAATGGCGGGGAGGCGGGGGGGGGGGGGGGGGGGGGGGGGGGCAATGGAGTATTGTGGGTTCCTAATGAATTTCAATTGGAGATCTTCTAATGCCCATCTGAAAGACACAGATGGCAGCACTCATCGTTGGCCCCCTCACAACACTCACCCCCACCCCATCCCCCACCCCTTGGGGGCTATCTCTCTATCTTCCCCTTAACATTCAAGACAAGTCATTTTCTCACAACCCCCAGAGCTTGAGCATAATTATTGAAATCAGGTAAGCCATCATAAAGTACGCACGATTCTATTCAGACTTACCTGATAACAACAGTCTCACAAGCCCCGAGCACAAATATTCGGTGTCGGTGTCACGGTCCGAATTGGAACGGTCCGAATTTTGAATCGACCCGTCTTCGGCACCACCGTCAACCTTGGCGTCTTAGGGCCAAGAAATATGAGCACGTGACATCAGCCTCGTGCATGGTCCATATTCGCATCATTTGAAATCCGTTTGTGCTGATTTACATCCAATATCCGTATACAAGGTTTTTTTTTTCTCCTTTCAATTCATCCCATTCGTGCCACACTGAAGCACCGCCATGTTTGAAGCTCCGCAGTAAATGGACCTGGAATCTTGAGCACGTGACCTGCGTGTGACGTCAGTGACAGCGAGGGGTAAAAGAGGCTTTTGTGCATTACAGCTTCTTGTTATGGGCCTAAATGCAAACATTCTTCAGGCTGTCTTCAATGGAGAAGGCCGGCTTTTTTCTCTCCTTTCTTTTTTGTTTTTGTTTTGCCTCTAGATGCGGGTTTTTGGCTAGGTATTGTTTTTCTCTCCGACTTGGCTAGCTATATGGAACAAATTAACTGTGAGGAGGGGGAAAGGGAAGGGTAGAGGGAGGTGCGGGGTAAGGGAAAGCGATGAGGATGTGGGGGGGAGGGGGGGGGGGGGGCATTGGTGGAGGAATGGGGGGAGAACGAGTGCGATGAATGATTTCGCTTTCATTTTTATGATGGCCACTATG
>CM031615.1:64800256-64817756 GCA_018398815.1 Conus ventricosus
ATTCTGCCGTGTGCTGGGGGTAGGTAGCATGATAGACAGAGGATCCATTCTGCCGTGTGCTGGGGGTAGGTGGCCTGATAGACAGAGGATCCATTCTGCCGTGTGCTGCGGGTAGGTGGCCTGATAGACAGAGGATCCATTCTGCCGTGTGCTGGGGTAGCCTGATAGACAGAGGATCCATTCTGCCGTGTGCTGGGGGTAGGTGGCCTGATAGACAGAGGATCCATTCTGTCGTGTGCTAGTGGTAGCATGATAGACAGAGAATCCATTCTGCCGTGTGCTGGGGTAGCCTGATAGACAGAGGATCCATTCTGCCGTGTGCTGGGGTAGCCTGATAGACAGAGGATCCATTCTGAACGTGTGCTGGGGTGGCCTGATAGACAGAGGATCCATTCTGCCGTGTGCCGGGGTGGCCTGATAGACAGAATGCCGCGCTGTGGCCGTCAGTCTGAAGGCTGTGAGTTTGAATCCTTAAGCCCCCCCCCCCTCCCCCCACCCCCGCCCCTCCCGTCTCCAAATCTAAGAATGGTATGCTCGGTGTCCGTCTGGCTGTCTTGTCGTTCAGGAGGAGTTAGTATAATGTTAGACTGCAACCCCCCCCCCCCCCCCCACCCCCATTTCTGTTAACTCTCTTGGAATGATGATCTTTCTAAGCCTCGTCAGATAATGTGGGAATTGACGATCCAGCAGGGACACAAGCAGAGCCCAAGTGTTCACAGTTGGACGTCATCATCTTTACTCCTCCGGTGCTATATGAACAACAGGCCAATGGAACTTTCTGTGTGTGGAAAGCACACTCCACGTGCCCATGACGATGACCGGTTCCATGGTCTCGCGGTTCCAGGTCCCTTGTGCTCTATCCAAACATGGGACAGCTTGTGACGAGGAGCCGTCGACCTGTTCATGTTGATGATAGCCCACACGACCTAACAGCGCCAGCTCAGAGCAACAACAGACATGGGAGGACAACAGAACTGCCAGGAACATGACGCGCCATACGTACAGCCATTGCAGCTCGTTCTGTTCTGGACATACTTATCAAACTTTGTTCAGGATAGAATCAAAACTCATGATCGTTCATAAACGCTGTGCGTGTATGTCGAGGTGGGGTTGGGGGGGGGGGGGGGGGGGGGAGATGGAGGAGAGATACCAGGCAAGTACATGTCGCACAGCGCGCTTCAGTTCAAAGCCGTAACGTGCACACACAGAACTGCCCAGAGTGGCCGTCCTTCCCTATCTTTACTGCATTCATAGCATCCCAATACAATGCATACCTATTCTGGTGAAACTTACAACTAACATCTCATGCAAAGTCTGAGCGGCGTAAATAGAATACACACGAACTCGAAGTGCCAGGGTCTGCGAGGAGGGGGAGGTACAGACGTTCGGCATTTCAGCCCCTCGCCCAGTGTCGATGCTCACTATCTCGGGGTACGTGAAGTTTGATGCCTGCTGTAAGTCCCCTCCCCCCCCCACCCCCACCCCCTTAAAAGGCACCTTGGCTTTGGAGCGTAGCCGCCATAAAATTCCAGCCCAAGACATCAACAAGGCAATGGATAGTGGGCTGAAAGACGTGCGACAAACGACGAGCGGTTAACGACGGTCGGACACAGAACTGGGAACACACTGACGGCGGTATCGGAGCGTGCTATCCGCTACCCGGGGTGGACTGGAGGGGTGGGGTGGGGGTGGGGGTGGGGGAGGGACGTACCTGTCGATCCGCTCACACTGCCATTCAAACACAATTCTCTTTTTCCATTTTTTTTTTTTTTTTGGGGGGGGGGGGGGGGGGAGGGCATAATTCGTTGCTTTTTCTTTCCCAGATTTGTTGCACAGTGTATAAACTACTTCGGTTATATATTTTGTTCGGGGTAGGGGTGGGGATCGGTAAGGAAGCGGGGGTGGAGGGGGGGGAGGATGAAGAAAGAGGATCAGAGTGAGAGAAACGGGGGGGGGGGGGGGGGGGAGGGGTCACATTCAAATCAATGAAGCGAACACAACACGCAGACAGACGGACACAACAGACAAACCCAACTTGATCTGAAGCCAGCGAACAACCACGACAAACTCTCTCTCTGTCTGTCTGTCTCTCTCTCTCTGTCTCTCTCTCTCACTCTCTCTCTCTCTCTCTCCTCTCTCTCTCTCTCTCTCTCTCTCTCTCTCTCTCTCTCTCTGTACTGTCCAGTAATCAGTCCTTCATTTGATCAGAGGGGAACGCAGTGTCCAGTTTGACTGTTGAGTGGGACAGTGGTTGGTCCGGGTCCCTCTGTCCGGACTTTCTGTTATGGAGTTGCCGTTTTGCGCGCACCGCTGTAATGCGCGCGCCGTTTTGCGCGCTTTTTCCACAACCGGAATGCCAGAGAGAGAGGGGAGGAGGGGGGGGGGGGCGGCAGAGAGAGAGAGAGAGAGAGAGAGAGACAGACAGACAGACAGACAGACAGACAGCGAGACAGACATACAGACATGCAGACAGTTATAGAAAGAGGGAGAAGGAGTTGGAGGAGGTGAGGAGCGCAGATAGAGAAAAAAAAAGAGGAGATAAGAGACATTTACACAGACAAATACAGAGAGAGAGAGAGAGAGAGAGAGAGAGAGAGAGAGAGGAGAGAGAGAGAGAGAGAGAGAGAGAGAGGGAGACGAGAGAGAGGAGAGAGAGAGAGAGAGAGAGAGAGAGAGAGAGAGAGAGAGAGAGAGGGAGAGGAAGGCGGGGTGTAGCAGACTAACAGACTGAACAACAAAACAGTCTTCGGAATCGATAATCATATCATCGATTTATCATTCACTCACTGATCTATCATTGACTCAAGTCACCGAAGCAAATCCAAACACTCTCTATGCCAAGAAACATGTGGCCAGATAATAATACACCTTGATCTGGGCAGCCACACTGGGCTCCCAATGAAGCCTATCTTCGCTGACAAGTTCCCCTCCCCTTCCTCCCTCCCCCCCCCCCCCCCCCCCCCCCCCCCCCCCCCCCCCCTTCACCGGACCCCTCCCCCGACGACCAGAACGACCACTGATCCTTGCTCCCACGCTTGGACACCTGGCGTGACTTGTATGGCAACTTATTAGCATCATAAGACGATAATGACAATTTTCTCTGTAATGGTTTTTTTTTTTTTTTTTTTTTTTTTTTTTTTTTAAGGAAACATTTGTAGTGTCTGTTTTCAGGTTATTGTTTGTGTTATTGTTTTATAATTCTTCGGTTTTTTTTTTTCTTCCGGTTTTGAGTCGATTGTGGCGGCAAAACATTATCACCATGAAAAGGATAATTATGATTTTGTAAAAAAAAAAAAAAAAAAATAGCAAGTCTCGCTGACTCATGTACTACTGCATGCGCACTGGTTGTCAAATGTATTATTGCGTGGACTGACGGTCCTGGTAAAGTTGCTTTCTGAAGACAGAGGATGCCAGAAGTGGGAACCAATTGCCATATTTTGTTCTCGTCTTCCCCCCCCCCCCCCCCCCCCCCCCCCCCCCTCTCCTATTTCCACCCTGCTCGTTCCGGTGCCCCGCACACAGCCACATCCCGGCTGGTCCCGTCACAGGCCCAGCGCCGGCTTTCCACGTAGAGCAAGCCACATGCAGCTGTGAGGTCACCCGCCAGAGAAAACACTGCACTGCTGACGAGTCAGTCGCTGGTTGGTAGTGGGGGCTGTGCTGATCAGTCATCTGCAGGAAATCACCTACTAAGCCCTCCAAACACAACACTAACTGCCTGGTACAGGGGTCAGCGTGAGTTTCGAATTACAGCACCACCAAAGTCCTTCCAACGACGGTACCCACGACCTTCCTGACACCTTTGACTTTTCCACGAACTCACCAAGGGGAGAGACGTGGACAGGTTATGAAAAAACAAACAAGCAAAACTGAGGAGATCACATGAGCAGGGAATGCAAGATCATAGAATTTAAGGCTTTTGATAGGATCGATGAGGAGAAAGAAAATACTACGGATTTTCCAGTCTCAGACTATACGACGAGGCTGAACTGTACGCTGCTTCTCATAATGAATCCCGCAGTCAACCAGGCTCGACAGATACAGACACATGCGGTGTTGGTCAGAAGATGTGAGCATCACTGAGACACGTCCATGAAGTGGATGAAACTCGACCGTGTGGCTCCAGTCCTCCCCAACTGCGGGTGATCAGGAGAACCTTCTGGGGTTCCCCAAAAAAACAACAACACTGCCTTGATGCGAATCGAACCTATGACCTCCCAACCAGTACCTCTGCGACCTAGCCACCGCACCAACCACAGCTTATGGTTGGAATATTGAAACCGCTCACGGCTGACTAGGGTTGTATTTTCTTTTCTTTTTTTCTGTAGACTCATCATCTGATGTGTCCAAAGCGACAACCTAGGGGATCGACTGCTTTTACAAGTCGTGCTGCTTTCACCTGAGCGTGTTCTTGCTGATAATGACTGTCACGGATCAAACCAGAACTCCTGACCTTCTGAATCGAGTCAGCAGCCATGGATCTGGCCACTGTCCACGCCGCCCTCCACCGGACAATGGTTCTAGGACCGTGGCATCTTTCAGGTCGTGGGCAACTGTGATCAAAGGGCCGCTGTCCGTGTCTCGCTGGTCATCTCATTTGTCAGCGCCCCCCCCCCCTCCCTCACCCTTCCCCTCCCTTAGTGACGACAAGACCAACACAGAAGTACAGAAGCAGACCACTCGGCTGACGACCGGAGAGTGATCGAGAGACTGGTGGTGGCGACGGGTCAGGAGACTGGTGGTGGCGACGGGTCAGGAGACTGGTGGTGGCGACGGGTCAGGAGACTGGTGGTGGCGACGGGTCAAGGCTGGGTCTGTTATTTTTGTTTGTTTGTTGTTTTGCCTTTGGTTTGGTTTTAGTGTCGTTAAACTGAAACAAGGCAATGAACATAAAACCTACACAATAACAGAAGAAAAATAAAAGAAGAAAGGGTGAAGAAGGACCAAAGATGACTCAGAACAAATAAAGTTGAATCGTGCTTTCCGCGGCTGACAAAGACGTTGTTCCAGGCATGATCTGGTTGGATGAATATAGAAATGAATATAGAAATGATGTGAAACAGCCTTTAATTTAAGCAACCCATTTCTCGCGCGCAGTAAAACCAATACCATAGCACTCTCTGGAGTGGGCCACCTCTTTACCCTTCCTCTGCGACTGATAAGCTGCTGTCGTTAACAGTGGCTTTGGTAAGTTGGTATGAACAAAAAAAACGTTTCTTTTCCTTTCTTTTTTTTTCTTTTTCCTTTTTTTCTTCAGGGAGGTATCATGCCTGTATTGGATCAGAACAAGGACCGCTGAACACCACCACCCAAGCGACTCGGGAGCAGTGCAGTGTTTCCTCCGGTGGGTTTCCTCATGACGGCACAATGGACCGCCGGTGCTGCGAGTTCAAGATGAATCCACGTGTGGCTGTGATGGAGTGACCGGCATGAGCAGCGTGGGGGGTAGTGCCACTGAGGGATATGTGTGTGTGTGTGTGTGTGTGTGTGTGTGTGTGTGTGTGTGTGTGTGTGTGTGTGTGTGTGTGTGTGTGGGTAAGTGTGTGTGTGTGTGTGTGTGTGTGTGTGTGTGTGTGTGTGTGTGTGTGTGTGTGTGTGTGTGTGTGTGTGTGTGCATGAGTGTGTGTGTGTGGTGTGTGTGTGTGTGTGTGTGTGTGTGTGTGTGTGTGTGTGTGTGTATGACAGAGAGAGAGAGTGAGTGAGTGAGTGTGTGTGTGCGTACGAGTGTGTGTGTGCGTACGAGTGTGCGCGCGCGTGTGCGTGCATGTGTGTGTGTGTGTGTGTGTGTGTGTGTGTGTGTGTGTGTGTGTGTGTGTGTGTGTGTGATCGAGAGCGAGAGAAATACAGACAGACAGACAGACAGACAGACAGACAGACACAGATAGACAGACAGACAGACAGACAGACAGACAAAGAACGGTGGGCTTAATGACGTTTTATCCGCAGGTTCCAAGGGCGTGAAAGTCACAGACCATCGTCAGGCGTGAAGACCACAAACCCAAGAACGCCTGGCCACAACGGCCTCGCCAACAGCCGCCCGCCGAAACAAGCCCATCTCCCTCAGACCAAAAAAAAAAAAAAAAAAAAAAAGAAAAGAACCAGCTCATGGTGTGGAATTTTGTGACCATTGTTGAAGGTGTTCTTAAAAAAAAAAATAATAAAAAATAAAAAAAACAAAGGCAGACCCTGAAGACGAAGAGTTAGCAGGACATCTTGGGAAGCATCTCATCCAAAGCATCGGCAGGTCAACCCGGGACGTCGGATGGTGCGGGTACTCGGACTGTTGTACTATAACGATGTGGCGAAGAGTGAAGAGTAAAGCGGCTGACACACGAGCCTCCCCGCCCGTACGCTTCGGAAGCACCGGTCGAACCGATCCCAAACGGAGCGTCTGTCATAGTAAACGTACGTCTCAAACGGACTTCGGCATCCAGTTCGACCCGACCGTTCGAGATACACCGTGATCTATTCGAAACGGACAGCTAGTAGCCTCCAACCAATCAACGCTCAGCATTGAGCGAACACCCATGACAAAGGAAAAATGGCGTCGTCCAGCAAGGCGATCAGACTGTCCGATTCGGAGACCAAACATTTGATTGAATCGTTCCAAGGCCATGATGTGCTTTGGAATGTCAACTCAAAAAATTATAAGAATCTAAATATTCGAGAAAAAGCTTCGTATTCAATTGTACAGTCCTTTGAAGCGGCATGTGGGATCAAACTCGAAGGGTTTTAAAACTCGCATATAGGTCGGACCGCACAGGTTCAAACGTTTCGTGAAGCACTCCGTTCGTTCGACACTGACTGGTCGGATCGCACAGGTTCAAACGTTTCGTGAAGCACTCCGTTCGTTCGACACTGACTGGTCGGACCGCACAGGTTCAAACGTTTCGTCTCAACCGTACGGGCGGGGAGGCTCGTTTGTCAGTCGCTTAAGTAAAGGTCTGGGCGCGTTTCCAAATGAGCCAGCCTGCCGGTCTGGCTAACACCAGCCTACACGGACACAGCGTGAGGAGGACAACCATGAGGCAGACAGAAGAAGACGTGAAGGTACCACACGAAGGAGGAGTAGGGGGAGCTGTCACCTCCACCACCTCCTAGAGGTGTGTGCAAGGAACCACAACATACGGCGGGACATACACGGCAAGTCATCAGCGGTGTTTCCATAACCTCTCCCTTAGGGTTTAAAAATCAAACAGACAAAGCTATGAAAGACAAGACAAAGCGAGGTAAGGCAAGACAAAGCGAGGTAAGGCAAGACAAAGCGAGGTAAGGCAAGACAAAGCGATGAAACGCAAGACAAAGCGATGAAAGGCAAGACAAAGCGATGAAAGGCGAGACAAAGCGATGAAAGGCGAGACAAAGCGATGCGAGCCAAGACAAAGCGATGAAAGGCAAGGCAAAGCGATGAAAGGCGAGACAAAGCGATGCAAGGCAAGACAAAGCGATGAAAGGCAAGACAAAGCGATGCGAGGCAAGACAAAGCGATGCGAGGCAAGACAAAGCGATGCGAGGCAAGACAAAGCGATGCGAGGCAAGACAAAGCGATGAAAGGCATGACAAAGCGATGAAAGGCAAGACAAAGCGATGCAAGGCAAGACAAAGCGATGCAAGGCAAGACAAAGCGATGAAAGGCAAGACAAAGCGATGAAAGGCATGACAACGCGATGCGAGCCAAGACAAAGCGATGCAAGGCAAGACAAAGCGATGCAAGGCAAGACAAAGCGATGAAAGGCATGACAAAGCGATGCAAGCCAAGACAAAGCGATGCAAGGCAAGACAAAGCGATGCAAGGCAAGACAAAGCGATGCAAGGCAAGACAAAGCGATGAAAGGCAAGACAAAGCGATGCAAGGCAAGGCAAAGCAATGAAAGGCAAGACAAAGCGATGAAAGGCAAGACAGAGCGATGCGAGCCAAGACAAAGCGATGCAAGGCAAGACAAAGTGGCAAGGCAAGGCAAAACGACACAGGGCACCGCACGGGTTCATAGATCAAAATCGGAACTGTTGTGATAGAGACAGCGAGGAGAACAGATTAGCTTTTACTTAGAAGTATTTTCTCGATGTATAAAAACATCCTGCTGGCCCTCACAAAAGGAAACGGTGAGAGAGAGAGAGAGAGAGAGAGAGAGAGAGAGGGAGAGGGGACGAGAGAGAGAGGGTGGGCGGGAGACAGAGCGAGAGCGAGCGAGAGAGAGAGAGAGAGAGAGAGAGAGAGAGAGAGAGGAGAGAGAGAGAGAGAGAGAGAGAGGGAGAGAGAGAGAGAGGGAGAGAGAGAGAGTCTCCCATGCGTTCTTAACTTGTCAGTCGAGGGCCTAGGCAGCCCGGGGCCCCATTGAGCTACCCGGGGTGGTAATGGTAAACGCCACGTGTGTGTGCCATTCTTTCTGGAGGCCCCCGTGCCACAAAGAGAGCACGGAAACCAGTTTTTTGGTCATCTGACACCGGGCCCGTTTCCCACCCGCTTCACCTGTCAGCCTCCGCACCCGACCTGCGCGCTCTTGGCATTTCCGAGGACCCACTTTTTGTATTTGTGAAGGGTTTAGAAAAAAAAATAAAATACAGTAAAAAAAATTAAAGGAGGGAGGAGGGGTGGAAAGACGGAGGGGGGGGGGGAGGAAGGGGGGGGGGGGAGGAAGGAGGCGGGAGGGCACAAGGAGGGGGGGGGGGGGGGGGGAGGGAGGAGGGAGGGCTATGGGGGTGGATGGGCATGGGAGTTGGGGGGTGGGGGGTTGGAGAAGGAAAGGGAAGTGAAGTTGGTACAGTGGTAAGCAACCTCAGTGTCCACCTCTAACCCGTCACTGACTGACTGACTGACTGACTGCGTCGATTGATCGATTGATTGCTGCTGCTGCTGCTGCTGTTGTTACAATTGTTACCAGTACAACTATCGCCACCATCACTACTACTACTACTACTACTACTACTACTACTGTTGCTGTCGCTACTACTGATACTACCACCTCTACTACTACTACTACTACTACTACTACTACTACTACTACTACTACTACTACTACTGCTGCTGCTGCTGCTGCTGCTACTACTACTACTACTACTACAACTACCACTACTACTACTACTAACTACTACTACATACTACTACTACTACTACTACTACAACTACCACTACTACTACTACTACTTCTACTGCTGCTGCTGCTACTACTACTACTACTACCACCACCTCAACTACTACTACTATTACTACTACTACTACTGCTGCTGCTGTTGCTGCTACTATTACTTCCACCTCTACTACTACTACTACTACTACTACTACTACTACTACTACTATTACTACTACTACCACTGCTGCTGCTGTTGCTGCTACTACTACTACCACCTCTACTACTACTACTACTACTACTACTACTACTGCTGCTACTGTTGCTGCTACTACTACTTCCACCTCTACTACTACTACTACTACTACTACTTCTACTGCTGCTGCTGCTACTACTACTACTACTACTACTGCTGCTGCTGCTGCTGCTGCTGCTACTACTACTTCTACTGCTGCTGCTACTACTACTACTACTACTACTACTACTACTACTACCACTACTACTACTACTACTACTACTACTACTACTACTACTACTACTACTACTACTACCACCTCTACTACTACTACTATTACTACTACTACTACTGCTGCTGCTGCTGCTGCTACCACCTCTCCAAGCAATAGCCAAGTTTTTCTTCTTCTTCATTAGAGAGGGAGACGGGTTGGGTTTTTTTTCCGAAGGCCTAATGATAATATCATCGCTCCAGATCTTTATGTGTGTTGTCCTTTCGTCAAATGATGATGAGTGTTGTTGTTCTAGTCCAACTGACCACCACGCAGCGCCCCTTTTCAGGGCCGTCATCCCTCCTCAGGGGAAAGAACTCCTATCCTGCACACAACTGCCAGAGCACCAAACACCTGGGTACGTAAGATAAACCTTTGACTCCTAGCGTGAGAACTCCTGGTTTAACTCATCTTTTCTTGAAAGCGGTGCGATGGGCGCCGGGCATTTTCCTGAATTCACTGCCACCAAATTAAACACAAAAGAATAATAGTAGAGACGATGAAGATAACACTGCCACATTAGAAATGATGGAGATAACACTGCCACAGTATAGAAACGATGGAGATACCACGGCCACAGTATAGAAACGATGAAGATAACACGGCCACAGTATAGAAACGATGAAGACAACACGGCCACAGTAGTAATGTTGAAGATAACACGGCCACAGTATAGAAACGATGAAGATAACACGGCCACAGTAGTAATGATGAAGATAACACGGCCACAGTATAGAAACGATGAAGATAACACGGCCACAGTATAGAAACGATGAAGATAACACGGCCACAGTAGTAATGATGAAGATAACACTGCCACTGTACAGAAATGATGAAGATAACACTGCCACAGTATAGAAATGATGAAGATAACACGGCCACAGTATAGAAACGATGAAGATAACACTGCCACAATAGAAACAATGAAATAACACTGCCACAGTATAGAAACGATGAAGATAACACTGCCACAGTATAGAAACGATGAAGATAACACTACCACAGTAGAAACGATGAAGATAACACGGCCACAGTATAGAAACGACGAAGATAACACGGCCACAGTATAGAAACGATGAAGATGACACGGCCACAGTATAGAAACGATGAAGATAACACTGCCATAGTATAGAAACGATGAAGACAACACTGCCACAGAAATACACTCAAATGGCCTGAAGGATCCACTGACCCCGCAGAACGGACAGCTATTGCCCGCTGTGGACAGTGTGCACACAGTGTTACTGCCCAGTCGCCAGATTACAAAACAAAGCTGGCGTACATCACATTCTACTTGCCAAAACAGGTAACGACTTTCAAGAACAAGCGCAGGGGAACGAGCTACAAAGGCATAGACACAATGGACGTCAGTGAAGCCTAAACAAAGAAAAGCGAAGTCACAGTTGGCCCTAAGTCTTTCTTTCCTTTCTTTCTGCGTACGCAGGCTGATACTCCTGCGGACACTGCCTGTATAGACACTGCCTGTATAGACAGGCAGTGGAGTTTTGTGTGTATGACCGTTTTTTATCCTGCCATTAAGGCAGCCATACTCCATCTTCGAAAAAGGTGCATGCTATGTGTAACGTGTCATCCATACCAACGGCCAAACTGGCCTTCTCTTCCGAAAGCTGGTGATGGGATTTTACGTGTGTGCAAGATGTGCGTGCGTTCGTCCACGGAACCTCGGTTTATAGTCTCATTCGAAGGACTGTATGGGAAATGGAGTCAGAACCAATGTTAACTCCGAGGGAAAAATCCCCCTGTACCGAAATTCGAACCCGCAACCCCAGGATCACGAGTCTGGGCGCTCTACCAACTGAGCTATTCCAGCCCCGGCGCTAAGTGATACAGAAGAGGGAATGACAGGTACGGCGTTTGCAGAAGGCGAGGATACCATTCTTATTGAACGAAAAAGGTATACAGGTGGAAACCAGGTAAACTGGAGAAAAAAAATTGAAAAAAGAAAGAAAAAAAAAAGAAAGAAAGAAAAAGCCCGACGGAAGGGAATCCAAACCCTGCAGGCCCGATCTGTTCCGTGGTCAAATGGAAATAGCTCCCTATCTCGGACAGTTTTCAAAAGTCGTTTGCGACCCCCCCACCCCCCCCCCCTTTCTTTCGAGGTTTTGTCAGTTTTGGCGTTCGGAGACCTCAGAATGTTATGACTTACAAATGTTGATCCTAGCAGCAACTGTCGTTTATTTAATGGGAGAAGATTTTTAGGTTAACGTCTAGACAATGACACGAATGTTATAGGACAAATCCCTGCTCCTAAATGCTGAATGTATGTCACGATTTTACAAAAGCTAACAAATATACAAAATAAAGAAATGAGGGTAAATCTCTGCTCCTAAATGTTACAGCTTCTCGAAAATTGAAGAGGAAATAACTCATCGGACATATCTTGTCTCTCCAGTGCTTCCTCTAGTGCAAGAGTTTATATTAAAGGATAGAACCCTCACAGAAATCTTTGCTCCGCAATGCTATACCTGGTCCAAGAGTTTTAGGGGGAAAAAGCATAGGACAAACCCTAATTCCCTAACATATAGGACAAACCCTAATTCCCTCACGTATAGGACAAACCATGGCTCCCTAATGCATTGGACAAATTCAAGGTGGGAAACGCATAGGACATAGCACAGTTCCCTGACGCATAGGAAAAAACCATAGCTCTAACGCTATACCTACGCCGAGACTTTCCGGGAAAATAATCGCAAAAAAAATTATTGCTTCTGAATGCTAAACCTTCTCCTCTCCGGTGTAAAGTTTAAGGGGGGAAAGGGACTGACAAATTTCTGCCCCCTGTTTTAACCTACCTCTAAAGTTTCAGGAAAAAAGTCATTGAACATTCGTAATGCTGTACACACGATTAGAGTTTTAACAACCACACGAATCATGAATTACACCGGTATACCTACGCCAACAGTTATCAAAAACAAACAAACAAACGAAAACAACAACAACAACAAATAAACCCGGACTTGTACCCCAAAATTAAGGGGGGGAAAACATTACACACCCAGGACAAATCTCCTTTCCACAGAAGTGACACATGAGCGCAGATTCCCCAACCTAAAAGGTGCCAACCCACGTGTCGCCGAACGTCAAATCCGATTGAACGAATCGCGCGTGCTCACCACGCTGTGCGCGACAGTACTTGTACGTGCCTCCATTGTCTACTTCTTGGGCTAGTTCCTGGCGATAGACAGGCTGGTGAGGGGAAAGCGAAATGGAAAATGGCGGTGTGTGGTGGCACTGTATACCGTGGCGGCTTTAAACCAACACCGGAGGGCAGAGAAGAGTTCTCCGGACACAGATGAAGGACCACCCGCGTCAAGTTGGGTCTCGTCAGGCCTTTTGTGTGTGTGTGTGTGATGCTTTTCATCATTATAAGCATTACGTTGTTTTCGTTTTCCTTTTTTTTTGGGGGGTAATTGTTAGAGTTCTGTTCGTTCTCTCTCTCTGCGTCGTCCTTCTTTCTGTCTCTCTTCAAATGCCTGTGGCCAATAAGGAAAAAGGAAAAAGAAACTAATAAAGTAAAAAAAAAAAAAAAAAAAGAAATTTAAGATTACATAAAATGAAATTCTCTCTCTCTCTCTCTCTGCCTAAAATCCCAATGCTTGATCGAATAAAAGTTTCTCTCTCTCTCTCTCTCTCTCTCTCTCTCTCTCTCTCTCTCTCTCTCTCTCTCTCTCTCTCCCCCCTCTGTGTGTGTGTGTGTGTATGTGTGTGTGTGTGTGTGTGTGTGTGTGTGTGTGTGTGTGTGTGTGTGTGTGTGTGCGCGCGCGCGCGCGCGCGGGAAAGAGGGAGGGATGACGTGTATAGATATTGTGTGCACGTATACGGATGTTTGCATGTGAATTGAGGCCTTCCTTTAACCATCCCCTGGGCTAGTCGGCTCAATGCAATATTGCATACCTGATCATATGCGTAAGACGTCAATTTCACATTGAAGTGACCTGTCATATCAAGCATCCTTCTGGACTGACAAAAAGAAAACTGTCAGAGTGTATTATAGTTTCAATGTATACAGTCAAAGTCATTTCCACCCTCTATGACTTTTTGTTTGTTTGTTTGTATCTAAATTGATTTACAACAAACAAAGATTAAATGGTCGTAATTCTTATTCTGAAATACTACCTGGTGACTACGGACAATACGTGTCAAATGTACCTCCCAATCCACCCTGGACCCTTTTCTGCACCATATACAGATAAAGGAAACATCCCTCCAGCCATCCCCCCCCCCCCCCCCCCCCTGCCATCTCGCTCTCATCTCTGCTCTGCGACGCACTTCTGTTAGATATAACGTCCACATTGTCCAACACTGACTGGCAGATATAACGTCCACATTGTCCAACAGGACTGGCAGATATAACGTCCACATTGTCCAACACTGACTGGCAGATATAACGTCCACATTGTCCGACACTGACTGGCAGATATAACGTCCACATTGTCCAACACTGACCGGCAGACATAACGTCCACATTGTCCAACACTGACCGGCAGATATAACGTCCACACTGTCCAACACTGACCGGCAGCCGGAGGACCATCCCGGAGAGGGGGGGGGGGGGGGGGGGGGCGAAGGGGAAGACGGAGGAAAGGGGACACCACTGGAACGACCTGAACGAAGGCGGGCTTACCATGACGTCTAGTTTGCTGAGGGGCGCCCTAGCGATTTGAACCGGGAACCGTCTGAACGGCGAGCTTAGGGATCCTCCAGTGAGCCACGTGGCACTTAAGATATCCCATCAGGCACCCAGCGACCCACTGAACATCCTCCTCAACAATAAACTCTCCATCCCACCCCCATCCCCACCCCCACCCCTCACCACCCCACCCCCCACCCTCTGTTGCCTTCTTGAACCAAGACTCGCTCCCAATGACTTCGGAAAGGTCTCTGTCCGTAGTAAGTCCTGGGCACCGCGACGGCGCGACAGGCTGCTTACCAACGATGCCAATCAGCATCAGATGAAGATCGAAGTGGTCGGGAGCGCGACAGGCGAAGTTTGTAGCGGGGGGGGGGGGGGGGGGGGGGGGGGGGGCAGCGATGCGCCATTGTGACTCACTGTTATTCTAAGAGAGCTGCCAACCAACCTACTACTACCCAGGCGAATTCTCTCGGCATAATGGAAAGGAATGGGGGATGGGGTGGGGGTGGGGGGGGGGGGGGGGGGGGGGGGAAGGGGGGGGGGGTGGCGGCGGAAAGAGATCGACGATCCCTGTTGGCAGCCTGTGCGGGCCACGTGGAACTAATAAACAATGTCATTGTAGAGCCCTGAACAAATAATGCGAGGGGGGCGAGTCCCCTTTCTCCTCTCCGCCCTGACACCACGCCACAGCTGACAATGGGAGAACTGCGGAGCCCCCCCCCCCCCCCCCCCCCCTGAAAACCGACACTGTGTGGCCCCCCGCCATTAGCAACCTAAGCCACCATCATACAATACACAGACAGACAGACAGGTAGATAGACAGATAGATAGATAGATAGATAGACAGACAGGTAGACAGACAGACAGGTAGATAAAACCGATACTGTTTGGATCCCCCCACCATTAGCGACCTAACGCCACCATCATACAATATAGAGACAGACAGACAGACAGGTAGATAGATAAATAGAGAGATAGAGAGAGAGAGAGAGAGAGAGAGAGAGAGAGAGAGAGATGGACAGATGGATAGATAAATGGACGGATAGATATGTAGATAGAGACATACATAAATACATACATACATACATAGACAGAGACACATACATGAATACATACATACATACATACATACATATATATACATACATACATACATACATACATACATACATACATACATACATACATACATACATAGACAGAAAGATAGATAGACACACAGACAGACAGGCAGACTGAAAGACCAGATCGACAGGCAGACAGACAGATGTACACAGATAGATAGATAATCAGAGACAAACAGACAGACAGACCTCCGACAAAGAGAGAGAGAGAGATAGAGAGGGAGAGAGAGAGAGAGAGAGAGAGAGAGAGAGAGAGAGAGAGAGAAGAGAGGAGAGAGAGAGAGAGAGAGAAACAGAGACAGAGACAGAGAGAAAAAGACAGAGAGAGAGAGAGAGGAGAGAGGAGAGAGAGAGTGAGAGAGACAGAGAGAGAGAGAGAGGAGAGAGAGAGAGAGAAACTGAGTTAGGTTTTATCCTCACAGTCCAAGAGACCATCCTAGGCTTTTTTCAAGACATCCTCACACTGAGCGAACCACAGACAAAACCTTCATCTCTACAGCCATTAGCAGCGCAAGACCAAGACTGAAACAGACCAACAGAAACCAAACTAAATGCAAATCCTTCAACACAATATAACACAATTCTATACAATGCAATACAATACAACACAATACAATACAATATTATTTTCCTTTCACCCCTTTGGGGGGTAATTCTAGGCAAACGGTTATGAACATGAATTTAAAAAAAAATGACATGAAATAAAAACGAAGAGTCACACTTTTCGCATCGCTGAAAGTTCCAGGACAATATTAACGTGAATAAATTAAGAAAGTCTTTCATCCAGAGAAAGGGGGTTGATCAAATGATCACGCTAAATTTGATGTATGTTGAAAGAGTTAGCAGACAGGTTTCCGAAACACTACTTAACAAATCACAATGGTTCAACATTCAAATGCTTTCAGATATCGTTTTGACAGAAATGGACGTCTCAAAGCTGCGTATTTGGAGCAGTCAAATACAAAATGAAATTCATGACCTACCTCATTCATATTCTCAGTCTCTACATATTCTTTCTTTTCAGGACAGTCCATGCCGTCGTTCGTTTTCTATTTCATGTTTATGATGAAATACAAAACGAAATTTCATCAATGCAATATTCATTCATCGGGAAGTCGTCTAATAAAGTGTTCTCTGCAAAAAATCGGATTTCGAATGTTTGTGAAGAGACTGCTGCCATTTTTGGATTAATGAATTCTTTAGCTTGTGTTCTATATTCTTATACAAAGAAAATAAACTGATGAAACTCTGTGAATCCCTAACACATTCATACACAGTTTCTGTTAAAGTTGCTTTAAAGTCAGTCATCCTCTGTCGTGTTATAGCTAATCTGTCAAAAAACAAAAACAAAACAAAAAACAAGTGCATTTCTCTGAAATTCAGCTGGCCCAGATTTCGTCATTGTAATTTTCTTGTTTTACCAGAAAAACAAATGAATCGATAGCACTTTGACTTAAACGAAAATTGTATTTTAGAAATTTGAGCTGTCGTTTCCAATGCTAAATTTTCACATCCACAAATTTCACCACCCATACAACAAAACAGATTCAATGAGTTCGTGAAACAAATCTAGAACTATTGCAAGTGTGTGGGATTTCACTGTCTGGCATTTTAATAAGTAAAACATGGCTTTTGTGGTCCCCTGTCAACACACATCTTTCTGGCCTCGCTGCAACCTCCATTCCGGCTGCAGTCTAAACGTAAATAACTGAAAGAATCAACTACAGCCCGATTTTCATTTTCAGAACTAGAATGTCATTTTCTCCTTTCTTTCCTCTTTTGAAAAACAACTTCAGTTTTTGATGGAGGTACCTCTGCGTGCCATTCAGGGCAACGCTCCACAGTGTTCTAGAATACGAGAAGTAAACGTATGTAAAAAAAACTATGGTATATTTGTTTCAAACTATATAACTCTCTCTCTCTCTCTCTCTCTCTCTCTCTCTCTCTCTCTCTCTCTCTCTTCTCTCTCTCTCTCTCTCTCGCTCGCTCGCTTTCGCTCTCTCTCTCTCTCTCTCTCTCTCTCTCCTCTCTCTCTCTCTCTCTCTCCTCTCTCTCTTCTCTCTCTCTCATTTAAGAAAAAACTCGTTGAACGTAATTTTTGTCTCATACCAGTTATTCACAACTTTAAACCAAATACCAAGAGCTCGA
>CM031615.1:64845892-64855892 GCA_018398815.1 Conus ventricosus
CCAAAAACCAGGCTGTGGAGCGAAAGGATATGGAGGTGTGTGTGTGTGTGTGTGTGTGGGGGGGGGGGGGGGATGTGGGAGGGGGAGGGAATTGCTGAGAGGAATTGGGAATGGGGGGGGGGCGGGGGGCCGGGTGAGGCGGGGGTGGGTGGGGCGGGAAGGGGGAGGGAAGGAATGGCGGAATTGGGGGTTGAGGTGGGGTGCGGCAAACCCTCCCCAATTACCCCATCCCCCAACAATTCGGCACAGTACTTTACCCTAAAGTGTGTGGTCTATGTTGTGTGTGTGTGTGTGTGGTGTGTGTGTGGGTGTGTGTGTGTGTGTTTGGCTTTGCTTGCTCGTTCGCCTTGTCAGGAAACAGGCCAAGTTCAATCAGCGGCCAGGACATGCATTATGTTGGTCGAAAACACATACGGACGGTGGTGGCTAAAAGGCACACAACACATGCATGGTTCCGCTAGGTTAAAATCAATTGTGCGAGACATATGCCTTTTATATGCCCCCCTTGGCTTCCGAGATGCGAGGAAGAGAGAGAGCGAGAGAGGGAGAGGACCTTTCTGACCGGTCGCGCCTATGTAAACAACAGCCGTCGATTAGCGACAGAAAGAAGAAAAAGAAGGAAGAAATGAAGAAAGGGGAGAGAAGGAAAAAAAAAAGAAAAAAAAAAAAAAAAGAAAGAAAGAAAGGTAGGCAGTGTAGGCGGAGCTGGCGCTGGTGGAAGCGTAATCGCTTGTTGTGGTTTGGCCTCCCTGCTTACTTGGGGTATCTACCCCCACACCCCTTTACTAATCGATTCCTCAATGAAGGGGTTGGGCATTGGGCAAGAGAGGGGGTGGGGGGGGGGGGGGAGGGGGGGCGAGATGAGGGAGGACGAGAGGTGGGCGAGGACACAGGGGGAGACGGGAATGAGGGGGAGGGAGGGGGGGGGGTGGCGAGCGGATGAGGAGCGGGGGGGTCGGGGGGGGGAGGGGGAAGTTCGCATATCTTTGGCATATGGGACGGTGGCTCAAAACTTCGCTGAAGCGTCCAAAAAGCGGGCGAGTTCTTGTTTGACAGCGCTGCCAAGGGCGTCTTTCTGTAGGTTGCCCCCCCCCCCTCCACCCTCCCCCCACCATCACACACCACCACAGCGGCCGACGCTGGGAGCTGGCTTTGTTTCGGCGACAAGTGGACGCCCACGCAACCGTGTAGGCTCTTTATTTTCTTTCTTTCTCTCTTTCTCTCTCTCTCTCTCTCCTCTTTCTCTCTCCTATTTCTGTCCCATATAGCAAAACTCCGTTTTGGCAGGCTTACCCCTCTTACCAATCATCCGAATCAATTGGGACTGGACGGTAATCTTTCGGCCAATATGTCAGGTGAGAGAGGAAAGGGAGGGGGTGGAGGAAACAGAGGGGAGGACGAGAGAGTTGAGAGAGAGAGAGAGAGATGAGAGAGAGAGAGACGTGTGAGATGAGAGAGGGGGTGGGAGGGAGAGGGGGGGATGGGGATGGGGTCAGGTCGAGGGGTGGGGGTTCATTTAGTGATGTAAAGAAAAATTGCTCAACGAACTGGCGTAAGTGATGTTTATTTAAGCAGACTGATTGAACTGACCTGAGTGATGTAGTGTGGTGTGTGTGTGTGTGTGTGTGTGTGGGTGTGCTGCGTGCGCACGCTCGCTCGCTCGCACACACACGCACGCACACGCACGCACGCACGCACGCACGCACACACACACACACACACCACACACACACAGATGGGGGGAACTGCTGTGGACAGCCAAGTTGAGCTCCGAGACAGAACATGGCCCCCAAAGTGTCACGCCGAACGAGAGGGAGAAGGAGGATATGAGAGAGAGAGAGAGAGAGAGAGGAGAGAGAGAGAGAGAGAGAGAGAGAGAGAAGGAGGAGGAGACGACGACAACGAGGAGGGGGAGAGAAAGTAGAGGAAGACGGAGGAAAAGGACGGAGGAGGAAGAGGAGGAGGAGGAGGAGGAGGAGGAGAAGGAGGAGGACGAGAAAAACAAGAAGAGAAAAAGAGGAGGAGGAGGAGGAGGAGGAGGAGAACGACGAGGAAGAGGGGGAAAAATGACGAGAAGACGAAAAGACCAAGAACATGAAGACTGAGAACACAAACAAGAACAAGAAAAACAAGAGAAGAAGAGCAACAACAACAACAACAACAACAACACAACAAACAATAACAACAGACAGAGAAAACGAATGAAAAAGATATTACTCTAAGGCAGTATAGCCTCATTAACAATGCAATTCGATGGACCATGGGTAACATTTGAACGCGATGCATGTTACTTCGACATGGAAACCAGGACAAACTTTTCTTCTTTTTTTTTTAGCCATGAGAGAGAGAGAGAGTGAGAGAGAGATGAGAGAGTAGGAGAGAGAGAGAGAGAGAGAGAGAGAGAGAGAGCGTTTTTAAACGGTGCTACAAAAAAAAAAAAGATACTTGCTGATCTTTTTTTTTTTTAGTAGTACTCATGGAAAATAAAAAAGGGCCCCTGGTTTTGTACGGCCCGAAAATTTTCGCTCTAACATAATATATTATTGTTGCAATGGGAATCTACCGGTTGTCAAATAAAAACCTGATGTAGTTGCAGGCACCCCGTCCTCTTCCCTCAAGTTTGGTTGGTTGGTTGTTTGGTGTCGCCAATCTGAGGAAAATAATTTGATGCAGTTTTCAATGTCTATTTTTCGTGATGTCTGAGCAAGGCATATCCATCCCAAAGTGGCAGGTCTGTTTCGATTATGAAAATAGACGGACTGATGTTCATCATGGGCGTACTAATGTTCACACCGTCTTGGGTTTATTTTTTCATAGACGTACTAATTTTTACACCGTCTTGGGTTTATTGTGTATCACGGACGTACTAATGCTCACACCGTCTTGGGTTTACTTGCAGTTTGCTTCGTTTTCAGCGCCGCTGCCAAATTCATTTCAGTTTTCTTTCAATAAAAGCGTGAGGGTTTAACATTCTTCATACCAACAGTCACAATGCATCTTATTTTTGATCGTTTCTCCTCCCAGCTCAGCGGACTGTCTCGTCAGGCTCTAGGAGAGCGAGTCCCCTTCAGCCCCCCCCTCATTCCTGCCCCCATCTTTGCCCGCAGGTTGGTCCGCCGTCGGGCTGGATTCTGTTCCCTTGGTGAAGGAGGCAATTTTGAACACTCCCCCCCCTCCTCCCCCGCCACTCCCCCGTTCCCAAAGTTGTGGTGACGTTAATCCGGATGATATCATTTTCCCCCTCTCTGACCCTAAACTGTTTTCCCTCGACGGTACGCAGAAGGAGGGGTGGGGAAGTTGGAACGGCGAGGGGGTGTGTGTGTGTGTGTGTGTGATTTTAAGTGTTAAGAGGATGTACAACTCGCCGTCCCATCTTCTGTATGAGCCAATGAACTCCGAGAGGGAGGTAGCTTCCATGCAAAGTCCAATAACTCTTCCTTGAACCCACAAAATGGCCTATCTTTTTTTCTTTTGGCCACAAAACTAGACTGGACTGCTGCCGCACAGTATTATGTTAATGTAAAGTGGGTGTGTTTAAACAAGGTTGAAAAAGTGAACAGTGTTCAACATCGTATCGCTATCACACAAAGTTATATATAAAAGGGGGGGGGGGGGGGAGGAGCCTACCTTCCCATCCTAATTTTGCCACGATCAATATCGGCCAAAACAAATTGTGGTGTCTGTGTGAAACATCTTTGCTGGGTTACTGTAACACTCGCCTTGGGATGGACTGTCCACTCGACAACAAAAGAACCCGTGGCCCATGAACACGGTCAGTCACGAGTCTGTACAGGTCAGCGCCCTTCTTCCCTCCTCCGATGACCAGATAACCCAGGGCCTACAGTTTACTGTGTGGGCACATGGACATTGTCCATCATCCTCTCTCTCTCTTCTCTCTCTCTATCTCTCTTCTCTCACCCACCACCCTGTCTCCCAACATGTTCCCGTAGCCAAACCAGTTGATACACACCACACACGCACGCACGCACGCATGCGCACGCACGCACGCTCGGGCGCATGGATGCACGCACGCGCGCGCGCGCACGCACGGGGCGCGCACTCACGCACGCACGCACGAACGCACGCACGCACGCATGCACCACACACACACACACACACCACACACACACACACACGTCCTGGGATTTCGTCAACTTGTTCCACATTGGTAGCTGATGAGCCTAGCACTGTGTAGCACCTTTTTTTTGTTGATTCAACGGTCAGTCCACGCTCCATTTTCTTCTTCACGGAAACCGTACTCTGTCAGTTCCTGTGTCTTCGGTGAGTGTGGATAGCTACTGCAAGACCCGAAAACGTACATCTACCCCACAATTATCCCGGGCTGTCTGTCTGTCTGTCTGTCCGGTCTGTCTGTCTGTCTGTCCATCTTCTTTCTTCTTCTTCTCCTTCTTCTCAATCTTCCATCAAAAGTCTAGAGTATTCTTCGGCGGCAACCACATTGGGCAACGTTCGCAGTCCGCTAAAGCGATCATGAGATCCCAACGGTTCTCCTTTCCTCCCCCCCCCCCCCCACCCCCAACCCTTCAAACTCCTTCCCGTAAGCTACGCCAAACCAGGGCCTTGTTCAATGCCGCAGGGCATCAAGGGTGGTGGTAAAGAGAGAGAGGGAGAGGGAGAGAGAGAGAGAGAGAGGGAGGAAGAAAAGGGAAAGGGAGGGAGTATGCGGGCTACGAACAAAACGACGGGTTAAGTAACTGGGATCTGGTGATCTATGACCAACCAGTCTTATCCTTTTTTCTTCTTTTTTTTTTTTTTTTTAAGTTCCCATTTCATTAAGGTTGGTTTCGCTTCTGGCGCCTTAATCGTTGCCCGCTTCATTAGGTTCTCTGACCGCGGGCCAAAGGCCTCTCTGCCCCACAACCGTGACTGGGCAAAGCACCTGTTTTGTCTGTACAGAGCGATCCATGTAGAAATCCCACTCAAGCCACGCTGTTGGCAGACCAGTCCACTGCCAAGGTCATCTCCTGGCCAGAAAAGTCTGCTCACATACTTAAAGAGTTACACAACACACACACACACACACACCAAAAGAGGCCGTATGGCCGGTTTGACACATGACGGATATTGGCCTTACAACAACAACAAGAGCAAGCAAATTGAGAAGCTGCAACTCTGGTTGTGCCTTCTATGTTAAGTTGGAGACAACATAGTTATGTTGACCCAAATTTCAAGCGTGCGCTAGCATTCACTTTTTTCGGTTTGTTTGCGACGAATTTCGGATGTTGATTTAAAATCGCCAACTTCATTCTGTAAGCGTAGTTGTCGGTGGTGTCACTCGCCAGTCCAATTTTATCCTTATTTCCTTTCTCTCTGCTTTCTTTCTCATTTTGTCGAGGAAGATGTGTGGTGTTTCGCCGTTTCTTGCCCTCCCTTCTGCCTCCCTCTTTCCTTCCTTCCTTCCTTCCATTCCTGTCTCCTTTCATTCTTTTCGTGGAGAACTCGAGCGACAGACAACCTCCATCCGATTCAAACAGTAGAGAACACTCACAAGACCGCACCAGCTCGCAGCTGTGAAGCGAGTTGCCCCCCCGTGTCTATAGTGTTGGTCACATGACTCCACCCATTACCGCTATTTCCTTCAACGGATAAGCCAGACTGTTCAGAAGTTTACCCCCCCCCCCCCCCCCCCCTCCCACCACCAAAAAAAAAAAAAAAAAAAAAAAAATTCCGACAGTGACTACCAAACCCGTGATAGACCACGAATTTCTATCCGCGGATTTGCATCGTTGTCGGGCGATCAACGCATTAAAATGTCCGTACTGTTATCCACATATGCAAGAACTTGGGATTTCTATCAGTGGAAAAAAAAATGGACCGCAGTGGAGTGACTATAACCCATGAAATCGTGAAGGTTGCTTTTAACCCTGAAAATACCACGGTTTCTTTTAACCTTTTAGGAGCCTAGCTATCAGGCAGCAAATCAGTGAAATGATCCCCTACCGAACAAACAATCACGTTCTTTCTGTGAGCGAAAAAAAAAAGGAAAAACAGAAAAAAAAAAAAGAAATCAGTGCTGTCAGGCGACTCACCCATGAAATGATCACTGTTATTATTGTCCCCCCCCCCCCCCCCCCCCCACACACACACACACACACACACGTTAAGTTACTATTTCTTTAAGAAGGAAAAAAAACGTAGCTGTCAAGAAACTGACAATGAACTTATGACATTTTAGTATTAGCCTGCATTATTATTTATATTTTCTCCCGTATGTAAGCGTAAGTGCAAAGCTCCCGTAGCGTTAATTAGCACAACGGCTGCCCCGTGAAAAAGTATGCTTTGGGAAACGAGTTCGTCTCGTCTCTCTCTCTCTCTCTCTCTCTCTCTCTCTCTCTCTCTCTCTCTGATTCTTTGTATCTCTGTCTGTCTGTCTGTCTGTCTCCTCCCTCCCACATCCCTTTCTGTCCTCTCTCTCTCTCTCTCTCTCTCTCTCTCTCTCTCTCTCTCTCTTCCTTCCTGCCTTCTCTGACTGTTAAATCTCTATCACCCTGCTCATTATTCAACATATGACATTCCACACAACCCATTTATTCCTCAATTATTATTCTTTTTATCGGTACATTTTAATCAATTAATCAGTCAATCAACCAGTCAATCAATTAGTCAGTCAATCAATCAATCAATCAATCAATCAATCAATTAATTCCGTTCTTTCAATACCGTATTTAACATTTCACTCCAGCCTGATTTATCTACTCGTTAGTTTCCTTACATTCTATTCACACGCTAATCCATTGAGAACTTTATCTATCTATCTATCTACCTAGCGTTGTTGACATTCCACCTCTCGTTCATTTCTTTCCGTTCATTCATTTCCTCACATAGATCGTGTGACAGTGACAAGATGAAAAGTTGCCAAGGTGGTACAAACCACGGGCATAATGTTCAACTTTGAGCTCACCATACTACTACATGTCAGGTGATTTCATCCGAAAAGCTCTATTAAATTATTTCAGCGTATGGGCGTTAAATCGCTGTCCAACGCAAACCAAATCAATTAATGATAACTTTTTACAATAATGATTTAATAATTTTTTTTTTTTTCCCCCCCCCCCCCCCCCCCCCCCCCCCCCTTTTTTTTCCCCCCCCTTTTTTTTCCCCCCCCCCCCTTTTTTTTTTTCCCCTTTTCCTTTTTTTTTCCCCCCCCCCCTTTTTTTTTCCCCCCCCCCCTTTTTCCCCCCCCCCCCCCCTTTTTTCCCCCCCCCCCCCCCCCCCCTTTTTCCCCTTTTTTTTTTCCCCCCCCCCCCTTTTTTTTCCCCCCCCCTTTTTTTTTCCCCCCCCCCCCCCCCTTCCCCCCCCCTTTTTTTTCCCCCTTTTTTTTTCCCCTTTTTTCCCCCCCCCCCCCTTTTCCCTTTCCCCCCCCCCCCCCCCTTTCCCCAAACCCCCCCCTAAACCCTTTTTTTTTTTTTTTGGGGGGGGTTTTTTTTTTTTTTTTTAAAAAACCCCCCCCCAAAAATTTTTAAAAAACCCCCCCCCCCTTTTTTTTCCCCCCCCCCCCCCCTTTTTTTCCCCCCCCCCCCCTTTTTTTTTTTGGGGGGGTTTTTTTTTTCCCCCCTTCCCCCCCCCTTTTTTCATTTTTCCCAAAACCCCCCCCCCCCCTCCCCCTTTTTCCCCCCCCCCCCCGGGGGGAAAACAAAAAACCAATTTTAAAACCCGGGTTTTTTTCCCCTTTTGGGGTCTCACCCCATTTTTTTCCCCCTTTTTTTTTTTTTTTTTCCCCCTTTTTAAACCCCCCCCCCCGGCCCCCCCTTTTTTTTTAAAAAATTTTTTTTTTTTTTTTTTTCCCCCCCTCCCCCTTTTCCCTTTTTTTTTGGGAAAAAAATTTTTTTTTTTTTTTTTTTTTCCCCCCTTTTCCCCAAAAACCCCCCCCCCCAAACCCCCCAAAACCCTTTCCCCCCCCCCCCCCCCCAAGGGGAAAACCCCCCCGGCCTTTTCCCCCCCCCCTTTTTTTAAAAAAAAAAGCCCCCCCCCCCAAAAAAACCCAAAATTTTTTTTTTTAAAAAAACCCTTTTTTGGGGGGGCCCCCCCCCCCCCCCCCCCCGGGGGAAAAAAAAATTTTCCCCCCCCTTAAAAAAAAAACCCCGGGGGGCCCCCCCCCCAAAAAAAAAACCCCCCCCCCCCGCCTTCCCCCCCAAAAAAAAAAAAAACCCCCCTTTTTTTTTTCCCCCCCCTTTTTCCCCCCCCCCCCCCCCCCACCCCCCCCTTTAAACCCCCCCCCCCCCCCCAAAAACCCTTTTTCCCCTTTTTTCCTTTTTGGGGGGGGGGCCCGGCCTTTCCCTCCCCTTTTTTTTTTAACCCCCCCTTTCCCCCCCCCCTTCCCCCCCCCCCCCCCCCCGGGGGGGTTTTTTTTTTTTTTTTTTTTTTTTTTTTTTTTTTTTTTTTCCCCCCCCCCCCCCCCCCCCCCCCCCCCCCCCCCCCCGGGGGGGGGGGGGGGGGGGGGAAAAAAAAAAAAAAAAAAAATTTTTTTTTTTTTTCCCCTTTTTTTTTCCCCTCCCCCCCCTTTTTTTTTCCCCCTTTTTTTTTTTTTGGGGGCCCCAAAAGGGGCCCCCCCCCCGGGGGGGGGGGGGGGGGGGGGGGGGGGGGGGGGGGGGGGGGGGGGCCCCCCCCCCCCCCCCCCCCCCCCAAAGCCAAAAAAAAAAAAAACCCCCCCCCCCCCTTCCCCCCCCCAAAAATTTAAAAAAAAAGGGGGCCCCCCCCCGGGGGGGGGGAAAAAAAAAAAAAGGGGGGGGGGGGAAAAAAAAAAAGGGGAAAGGGGGGGGGGGGCCCCCCTTTTTTCCCCCCCCGGGGAACCTTTTCCCCCCCCCCCCCCCCCCAAAAACCCCCCCCCCCCCCCCCCCAAATTTTCCCCCCTTTCCCTTTCCCCCCCCCCCCCCCAAAAAACCCCTTTTCCCCCCCCCCCCCAAAAAAACCCCCCGGGGCCATCCCCCCCCAAAAACCCCCGGGTCTTTTAAAAAAAAACCCCCCCCCCCCCCCCCAAAAAAACCCCCCCCCCAAAAGGTTTTTCCCCCCCCCAAAAAAAAAACCCCCCTTTCCCCCAAACCCCCCAAAAAAAACCCCCCCCTTCATCACACCCCCCCCCCCAAACCCCCCAAAAAAACCCCCCCCCAAAAACCCCCCCCCTTTTTCCCCCCCCCCCCCAAAAACCACCCACCCCCACCCCCCCCCCCCCCCTTTTTTTTTTTCCCCCCCAAACCCCCCCCCCCCCACCCCAACCCCCCTTTTAAAACCCCCCCCCCCAAAAAAAATTTTTTTCCCCCCCCCCAAAAAAAGGGGCCCAAACCCCCCCCCCCTTTTTCCCCCGGGGGTTGCTCCCCCCAATTTTCCCCCCCCTCCCCCCTTTCCCCCCCCCCCCCCCCCCAAAAAAAATTTGGGGGCCCCCCCCCCCCCCCCCCCCCTTAAACCCCCCTTTTTTTCCCCCCCCCCCCCCCCCCCAATTTTGGTTTTAAAACCCCCCCCCCGGGGCCCCCCAAAACCCCCCCCCCCCCCCCCCCCTTTTATTTTTTCCCCCCCCTTCCCCAAATTTTTTTTTTTTTTGGGAAAAAAATTTTATTTTTAAAAAAAAAAAGGGGGGGGGAAAAAAAAAACCCCCCCCCAAAAAAAGGTCTTCCCCCCCAAAAATTTTCTTTTTTTTTAAAAAAAAAATTTTTTAAAATTTTTTTTTAAAAAAAAATTTTCCCCGGGGGGGGGAAAAATTTTTTTTTCCCTTTTTGGGGTTTTTTTTTTTGGGGTTTTTTTTTTTTTTTCCCAAAAACCCCCCTTGGTAAAAAAAGGGGGGGGCCCCCCCCCCCCGGGGGGTTTTTTTTTTGGGGGGGCCCCCTTGGGGGGGGGGGGGGGGGGGCCCCCCCAAAAAAACCCCCTTTTTCCCCCAAAGGGGGGGGGTTTTTTTTTTTTTTTTTTTTTTTTTTTTTTTGTTTTTTTTTGGGGGTTTTTTTTTTTTTTTTCCCCCCCCCCGGGGGGTTTTTTTTTTTGGGTTTTTTTT
>CM031615.1:64871584-64884084 GCA_018398815.1 Conus ventricosus
GTGTGTGTGTGTGTGTGTGTGGTGTGTGTGCGTGTGTGCGTGCGTGCGTGCGTGCGTGCATGCGTGCGTGCGTGCGTGCGTGCGTGCGTGTGTACGTGTGTGTGTGTGTGTGTGTGTGGTGTGTGTGTGTGTGTGTGTGTATGTGTGCATGCGTATATGGTACTGTTCAGTCATTCGGTCTGATAAAGATGACAGAAAATAGCACTGTTACCAGAACTACTACTACTACTACTACGACGACGACGACGACCACGACGACCACGACGACACTTTGGGCAATATCACCGTTGCCTTCACCACTCGTCACCATCACTAAGAACACAAGAGAGAAGGAAACGATAAATGGCTACTAAGGCCGAATAGTTCTCGCGAAACAAAGCTACGCAAAGCAGAGTCTGTGTGCCCTTTGGTCAATGCTGCCAGGATGACCAGCAGCAAGTGTCAGGTCGGGTTGTGTCATCGTGCACCAGAGTAGCCAGGGTCAGGATTGGTTGTGGGTACACTGTTGGGCTGACACCGTTTGTGCTATGGAATGAGTTTAGGAGAAGAGAGAGAGGAGGAGAGAGAGAGAGAGGAGAGAGAGAGAGAGGGGAGAGAGAGAGAGAGAGAGAGAGAGAGAGAAGAAAAAAAAAAAGAAAAAAACGACGCCAAAGAATTTAAGAAGCTCGCTGTCTCTATTTTCAACACTGTTAAACATCTTCAGAATGTAATTATTGGGTAGATACAGACATTGGCACATGTTACAAGCACCCGTCAGGGAAGGTATGCTCCGTGCGTGCGATCATGGTGATTATAACGCCTGCTTGTCTGGCAGCCCCTCTCCTCCTCTCCCCTCCCCTCCCCCCTCCTTCAGCTCTCCCCCCCCCCCCCCCTCCGCCATTTTTTTCCCTTTCCTTTCCTGTACTGTTTTCTTCTTCTTCTTTTTTTCTCCTCTTTTTCTTTTTCCTTGTGTTGAGGGGACTAGAATACTGCCGTTTCTGTGTGACCATTCAGATGACGTCACTATGTTTTCGTAAAGGGACAAAACTCGTGTTTGAACACGGTTCCAAAGGTTTGCCCTTTGTGACCCTCTGTGCTGTACGGCAACGCTGATCTGGTTTGTAGTGGAGATGAAATGGGCTTCAAAAGGAATGGAAGTTGAGTGAGAAGCCACATTGTTTCATCTTCGTCTTTTTGTTGACGTTGTTGTTGTTGTTTTTTTAATGCTGTCTCTCTTATTTCTAAACACGAACATGATATCGGGGTCCACGATTGGTCCAATGATGTTAACTTCTCTGTGGTTGGCCCACGGATCCTGCCCCCTTGCAGCCCTTGCCACGATCCCTTCGACCTTGGGGGAGGTAATCACCCTCCTGAGTTCTGTTTGGGTTGAAACAGCTTCAAAATAAATGAAAATATTGACTTGTGCGTGCCACTGCATTTTGGATAGAAGATTATATCTCTTTTTCTTTTTTTTTCTTTTTTTTTTTTGTTGGTCGCTATACTTTATCACTTGCACGTGCAAGCATCTTTCTAACCGTGCCATATGCTGCGATATGCTTTGGCATCTGATACTGGTCTCAAGAGCCGCGTTTTACAAACATGCCAAAACACAGCATACGTAAGCGAATATGGGTGTTCGTTCTTTATGATTCATTTCGTGGAGGGTAGAGGTGGGGGGGGGGGGAGGGGAGAGGGGGGGGGTGATCTGAGGATATAAATAACATTGTCTGGCCAGTTCTTCCGTTAAAACTAGAGATGAATATGACACTAAAAATCGATTTGTTGGTAGCAAATTCATTTTCAGTATGAAAAAGCCTCTTATTTTTTTGGGTTTGGTTTTGTTTGGTTGTTGTATTGATTTCTGTATCTTTTCTTCACTAGTTCGCTCAGTCGCGATAATCACTTAGTTTTTGCTACATATAATATAGAAATTCTCCAACTTATTCGTTTAGTCGAGTTTATCCGTTGTTTGCATCCTAGACATTTTCGGACTTATTAGCGTCACGGTGGTGGTTTGTTTTTCTTTCCGACCGGAGCTACATGTGGGGGTCCCCCCCCCCCCCCCTCCCCCAAGCTTGGCTAGTGTATCGCAACTGTCAATCCACCCCCCCCCCCCCCCCCCCCCCCCCCCCCCCCCCCCCCCCTCTCCGCTCAGCGCCGCTCTCCCATCTTCTTTGGCCTACCCCATACCCGCTGTCTCTCACACCGTCCGTCCCCTTCCCCCCGCCTACTCCTGTCTGTCTGTCAGGCTGCATTCAATTGTTGTATGTAATTACTGTATGTTGTTGTTATGTATATGTAGTCTTCTCTTCTGCCTATCCCGTCTGACTGCTGCCTGCCTGCACTGCTATGATGTATGTATTATGTCTGTCTGTACTGTCTTACTGTATGTTCTTGTCTCTGTCAGTGTCTCGTCTGATCTCTTTCTGCCTTCTGTCTGTTGTCTGCTGTTGTCTGTCTATCTCTATCTCTCTCTCTGTCTCTGTCTCTGTCTCTCTCTCTTTCTCTCTCTCTCTCTCTTAGTGTCTTCGATTCTTGTTTGTAGTTGTCGTCTTGTTGTTTGTTCTTGTTGCTCTCCTCCTCCTCCTCCTCCTCCTCCTCCTCTTCTTCTTCTTCTTCTTCTTCTTTTCCTTCTTTTTCTTCTTCTTCTTCTTCTTCGATTCCTCATCCTCCTATTCTATCTGCTATGTTTCTCTTTTTTTTCCTTCTCTTCTTTGTCTTCTTCTTCCTTATTTTGTTGTCCTCCTCCTCCTCCTCCCCATCCTCCTCCTCTTTCACCTCCTTCTCCTTCCTCTCTCCTCCTCCCCTTCGTCTTCTTCTTCTTCTTCTTCTTCTCCTCCTACCCCTGCTCCTCTTCTTCTTCTTCTCCTTCCTCTTCTTCGTCTTCTCCCTCCCCCCTCCTCCTCCTGCTCCTCCTCCTTCGATTCCTTCTTCTTCTTCTTCTTCTTCTTCTTCTTCTCCTCTTTCTCCTCCTCCTCCTCTTTCTTCTCCTTCTACTCCCTCTTCTTCTTCTTCTCTATTTGCACGGAGGGGCTGGAGGGTGGGGGTGAGGTGGGGTGGTGGAGAAATGTTTGCTCGCAATGTGCTAGCTGCTGAAGATCCAAATGCATCAACTTCTTTTTTGACATTTGTGCCATCGTTCGTTCCACACCCGTCTGCAAAGCTCATTAAAACCAATCATCCCACCACTCCTCTTCGCTTTGGCAGCCCGCCATTTTACTTTACAGATCAGCAGACAGATACTCTGTTTTTAACTGATAAATTACTTTCTTTCTTTTTTCTTTTTTTTCTCTTTTTTTTTTAAAGTTTGCAACCTCGCGACTCCACTTAGAAACATTCTGATTCTGTTGGTATTATGACTCGCTCACACAGTTTGTGCTTATTTTTAATACACTCTTTTTTTCTTCTTTTTTTATTTTTTATTAACGAACATGTGCTCTGCCTTTCACTTCTCGCCCTACGATCCCCCCTTCCTTCCCTCTGCCCCCCCCCCCCCCCCCCCCCCCCCCCCCCCCACCCTCCTCCCACAGCCCACTTCTTTCACAGCCTCAGAGCTTGACTCCACTGTTTGGGTACGAGTTCTGCTGACACTCACGTGTTATTACATTAGTGAATTACATTGCACGCATCGGGGGAAAAAAATCTTTACCATGAGGTTTTACTAACGCGGTGGTGTTCATACGTGTTATGACATAGTAAATTGCATTGCACGCATCGAAAAAAAAAATCTTTTACCATGAGGTTTTACTAACGCGGGTGGTGTTCATACGTGTTATCATATTAGTAAATTACATTGCACGCATCGAAAAAAAGTCTTTCGCCATGAGGTTTTTATAACTCGGTGGTGTTCATACGTGTTATTACATAAGTAAATTACATTGCACGCATCGAGAAAAACACATCTTTTACCATGAGGAGTTACTAACTCGGTGGTGTTCATACGTGTTATTACATTAGTAAATTACACTGCACGCATCGAAAAAAAAAAAGTTTTTTACCATGAGATGTTACTAACTCGGTGGTGTTCAAACGTGTTATTACATAAGTAAATTACATTGCACGCATCGAAGAAAAAAGTCTTTTACCATGAGGTTTTACTAACGCGGTGGTGTTCATACGTGTTATTACATTAGTAAATTACATTGCACGCATCGAAAAAACAACAAAAAATCTTTTACCATGAGGTGTTACTAACTCGGTGGTGTCCATACGTGTTATTACATAAGTAAATTACATTGCACGCATCGAAGAAAAAAGTCTTTTAACATGAGGTTTTACTAACGCGGTGGTGTTTTATACGTGTTATTACATTATTAAATTACATCGCACGCATCGAAAAAAAAGTCTTTTACCATGAGGTTTTACCAACTCGGTGGTGTTCATACGTGTTATCATATTAGTAAATTACATTGCACGCATCGAAAAAATAATCTTTTGCCATGAGGTTTTATTAACTCGGTGGTGTTCATACGTGTTATTACATTAGTAAATTACATTGCACGCATCGAAAAAAAGTCTTTTACCATGAGGTTTTACTAACACGGTGGTGTTTATACGTGTTATTACATTATTGAATTACATTGCACGCATCGAAGAATAAAGTCTTTTACCATGAGGTGTTACTAACTCGGTGGTGTTCATACGTGTTATTACATTAGTAAATTACATTGCACGCATCGAAGAAAAAAGTCTTTTGCCATGAGGTGTTACTAACTCGGTGGTGTTTATACGTGTTATGACATAAGTAAATTACATTGCACGCATAAAAAAAGTCTTTTACCATGAGGTTTTATTAACGCGGTGGTGTTTATACGTGTTATTACATAAGTAAATTATATTGCACGCATCGAAAAAAAAAAAGTCTTTTGCCATGAGGTTTTACCAACTCGGTGGTGTCCATACGTGTACTTATTTGACCATGTATTTGATACGTATTTGAATGCTTTGTACATTTGAGGTCATCAATTCGACGTTGTTGGACAAACTGGTGTTACCGCCCGGAAAACTGCTTGACTTTAGTGAAAAGTACCACAGAATACCTCTCCTCTCTCTCTCTCTCTCTCTCTCTCTCTCTCTCTCTCTCTCTCTTCTTCTCTCCTGACTTCCTAATTCTACCCCCCCCCACTCCCACCCCACCCCCTTTCGCTTACTCCCTGATTCTGACTGGTTTTGAAAACTAAGTTAACTAAAGACAAGGAAAGGGAGGGACCAACAACAAGGCCTTCCATTCAATTCCGCAAGGATGGGGGGGGGGGAGGCGTGGGGAAGGGAGGGGGGGGGGGGGCGGGAAGTGGTGCGGAAATGGAACGCTGGGGGAAGGGTGGGTGGATGGGGGGGGGGCGGGAGAGGAGGCTCAGAAGACCCAGTCAAGCCAGCAATCTAGCCAGGAAAGGGGGGTGGGGGGGAGGGGAAGGGGGGAGGGTCACCGGGGGTGGGCCTAGGTTGTCCCGTCCCGTGGGGTCTGGCGGGGTCAGCGCGGGCATTGCCGGCTGTTCGATTCATTCCCCCCCACACACCCCGCCTGTCAATAAAATAGCCGACCTCCGGGAGAAAGAGGTCGGTGAGTTTGCCAATCGAAGATTGAAAACCTGTAAAACGGTTTGTGGATGAAGAAAAGAAAAAAAGAAGAAAAAAAAGGAGAGAGAAGAAAAAGCCTGGAAGTTCTGTACGAAGGGTTGGACTAAGTCGGCACCTTTATGTGTTCTTTTAGGCTGGTTTTTATTTCTCCTTGATTTTCCAGTTTTTCTTGTTGGGCTTTTTTTTTTTCTTTTTTGTATTCCTGTGACAGACTCTGAAGACGAAAGGCTGGCTGTGGATGATCGGGTTGGGGGGGGGGGGGGGGGGGAGGGAATGACTGTGTATGGAGGTGGGCTGGTCTTGTGTGCAAAACGCTGAAGGTGGTCCCTTCATGCATGAGGGGTGGCCATTGGCTCACCGTCCACGCGGTGAGTGGTGTTGTGTGTGTGTGTGTGTGTGTGGGTGGGTGTGTGGGTGTGTGGGTGGGTGTGTGGGTGTGTGTGTGGGGGGTGTGGGTGTGGGGGGGGTGGGGTGGGGGGGGGTGGGTGTGCGTGTGTGTGTGTGAGCGCGCGCGCGCGCGTGTGTGTGTGTGTGTGTGTGTGTGTGTGTGTGCGTGCGTGCGTGCGTGCGTGCGTGCGTGTACGTGCGTGCGTGCGTGCGTGCGTGCGTGCGTGCGCGGTTCTTCGAAGAATCGTTGACGAAGATCCACCCACGTTCACTATATATTTAAACAAAATGAGATCGACTATGCTGTCTTGTCATTGTTGCTCACTCTAGTGTCTTTAGCTTCGTACATGACCACATAAATTATGATAATAATTATAATAATAGCGATGATTATCATACATTTTCAGACTGGAGTTGTTTTCGTACGGTGTATAGGATTATGTTGTTGATGTGAGTCGCCTTTGAATTGGTTTGTAGTCATCTCCAGTCCATTTTTTCAACGTCATGTTTGTAAATTGTGCAGTACTAACTATCCAGCTGTGAGACTTCTTTCATCATACTTACTATACTGATTCTTGTCTTTCCATGTGATTTCCACAGCTGTAAACGCTGTGGCTGGATATTCTGTTCCCAGATTTCTCTTTCACAACTGTGGGACTTTAGGAAATAAGTAACTTACGCATGAGTCATCACATGACAATTAGAATAATATGTCACAGACCAAGATAGTGCTAAGAGAACGGTATGTCATTGTGCGAGAGGATACTATGGAAACAATATACCATGGACCATGAAGTTACCATCAAAGCGATATGCCCTGGGCCATTCTGGTACTATGAGAACAATATATCATGGGCCGAAATGGTACTATGAGAACAATATGCCATGGGCCAATATATTATTATGAGAACAATATGCCATGGGCCAATATATTATTATGAGAACAATATGCCATGGGCCAATATATTATTATGAGAACAATATGCCATGGGCCAATATATTATTATGAGAACAATATGCCATGGGCCGAAATGGTACTATTAGAACAATGTCATGGGCCGAGATATTATTATGATAACAATATGCCGTGAGTCAATATATTATACTATGAGAACAATATGCTATGGACTGTCACACTGTCACTTTTGCCCGCACGCATTCATGACAGCATTTACTCCATACGCATACGCAATCTTTCCAATCAACCAAAAGGCGCACTACCGAATGTTTTTCTTCTCCCCCTCTCCTTCAGGGAAAAAACACTTTACTAAATCACATCAAACAATTTATAAACGGATTTTATACATGTAGCTCTCTTTCCACTGAGAGGCAACTAACTCACGCAAGACTTCATAAAGTCACGGCCTTCACACCAACATTGGCCCACAAAATCCAGACCAGGAAATAAATAATTCCAGTACTCACTGATGCCACGCCTGCATCAAACACAAGACTTCATATGGTCGTGCTTTCCTGTCTCTCACAGACATCGTATCACCCCTTTAAATTCTCCCGTCACTGGAGATAGGATTTCCAACTTCTCTTCCTCGCCTTCTCCTGTCCCTGGAGAAGTGACGAGTTCCGACTCCTCTCCCTCGACTTCTCCTGACCCTGGAGAGATTACGAGTTCCGATTCCTCTCCCTGGAGTCTTTACTGGTAGGGGCTGAACTACCGGTGTGTTCCCCACACCATGGCCATCTTCAACCACCTCACGGGTTGCAAGGTGAAGAGTAAAAGGTGGAGGGTGAAGGGCTGAAACACGAATAAGGTTCGTGTAAGTAACCTGCTTCTTAATTCAACATATGAATTCTTTCTTTCTCTTTTCTTTAGTTTTTCCCCTGTAGCTTTCCCCAACTATCTATGGCTCACCTAGTAATGACTGGTCAGCAGAGAGGACCAACGTCCTGACAGGTTCGAGTCTCTAGGCCATCTGCTGGGTTTAAAACTGATTCTTTCCTCCCTCCTCCTAGTGAGTGCATACTCAGTGTTCAAAACACATGACCAGCACCTTACCAGCCCTTGTTAAACTATCACTCAGTGGTCACTTTCACCCAATGACCACCCTTGTTTCTTGAATGAGTATAACTCACAATTATTTGGGGGACGCCCGCTACACTAGTCAAGCCACATGATATTCTTCCTTTTTAGTAGTGGCATGGGGAAATGATTCATATCACTAACTACATGTGATGGAGCGTCACATGCCTTGATGTGAGGCTACGTCACATGACATGGACCAATATATTACTATGAGAACAATATGCTATGGACCAATATATTACTATGAGAATATGCTATGGACCAATATATTACTATGAGAACAATACGTCACGGGCCGAAATGGTACTATGATAACAATATGCCGTGGGCCAATATATTATTATGAGAATAATATGGCATGGGCCAATATATTACTATGAGAATAATATGGCATGGGCCAATATATTATTATGAGAATAATATGGCATGGGCCAATATATTGTTATGAGAACAATATGCCATGGGCCAGTATATTATTATGAGAACAATATGCCATGGGCCAATATATTATTATGAGAATAATATGGCATGGGCCAATATATTATTATGAGAATAATCTGGCATGGGCCAATATATTACTATGAGAATAATATGCCGTGGGCCAATATATTATTATGAGAATAATATGCCATGGGCCGAGACGGTAACAGGAGAATGGGATACGAACATACAGCTGTCGATATTCCCGCATGGAGCAGTGGAAACGTTGATTTTTTTTTTTTGATTTTTTTTTTTGGTCATGGAAGCATTCCAGACATGCAGACACGCAGATACTTCCAAACCATTCCTGTGTTCCATAATAGTTTCTTTCCATTCAAGATTAAGACTGTTTTTAAAGGAAGTGTTGTGTACAGTGAAGCACATAAGAAACAGGATTCATTGAATTCAGCCGTTCTCATGATGACATTTTATCACTGCTGTTTTTCGCATCTTCCATAGAGCTGTGGGAATACAGAATTATCATAAGACAACTTGAGGCACATTTCTGCAATCATAACAACATGGCAAAAATAAAAAGTCTGGGATCGAAGGACTGTGAAAAATAGTCAGCACGAAAAAAGAGAGTTGTTGGAACGTGGAGCATAGAAAAGACAAGAGTGTGGTTTTCATTTGCGGAAACATTGTTCGTATGGCGGTGGGAAAAAAACAAAAAGTGGGAATATAGAGCCACAGGAAAGATAAAAAAAAAAGAAAAAAAGAAAAGCAACATCTTCAACAGACAATGTCAAAAGAACAAGTTGTGAAAGCACGAATGCGTTGGAAGATACCACACACTTAGCGAGAGGAGACAGGTTTCTGTTCAGCTAGCTGTGGGAAGTTGGGGGCTAACAGTAAAGTCAGCCTCGGCCTGGCCTTGTCACTCTTCATTCTCTGGGTCTGAGGACTGTTCATGACTTCATAGCTCGCCCACAGCCAGTATCCTTTCTCAGCAGATCAGATTGATTCTCAGGAGTTCTGAACCAGGCGTACCTGAAGGGTGAGAAAAGTGGAGGTGTGTGTGTGTGTGTGTGTGTGTGTGTTTGTGACTCTTTTTGGAGTCCGTGCGAACGTGGCAAAGGAACTATTCCGAGGGCTATGGTTCAGTGAGGACGATTGCGACAGATGAAAGGATTAAAGAGAAACGCAACCTTTTATGTCGCTGTCCTCTTCCGCTCACCTGCTTTCAGTGGTGGTGGACGATCTCTCTCTCTCTCTCTCTCTCTCTTCTCTCTCTCTCTCTCTCTCTCTCTCTCTCTCTCTCTCTCTCTCTCTCTCTCTGCCTTCAGGGTTGGCAAGGTTGTCATCAACCAGAATAAGCAAAGATGTACGTCCCAAAGAGTATTCGTTTTTGTACAACGAAAACATGTTGAGGACAAAACAATGTCGTGAAAAATGATCTCAGTGATGGTCTTTGTCTATTTTCAAAAGCTGAATGGTGATGAATGGAACACAGATCGATTAACTGGCAGTAATTCTGCACTGCCTGCAAAAAACAGTCAATCATATTGGTCAAGGGAGGAAACTACAACTATCTGCATAGAGGAGGTTGTTGTTTGGCAGTGTAAGGCCATCAGGAAGATGTTGTTTTTCGATATTGTTGTTTGCCTCGACCCCCAAAATCACCCCTGATATTTTCTGGACATCCATAGCCAGTTTTAACTACTTGTTACAAACGTTCCTATGAATGTGCACTTATTTCCACTCCAACTATAAAACAACATCACGCTAAGGTAATCAGAATGAAGACAAGTGGTGAACATTATACAACCACGTGACCAGAAAAGGGTCAGTGTGTGTGTGTGTGTGTGTGTGTGTGTGTGTGTGTGTGTGTGTGTGTGTGTGTGTGTGTGTGCGAGCGCGCGCGCGCGTGCGTGCGTGCGTGGTGCGTACGTACGTGCTTGTGTGCATGCATGTGTGTGTGAGTAGGGGAGAGGGTTTTTTCTAATGAGAGTATGTGTGTTTGTGTGTGTGTGTGTGTGTGTGTGTGTGTGTGTGTGTGTGTGTGTGTGTGGTGTGTGTGTGTGTGTAAGAGAGGGACAGGGAGAGAGAGAGAGAGGGAGAGAGAGAGACAGACAGACAGACAGACAGACAGGGGGAATGCACGCGTTTCTCTTCTGCTGTTTGGATGTTGGCACTAATATTTGTGGTTACTACAGCTGACCAACTTTAACGGTAGTTCTCAATGTTAACGTTTATCGCCCGACTTTAGAACTGCTGAAGATTCTTCTAAGAACAGCAACGAACAGACAAACAAAAACAACAAAACACTGGTATTACGGAAGCCAGATTACATGCAAGTAAACTGAATATCATGTTGGTCAATATTCTGATGGCTGTTGGAAGTGTGTGTTTCTCCTTATTTTTCCTTTAGCAGTTTCATTCGTACAAACCTGTGACTGAGCGAGAAAGAGAAGAGAGAGAGAGAGAGAGAGAGAGAGAGAGAGAGAGAGAGAGAGAGAGAGAGAGAGAGAGAGAGAGATCTGAAATCTGAAATCTTTAATGAGGATAACTGAATAAGCATTTCAATACTTTTTATCATCAGGTCCTCAAAAACAAAGCAAAACCACGTCACAGATTAAACAGAGACCAGGAGAGAGAGAGAGAGAGAGAGAGAGAGAGAGAGAGAGAGAGAGAGAGAGAGAGAGACAGACAGACAGACAGACAGACAGACAGACAGAGAGAGAGACAGAGACAGACAGACAGACAGATGTGCCGTTTTCTGTGTAAACATGTACGCACAAACTGACATGCAAGCCATAAGCAAACACACCCAAACACACATGTCTGTTTCGAGTCTTCACGAAGTGTCCTTTTCCCTCACCAAATGGACAGGTGTTGTTCCAACCGACAACCACACACACACCATTCAAAGTGTCCAGCCTTCAAGCGCGTCCCAGCAGTAGACACTTCCCCGCCCCCCCCCCCCCTCCCCCTCCCTCTCCCCGCACCACCAAGCATCTGTCTGACGACCACTGAGCGGCTTTTGCTGCTGGATGGTGAGTTTTGTCACTGTCGCTGTTCTCTCTGATATGTCTCTGACAAACGGCACCGTGGGTTATTGGAGACGCCGGGCCAATGTGCCGTATGTCAGGGTCGTGCCGTGGTCCTTGGCGTTAATGGGACATTATTGGCTGCTCTGCTTGTCTGATGATGACAGAAGCCATCCATGGTCTGGGAATCTCTTGCGCTTCTCTGGCCAGACACTTGGAAGACCGGCTGTGAATCCTGCTGAGTGAGGTTTGAGAGAGCTCTTGGTCTGGAATGCTTTGGGATGTAGGGGCCTACCATTCGATCTTCTCCCTCCCTCCTGTTTCTCCCACGTCTACCTCCTTCCTTTTCTCCTTCCTTCTCCAGCATCCCCCACCCCCACCCCCACCTGTCCACACAGTCTCCTTTCTCCATTCGCCTGGATCCCTTACTCCTCTCTCTCTCTCTCTCTCTCTCTCTCTCTCTCTCTCTCTCTCTCTCTCTCTCTCTCCCCTCCCAGAGATCCTGTAGCCTATTTGTGTGGCATGGATTACCACAATTTTATTAGCTGGTGTTTTTTTCCCCCCATACTGTCCATATATCACGCACACATACGTACATACATATATATACACATACATACATTCTGTATGTGTGTAACCATATATGTATGTATGTATATATACATATAGGGATATGCGTGCATCATACATAGATGCTTATACATGCATAAATAGATGTGTGCACATGATCCTGATCTCTCTCTCTCTCTCTCTCTCTCTCTCTCTCTCTATCCCTCACCCCCCTCTCTCTCTCTCTCTCTCTCTCTCTCTCTCTCTGTCTCTGTCTGTCTGTCTCTCTCTGTCTCTGTCACTCTGTCTCTGTCTGTCTGTCTGTCTCTCTCTCTCTCTCTCTCTCTCTCTCTCTCTCTCTCTCTCTCTCACGTTGTATATGTCAATGTGTTGGTCTGTGATGGTAATCGAACATAATGGCCCACCTGCTGTTGTCATCTCGCCCCTTTGCCTCCCCCTTCCCCCTCCCCCCCCCCCCCCCCCCCCCCCCCCCC
>CM031615.1:64894084-64901103 GCA_018398815.1 Conus ventricosus
CGCAAATCAACACACGTGGGATTCTATACTGGAGATACAAAACAAAACACACAAAAAAGTAGGAGGGCTCAGTCTGACGTGGGTCTTGATTTCTGTACGTAGCTTTTGATGGTGACGAGGAATAGAGTGTAGGGGAAGTGAGGGGGTGGGGGAGGGGGGAGGGAGAATGGGGTGAAGAGAAGGTAGGGGAAGAGAGGAGGGGATGGAGGGGAGAGGAAGGCGGCGGGTACTATTTCACTTGCCGTCAATTAAACCAAGCCGACATTGATACGTTTCTTGTTTTTTGGTCTCCCCTGGCCCTTGTCGGTCTTCCGGTCTTGGAGTGCAGGCCATTGAATTGGGATTCCTAGGGCTGTCTGGCAGCCCTTGTTGCCCCATTCACCCCTGATCCCCCTGTTTATTCCCGCTTCTTTTGCTTCCCATGGCCCCTGTCAGCCGTGTGTGTTGCCGTGTATTGGCACTGGACTGGAAGAAATGAAGTCGGCGAGTCCCGCCGCAGGGTGTTTACTTAACGTGGAAATGTCCTTTACGCTTGAGGAAGTCCATTTCTTGCGGTTTTATGAATTATGGGAAAGGAGGGGGGGGGGGGGAGAGGGGAGGGAATATGAAGGAGGGGAGAAGGAGAAGGAGGAGGAGGGGGGGTTATTGTTCTTGGCTATTACAGATTTGAAACGTAGGCTTTTCTTTCTTTTTTTTCTTCTTTTTTTCGGTGCAGATTTTATTGCTACATTTCACCGACTTAACCTTCCGTGGTGTTCATTTTTCATAAGTGGAGATACATTTTTTTCTTTATCCTCTCTCTCTCTCTCTCTCTCTCTCTCTCTCTCTCTCTCTCTGTGTCCTTCTGTCTGTCTCTCTCTGTCTCTCTCTCTGTCTCTCTCTCTCTCTTTCTCTCTCTCTCTCTCTCTCTCTCTCTCTCTCTCTCTCTCTCTCTCTCTCTCTGTGTCTCTCTCTCTCAGCAAAAAAACGTGCTGTCCTGCAGCCAAAGGAGATGATCTTCATTCAATCGTTTACTTATCAAAGTGGATGATTCAACAACAAGAACTCATTCGAACGCCCTATAAAACATCCGCCAAACTCTGCACCCGCTCTCCGTTCGGCGTGTTCTTAGTAGCAGAAGAAGAAGAAGAAGAAGAAGAAGACGAAGAAAAAGATGATGAAGGAGAAAGAAAATAAAGCTTAACTTGTTCGGTTCGTCACAATTGACAATAAAGGGGTCTCTTGTCAGCGGGAGGGGGTCTATTGAAAATGGTGTGGCGGGGGTACAGGCGAAAAGCGATTGTAACAGTGTGGCAGACTAGCGTTGTCGCCAGAGACTCAGACGATAGAGCTTGACTCGCCTACCCTTACCTCTTCCTTGTCCCCCCCCCCCCCCCCCCCCCCCCCCGCGTCCCTCGCTGTCCGACAAGTCTCCCACCCCCATCCCCCCACACCCACCTTCCACCCCAGCCCCTCCCCCCTTTCTTTGTACCGAAGAAAGATCGTTGTCCATTGAGAGAAAAAAAAGGTTGGGGGAGGAGGAGGAGGGGGAACGAAAGAAACATCCTGATCATGCCTCTCTCTCACTCTCTCTCTCTCTCTCTCTCTCTCTCTCTCTCTCTCTCTCTCTCTCCTCCATTGCCCATTAAATGAGATGATAGAGACATGCCCACGTCCCCAGCATTTCTTGAGCAAAGAAACACACACACACACACACACACACACACATAACACATACACACACGCACACGCGCGCGCGCGCGCGCACACACACAGTGCTCAATCGAATTATCTTTTTTTAACGTTCGTATTGGGAAGGATTCGAACGTGTGACCTCTGGTTGCGAACTCGGTTCTCCAAGGAGCCAATCAGGCATCTCCAACGCTTCGACTTTGACGCCCTGACCTATGACACTTCAAATGAGTCAAGACGCCATTTCTTTTTCCGTTTGCTTCATGACTTATGACGCATGAGCTGTGTCAAGGCGTTAGTTCTCTATGGTACTCTGTGACGTTAGTTCTCTATGGTACTCTGTGACTTTAGTTCTCTATGGTACTCTGTGACGTTAGTTCTTTTTGGTACTCTGTGACGTTAGTTCTCTATGGTACTCTGTGACGTTAGTTCTCTATGGTACTCTGTGACGTTAGTTCTCTATGGTTCTCGTGACGTATTCTATGGTACTCTGTACTTATTCTCTAGGGTACTCTGTGACTTTTAGTTCTCTATGGTACTCTGTGACGTTAGTTTTTGGGGTTCTCTGTGACTTAGCCTATGGACCTGTACTTTTGACACTTCCTTGGCGTCAAAAAATCCTTTCTTTGGTTGGTATTTCGTAAATATGGTATACCAACTGCATCAAAATGTCATTCGTTTTCTCTCTGGGGACATAATCATTGATGATAATTTTACCTCATCTTTTTCCCCAGGAAAGTAGTTCATAACTTATGAGATGTCAACTGCGTCACGACTCGGGGTGCTTCATGTTTACGAAGCTGTGTCGTTATGTCAATTCGTCTTTCGCTAATTCGTCACTTATAAACACCTCAACTGTGACGAAACATCACTTCTTCGGGATGCTTCTATAAACATACGGCACACCAACGGCGTCAAACAATCACTTCTTGATAATGCTCCAAAACCTTATCAGGACACACTCAGCTGCTTCGAAAGGCCGGTTCTTTATCAAGGACTCGCTCAGAATTACGACACTCCCCGGCTTCGTCAAGACTTCAGAGGTGGGTTTTTTTTTTTTCTTCTTCTTTTTTTTTTCTTCTTTTTTTTTTCCTTGGGTAGTCGTGGATTCGTTCAGCAGCTCGACTTTGTGACGAACTGGGAGGTTCCCAGGGTTGGTGGTGGCGTTTAATAATTGCTGGTGCGAAGTCTCCGAGCATTGAGGACGGCGTGAAAGGGGGGGGAGACGACAAGAAAGGAGTCCGGCGAGCCGGGGGAGGTGAGGCGGGGAGCTCCCCAAAAGGGCTCTTTCTTCCCCCTCGGGGCCTGGGCCAAAATAGCCAGGCGTCTTAATAAAGTGTTTCAAAAACGCGCCGCCCGGCGATCAGCCCCCGGGAGGAATTTATAATGTTATTATGTGGGCAAAGGTGGAGCAAAGACGAAGGGGGGGAGTGGGAAGGTAGATTGTGTGTGTGTGTGTGTGGTGTTGTGTTGTGTTGTGGTGTGTGGGGTGTGTTGTGTGTGTGTGTGTGTGTGTGTGTGTGTTGGTTGTTGTGTTGTGTGCGTTGTTTTTGTGATGTGTTGTGTTGTGTTGTGTTGTTTGTGTTGTTTTGTGTGTGTGTGTGTGTTGTGTGTGTGTGTGTGTGTGTGTGTGTGTGTGGTGTGTGTGTGATGGCGCATGCCAATTGACGTACGTGCAAGTGTGCGTATCTGCAACGTCCCGGGTGTTCATTGACCCGGTTTCCGGCGGGGTCTTTGGAGTTTGGGGGCCCACAATCAGTGGAGGATAAAGCCAAACCCCGTGGCTGTGTCTGCTGGGCCTTCTGACCGATGCTGGGCCAGGCCGTTATCTGTCGGTGCCTCCTCGCCGCTCGCCCCGTGCTGCCTCCGCCACTTCCTTTCTTCCCTATAAACGCGCAGAGGGAAGGATGTGACCAATCTTCTGCTTTCAGGCGTAGTTTCGCTTTGATCCTTAAAAGAAGTATCAGCCTTCCCCTACCACCACCCTTTCCTTCTCTCTCTCTCTCTCTCTCTCTCTCTCTCTCTCTCTCTCTCTCTCTCTCTAAGGTGAGCGATGACTGCTAATATGACTGCGTAATGCATTTAAATGAGGTGTCTGGGGGGGGGGGGGGGGGGGGGGGGGGGGGGGGGAGGGGGTGTGTGTTGGTGTGTGTGCGTGTGCGTGTGTGTGCCGTGTGTGTGTTGTGTGGCGTGTGTGTGCGGAGGGTGAGATGCTTGTGTGCACACGAACATCAGCCGCTCCCTTTCCAAAGAATTCCGCTGTGGCGAGGGGACTTCTTGGACGCTGCTCCACTTTTCCAACAATGTAATCATCTTCACAGGGGGCAGGGAAACACAGAGAGAGAGACACAGAAAAAGAGATGAGAGTACTGGGAGAGAGAGAGAGAGAGAGAGAGAGAGAGAGAGAGAGAGAGAGAGGAGAGAGAGAGAGTACTGGGGGAGGGAGGGGAGAGAATAGAGAGGGAGAGGGAGAGAGGGAGAGAGGGGAGAGAGAGAGAGAGAGAGGAAACATCCTCAAAGGGCCCAGTTGGCACCACCACCAGAAGACCTAGTTACGTTCTCTCTGCACACAGGACCGTTACCCAGGGTCAAGCAGCAAGTTCGGATGATGATGATGCCAAGGTGATGGGGGAGTTGGGGGGGGGGGGGGGGGGGCAGGGGGGGAGAAAGAAGAGAGGGGAGGGGGAGGGTAGTGAGGGGGAGGAGGGGAGGTGATGGGGACAGGGGTTTAGGGAGGTGGATGGGGGCAAGAGAAAAAGGGGGGGGGGGGATGGGCAGGAGCGATGCCAGATGTGGGGGGTGGGGGGAGATGAGAATGGGGGGGGGGGGGAGGGGGGGAGGGGGTGTCAGTGCCGCGTGGTGCCAGTCTGTCGGTGTCTCATAACAGCTCAGCCGCCACTCTACCTGCGAGACCTGGTCTCCAGCTTGAGGTCCTTTCATGTCGATGTGGGAAGGGGGGTTGGGGGGGGGGGGGAAAAAATAATGTTTAAAAAAAAAAAGAAAGAAAAAAAAAGGAACGAAGAAAGAAGGAAAGAAAGAAAGAGGGGAAAAGAAAAGGGCGCGCGCGCGCGCGCGCGTTTTGTGTGTGTGTGCGTGCGTGGTGTGTGTGTGTGTGGGGTGTGTGTGTGTGTGTGCGCGCGGCGGTGTGTGTGTGTGTGTGTGTGTTGTGTGTGTGTGGTGTGTTGTGTGTGCAAAATCAAAGAGAGACAGACAGAGAGAAACAGACAGACGGACAGAGTCTTTGCTGTGCTTTTTTAACATTGTCCACCCAACAAATGACATTGTCAATCAAAGAACAGAGCAATAAATGAATTAGCATGACTCCACTACTCACTCCCTTCAAAAACAAACAAATATACAAACCCATGCTTTGTGTATGTTTGTTTGAATGTCGACGTGTGTGTCGGTGTGTGTATCTGTGTGTGGTGTGTGTGTGTGTGTGTGTGTGTGTGTGTGTGTGTGTGTTGTGTGTGTGTGTGTGACTGTCTGTCTGTGTTTGTGTGGGTGTTATGTCTACTTGACATAGAAAGGGGATTGTGCATATATATATCTATATATGTATATAATGTGAGACACCAAGAGCACAGACACAATCAGCCGTGTCTTCCCGATGAGTCCGATCCAGCGGGACGAAAGGCCAGGAGAGGCTACAAATAGATCTGTCTTTTAAGGAGAGTACGATGGTTCCCTCAGGCAGCTAGTGAAGGGTTTTTCATATTTATAATATATTCCCCCCATTTTCTTCTCTTTTTTTTCTTTTTTTTTTTTTTAAAAATTTAAATCTTTGGGCAAGTCATTTTAATGACTGAAGAATTGTTTTAAATTGCACTTGGTTTTTTTCCCCCTGTTTAATTGTTCAGCAGTATAATTATATATATATTAAATATATATATTATTTTATATATATATATATAGTTCACTCACACACACACACCACGACACCACACACACACACACACACACACACCACACACACACACCCCAAAACACACACTGTCACTTTTGCACACACGATTCATGACAGCATTTAACTCCATACGCACACGCAATCTTTCCAATCACCAAAAGGCGCACTACCGAAGGGTTTTTTTTTCCCCCCTCTCCTTCGGGGAAAACACTTTACTAAATCACATCAAACAATTTTATAAACAGATTTTATACATGCATTCTGTAACCAATTTCCCATTTACATCAATACAAGTTTCTGTAAAGTCATGGCCTTCACATAACACTGGGCCCAAGATCCGACCAGGGAATAAGTAATTATTTCAATCATTGGTCTATGCCTGCATCAGATATAAGACTCGCTCCATGCTGTCATGATTCCCCGTCTCTCTTAGACATCGTATCGCCCCTTGAATTCTCCCGTCACTGGAGATATGATTCCGACTCCTCTCCCTTGACTTCTCCTGTCACTGGAGAGATGAGAGTTCCAACTCCTCTCCCTGGAGTCTTTAATTGCTGGGGCTGAACTACCGGTGTGTTCCCCACACCATGGCCATCTTTAACCACCTCACGGGGTGAAAAGTGAAGGGTGAAGGGCGAAGGGCTGAAACACGAATAAGGGTTTGTGTAAGTAACCTGCTTCCAATTTAATTATGAATTCTTTCTTTCTCTTTTCTTTAGTTTTCCCCTGTAGCTTTCCCCAACTATCTATGGCTCACCTGGTAATGACTGGGGGAGCAGTGAGGACCAGCGCCTGACAGGTTCGAGTCTCTAGGCCATCTGCGGCCCAAAAACTGATTCTTTCCTCCCTTCTCCTAGTGAGTGCATACTCAGTGTTCAAAAAACATGACCAGCACCTTACCAGCCCTTATTAAACTTCTCTCAGTGGTCACTTTCACCCAATGACCACCCCTTTTTTCTTTAATGAGTCATTCTCACCCTTATTTGGGGACGCCCGCTACACTAGTCAAGCCACATGAATATTCTTCCTTTTTAGTAGTGGCATGGGAAATGATTCATATCACAACTACATGTGATGGAGCGTCACATGCCTTGATGTGAGGCTATGTCACATGACACACACACACACACACACACACACACACACACACACACACACACACACACACACACACACACGTAAACAGTCACACACCTGTACACTCATACAAAAACCCACCTGTGTGTATTTTTAGTCGTGAGTTAATGACCCACGGCCGGAGAAATCAAAAAAACTCCTTTCCGATACATTCATCCTGATGAATAGCACCTCATACCAGACACCTTCCCGTTTGACCTACAAACAAACGGTAGCGCGTGCCCGTTAGGCGAGTGTGTGAGCAACATGAATGAAGTGAAAAATCGACCATGTCTCTAAAACCATTTTCTGTGTTATCAGATGC
>CM031615.1:64908703-64913703 GCA_018398815.1 Conus ventricosus
TCAACAATTATTCAACTTGTGCATGCATTTCCTCGCCTTGTATGGGGGGTATCGGTATGCTCCTTGTTTCTTTTAACTTGTTTTAGTATCGAAACGGGATCTATCGAGATGGGGATCTACCGAGACGGGGATCTATCGAGACGGAAATCCGTCCACATGTAGTGGGGGATCTATCGAGACGGGGATCTATCGAGATTGTGATCTACTGAGACGGGGGATCTATCGAGACGGAAATCCGTCCACATGTAGTGGGGGATCTATCGAGACGGGGATCTATCGAGATGGGGATCTATCGAGATGGGGATCTACTGAGACGGGGATCTATCGAGATGTACCCCTACACGCCACGGCTCCTCACGCTTCACCCGTTACACCCTGGCCCAACAAGCCATGGCTCGTTGGTTTTCAGTCCTGCAGTGGACCCACGGGTGTAAACACATCAAACAAACGCTCACCAGAAACCGATGAAACAAACAAACAAACAAAGAAACAAACAAACAAAGAAACAAACAAACAAACAAACAGACAGACAGACAGACAGACCGACAAATAGCTGCCTGCATTCACCACAAGCATGAAACAGTCACGTGAACGTGTAATCGAACAAGCTCAAAGCGTACAAATAATTACCTACCTGAGTATACCAGACATCCACGCCACTGTTCAGTCGCTCAAATAATAAGGCGTTGTGATAAATAGGAGACGACCACGTAGGCCAGAGAGAGAGAGAGGAGAGAGAGAGAGAGAGAGAGAGAGAGAGAGAGAGAGGACGATGGACAGACAGACAGACAGACAGATAGAGAATTTATTCAGTTCAGGATTGAGATTCTGTCACAAGAAGAATATCAACAGCTTCTCTCCTGCAAGCGACTTTAGTGACAACACGACAAGTGCTAAAACTGACCCAGTCCCTTGGGACCTTTGAAGAGGGACAACAGTCAAGGTCACCTTTTGTCCCCGCCACCCTCCACCCCATTCCACCCTCTCCCCCACCCCCACCCATCCCAAACATGTCGCCACATGACAAGATCCCTTTAAGTACATTGAATATGATAATCTATACGGGTACTCCCAGACCCTTTTTTTTCACGTACAGACATAGCCTAATTCTTCACAACGCACAGTGTTGAGACCGTTGGTTTAAACAAGTTTTATTTGTTCGAGAACAATTTTGCAGCAATATTCATCAAATCATGGAGTACAACAAGCATAGGCTTATAAACCGTACTCTTCCAAAGAAAATGTACATTGGAGTGGCTGCGTCAAAAAGTTATCAAAATGGAATTGGAAAGGAGGAAAATCAACAGACAAAAACAAAACAACAACAAAGACAAGCGAACAAACGAAAAATCGTTTAACACACAAGACAACGCTCAAACTACAGCACAGTAATAAAATAAACCCACACCACGCCCGAACCACGCCATGCCATTTCAATCAATAGTATTCCATGCCAGGTAGAAGACCGGGAAGGTAACTGTGGTAAGCCGAATATGTTTAATTGGAAATGAAATGAGGCAGGGAACAGTAAACAATAAAAAGTAAACAAGTGGGGTAACGCTCGCTCCCACAAGAAAACCCAACACAGAGCAACCCCCACCCAAGACCGGCACAGTCGGAGCAGGCAATACAAATATATCTGCCTTCAAAAGGGATTGCGATGGTTCCCTTATGCAGCTAGTGAAGAGTTTTCATATCTGTAAGATATTTTCTTAAATTCATTTTCCCAGTTTCTTTATCTTCAAACTCCCTCCCCCCCCCCCCCCCCCCCCCCCCCCCCCCCTCCTCCTAAGTCCAAATCTTTGCCAAGTCATTACTATGAAGACAGTTCAGTTGCTGGCCTGCGCTTGTTTTTCCCCCACTGTTGGATTGTTCGTCGTTGAGACCTTTGCTATCGGCTGGTCGACGGAGAACCTTACGGTGGCCTAATGTTGATTTGCTCCCTGTAGACTGCCGGTGTTAGGGCTGTGACACGACGAGGCTGAATGTGGCTGTGCACGACGCTGTGGCTGGAAAGAGCGGCATTGGGGAGTACCACCCAGGGGGCACGGGAGACAGGACAGCCCTGGCCCTCCATCCTCATCCCCCCCCCCCCCCTTTCTCCCGTTTAACTCTCTGTCCCTCCTACCCCTCGTTCGCTACTCGTCCCCATTCTGTAAGCAACAACAAGACCAAGCTCTAAGCGCTTTACAATCCACATTCGTTTACACAACGGGCTGCCTATCTGAGTAGTGCCGACTGAAGAGCTGCCAGCTGGCGCTTCATTCAGTCGTTTCCCGGTGTCATCCAGTCAATATCATTCAACATCGCTCACTCAATTTCATTACTTCCTTCATTCTTTCCATTTCTCACGCAGGGCGCATGCTATGTGTAACGTGTCATCCATACCAACGGCCGAACTGTCCTACTCTTCCGAAAGGTGGTGAAGGAATTTTACGTGTGTGCGTTCACACATGGAACCTCGGTTTATAGTCTCATTCGAAGGCCTGTATGGGAAATGGAGTCAGAACCAATATTAACACCATGGGAAAAATCCCCAGTACTGAAACTCCCCGGCGGAGATTCGAACCCGCAACCCGAGGATCACCACGATGACGAGTCCGGTGCTCTACCAACTGAGCTATTCCGGCCCCCATCTGAGCTATTCCGGCTCCCATCTGATCTATTCCGCAGCAGATTCAATCAGGAGTTGATTCTGTAATGCGTCCAACTAGTGGGGGTTCTATGTTGCAGAATTAACCAGAATTGTGCACTTCGTGCAACAAGCACAATACTTTGGTATATTGTTCTTTACAACGTTATAACTGATTTCAGATTTGAAGCCACTTCAAAATCTTTTTTTATTTTGAGAAATAAATAAAAAAAAAGATGAGCCAAAATTGCAGACGATTTTCTAGCGCGAGGTGCCCGCAGTGAACATTATCACGCAAAATGAATGTAAGCTAAAATTATTTTCTAATGATAACATGTTGGATAATGATATACTGTGTATGACAATACATATGTTTATCCAAAAATTTGCAGGTCTTATTTTGTTTCCTTAATTTTCCATGACTTTGTAGACACGCAGCGGGAAAATCAAATGGCCGCTTCCGATCGCGTGTTAGATTGTTCACATGTGTATGTGTCTATGACAGCCCTGATGGGGCCCTTTGCGGTCGGCTGGGCTATAAGCAACATTATCTTATCTTGTGTCTATGAGTATGCATACCTGGATGGTGGAGATGGTGTTTGGGGTATATATAGGAGATCGAAGTAAAGGTTGTTCTGCACAATTCTTAGCCACTGACAATGCGTGTGTTATTGAACAGCAGAGCTGACCACTCAGACTGTTCCATATCTTTTGATCTCCCTTGCATCCTTGAATGGATCCTCAAGCATAGGCTCAAAGATTGTCCCCTGCATTTTATACTGTTTTCATAAAGCTTTTAGTTTTTCAGCAACATTTTTCCTCTCCACACTTTAGTTTTATTCCATTTACTACCTTTGCTGGCTGCTTTGGGGATGATATTGGATTCTTTTATGAACCCTTGGTGGTGAGTACACCACAGAATTATGGAATGTGGTGTGTCTCTATTTGACACCGGGAGCACAGACACAGTTAGCCGTGTTTCCCTGATGAGTCCGATCCAGCGGACGAAAGGCCTAGGAGCAAGCGATACAAATAGATCTGCCTTCGAGAGGGGTTACAGTGGTTCCCTCATGCAGCTGGTGAAGGGTTTCTCGTTATTTATAATATATTTCCCCCATTTTCTTCATCTTCATTTTTCTTTTTTAAAGTTCAAAATTTTGCCAAGTCATTACTATGCTGACCGAAGAATTGTTAGCCTACACTTGTTTCCCCCACTACTTTATTGTTCAGCATTATAAATATTACGCTCTACATGTGATATTGTAGATATGCTATATATGTACATAGTGTGTGAATAAGGTGGGATGGGGAAATTGGGGGAGGGGGTATAGAGAGAAATGGGTGGAGCAGAGGTCATGGGAAAGGAAAAGAGTTGGAATGATTCAAATTAATCCATCAATCTTTTTCCACCCCCAGCCGGCATTATCACACCAATCCAACCACATTATCTCACTTACGACAATGAGCATATCATACTGTAGATCTCACTTATGATAGTGATCATCATCCATCACTCATAGATCAATTCCTCTATTTTTCCCCCAAGTGGCATTAACATACTAACGCCAGCACACTATTACACTTTTGTAAATGACCATCATCCCACACTACTGTGAATCACATTCACACCAAGACATAGATAATCATCATCCATCAATCATTGTTTGTAAACCTCCTTCATTCCCCCAACCGGCATTATTACACAACAATGCCACAACAATATCCAACTTACATAACAATGATCATCATACTACAATACTGCTTGATCTCGAATGATACATAATCATCACCGATCAGTCATCGACCCCCACCCCCCATCCACCTTCTTCCTGAACCGGCAGTATTATACTAATGCCACCACATTATTTTCCTTATAACAACGACCATCATCCTACAGTATCTCACTTATGACAATGATCATCATTATCATTAAAAAAAATATATATTTTATTTATTCATTCATTTATTTATTATTATGATTTTTATTTATTTAATATTTTTAAAACTTATTTTGGTGTTATGGGTGCAAATGAATGAGTGTACAGCATACGACTCCCCTTTTTGCTGGCGGCCATCTTGGAAATTGCTCAAATACACAAATTTTCCTCTTTTTTTAAAATAGACCTGTATCTGGTTATGTTCAGGGCATGAAATTGTGCTTCTCAGCTAGATTTGGTGTTTGTAGCGTTAAATAAACAATTTTGAAACATATATTCCAATTTTTACGTCGGCCATTTTGAAAAATGCCAAAAAAACACGTTTTTACAAATTTTTCATGGTGGCTCTAAATCAGATTTTGTTCAGGACATAAAACTGGCCATCTCTGCCAAATTTGGTGCTTGTTGCATGAAGTGCATGATTTTTCGAC
>CM031615.1:64926203-64928703 GCA_018398815.1 Conus ventricosus
TTTACTAGGGGGGAGAGGGGAAAAGAGAAGGGAGAGGGGAAAAGAGAGGGGGGGGAAAAGGGAGAAGAGGAGAGAGAGAGCGGGAGAGACAGAGAGAGACAGGGATAGGAAAAAGAGAGAGAGAGAGGGAAAGAGAGAGTGGGGTGTGAGGAGAGAGGAGAGACGAGAGCAGGAAGAGAGGAGACAGAGAAACCACAGAGAGAAAAAGGAGGAAGGGGAGAGAGAGGGGGGGGCAGGAGAGTGGGAAGGGGGGGGGGGAATGAGGGGGGATAAAAGAGAGAGGGACAGAGAGAGTGGGAAGGGAGGGAGGGAATAGAGAGGGAAAAGAGGAGGGACGGGGAGGGGGAAGGGGAGGGGGGGGAATAGGAGGGAGAAGGAGAGGGCAGGGGGGTGGGAAGGGGGGGAGGGGATAGAGGGGATGAAGAGAGAAGGGACAGTCAGAGGGGGAAGGGGAGGGGGGGGAAATAGAGAGGGATGAAGAGAGGGGGGAAGGGAGGGGGAAGGGGGGGGGGAGGGGAATAGAGGGGTGAAGGGGAAAAGGGACAGTCGAGGGGGAAGGGGAGGGGGGGGAATAGAGGGGATAAAAGAGAGGGGGAAGAGAAAGGGGGAAGGGGAGGGGGGGGAATAGAGGGGATGAAGAGAGGGGGACAGAGAGGTGGGAAGGGGGAGGGAGGGGAATAGAGGGGGATAAAGAGAGGGGACAGAAAAAGGGGGAAGGGAGGGGGGAATGAGGGGGATGAAGGAGGGGACGTAGAGTGGGAGGGGGGGGGAGGGGAATAGAGAGGGTGAAGGGGAAAAGGCAGTCGGGGGAAGGGGGGAGGGGAATGAGAGGGATAAAGAGAGAGGGAAAACAACAAAAAAGAGGCGTGACGGGGAAAAGGGGGGGAGAGGTAGGGGACGGGGGGGGGGGGGGGGGGGGGGGGGGGGGGTGGGGGGGAAGGGGGAGGGGACAGTGGGGGGGAGAAGCGGGGGACCCCGAGGGAGATTGGGCGAGCAGTAAAACACAATACACACACCACCCCCACCCGCGCGGGCGCGCACGGCCACACACACACAAACACACCCACACACACACAACCACCACACACCACACACACACACACACCCACGCACGCACGCACACACAAAAAACACACACAAACAACAACCCCCACACACACACCTCACTTCCCAAACAACACAGCGCGCGCGGGCAACGACACACACACCCACAACACACACACAAAACCCCACCACACACACACACGCGCGCGCGCGCAACAACACACACTTCTCCTTCTCTTTCTCTCTTCCTCTCTCTCTCCCTCTCTCTCTCTCTCTCTCTTCTATCTCTAAAAACCCCCAAAACCCACACACACACACTCACAACCCTATCTCTGTTTTTTGTTCTCTGTCTGTCTGTCTGTCTGCTCTTTTCTCTCTCTGTCTCCCTCCCCCCTTTCCCCTCTCCCTCCCTCCCCCCCTCCTTTACGTTTGTTCAAACTGGTTAAAAAAAATAACTTCGCTAATAAACATGGCGACAAAAAAGCCTCGACGGTTCTAAAAATACCCTTTGTGCACCCTTTGACAATATTGTCCCAGAGAACCGATCCCCCGGGGGCCCAGCTTACAGGGGAAAGGGGGGGGGGGGGAGGGGGGAGGGGGGCAAGGCAGTCAGGGCACCCCTCATCGCTCTGTTAGGTAAAGAACAGATGGGGCCCTTTGGTATAAAAACCCCCCTTGAAAAACTTCGCCCTTATCGCGAGATCAAAACCCAACTGCTTGGAGCTGCAATGCGGGGGAAAATCAGTTTACGGGTTCCTTTTTGCTGTCTTTTTGCTCCACAGAGGAGAGAGAGAGGGGAGAGAGGGAGGGGAGAGAGAGAGGGAGAGAGAGAGGAGGAGAGAGAGAGGGGAGAGAGAGGACAGACGCCAAGAGAGGAGAACGAACGAACGAACGAACGAATTTTATTTTAAGAGGGTAGTGGATTAAGCATGAATACTTTTTTTTTTACATCCAGCCCTCTGGGGAAAAGAAAAAAAAATCGATATATAGTTAAAAAGCAAATCAGAAAAAAAATGCAACAATTCCTTGCGTGGGAACCTTTGACAAAAAAGAAGATAGAAGAAAAAAAAAAACCGGTGGAGAGAGAGAGAGAGAGAGAGAGGAGAGAGAGAAAAGAGAGAGAGAGAGAGGAGGAGAGAGAGAGAGGGGGAGAGAGAGAGAGGAGGGAGAGCGAGAGAGAGGGAGAGAGAGAGAGGAGGGAGGGGGGAGAGAGAGAGGGAGAGAGAGAGAGAGAGAGAGAGGAGAGAGAGAGTGGGGTTGCGATTCCTTTTTGTTTGTTTAATTGTTTTTGTTTTATCTTTTATGGTTTTTTTCTTTGGTTGTTTGTTTTGTTTTCTTTTTCCTTTTAGTCCGCTTATCAGTCTGGGTGGGTTTTTTTTAGTCTAGTTTTGGATGTCTGTTAATGAGTTTGCCCATCTTCGCGTCCCATTGTTTCTGATTGAAACATTAGTTTGAA
>CM031615.1:64931203-64933280 GCA_018398815.1 Conus ventricosus
GTGCGTGCGTGCGTGCTTGCGCACGCATTTGCACTTGCGGTGTTTGTGTGTTTGCATTTGAGCGTGTGTGAGCGCGCGCGCGCGTGCTCGTGTGTGTGTGTGTGTGTGTGTGTGTGTGTGTGTGTGTGTGTGTGTGTGTGTGTGTCTTTCTGTGTGTGTGTGCGCGCGCGCGCCTTTGTGCGTATCCGTTTCACAGAAGATGCCAGTTGATATGAATGTTGTTATGCCTGGCGAGGAAAGGGCGAGAAACTGATGACAGGGAAGAATAAAGCGTGCACAGATGACTGTACGTGGCGCTGAGCTTGCCCAGTCTTCCTCTTCCGCGCTTCCTTTTCCTCTTCCCCTCCTTTCTCCACCCCCCCCCCCCCCCCCCCCCCCCCCCCCCCCCCCCGTCCCTACCGTCTCCCCACCGTCCCCCGCCCCCCTCACTCCATTCGTCCCACTCCCGCTCCTTTCCCTGGATAGGGTCTCCTCCGGTGGGTAGGTTATCAGCTGCCATGTCAACGCAAACCCCCCCCCCCCCGCCCCCCCCCCCCCCCCCCCCCCCCCCCCCCCCCCCCCCCCCCCCCCTGACAGATGTGATTGTCTGGTGGAAAGGGATGAAAGCTCAGAAATGGCTTGCAGACCTTTTCAGAACGCTATCCCCAACTGATCGGCGACAAGTCGCGTCTTTTAAAGCCCGTCCTTCACGAGACGCAAAATGGGGGGAGCGACGGTTTTTTTTTTTTTTTTTCTTTTTCCTTTTTTTTTTTTCTTTCCGCATACGCAGGCTGATACTCTGCGGACACTGCCTGTACAGACAGGCAGTGGAGTTTTTTTGTGTGTATGGCCGTTTTTTTTTTTTTATCCCGCCATTAAGGCAGCCATACTCCATCTTCGGGGAAGGTGCATGCTTTGTGTAACGTGTCATCCATACCAACTCTCTCTCTCTCTCTCTCTCTCTCTCTCTCTCTCTCTCTCTTATATATATATATATATATATATATATATTAGTTAATGAAAATGTGTGTGTGTGTGGGGGGGGGGGGGGTATGCGCATGCGTGCGTGTATGTGTGGGCGTGTGCATGCATGTGAGCGCGCGCGCGCGTATGTGTCTGATTGTGTTTGTGTAATTTTGTAATGGATTTTTTTATTTTTTATTTTATAATTATTATTCTTATTACTATTGTTATTGTTAATATTATAATGTTGCTATATTCTTCATTGTTTCTGTCATTATTAATATGTGCAGTCTGTTTAGTTGAATCTTGTAGAATAGGCAAGGACAGATTGGAAGAATAGGCACTGCCTAAAATCTCTATCCTTGGTAATGTTTTTGAGTCTTGAGTCTCTCTCTCTCTCTCTCTCTCTCTCTCTCTCTCTATATATATATATATTATATATATATATATATATATATATATATATCAGTATATTTAAAATGCCTAAAACAATTTTTTTAAGTGCTCAACCCCTTGGGGAGCAACATTAGTTGATGACAGCGCAACACGCTTGAAACAAATTTGTAGATAGTTTTAAGATTTCGTCTTTACTCAAACCGGGGCGCGGTAAAATATCGGGGTCAAAGATATCAAGGTCGACCTAGTTAGGTCACGGTGCGTTGTGTTACGGTGACTTCTTTGAAGTGAGCTTTTAAATGACCTCCTTCAGATCAGAGAGCCGGTCAGAGCACCAGCTGGCCAGGTTATAGTGACCTTGAACTTTGACCTCCACACCCAGGCACCGTAGTTGCTGGGTCACATGGCCGTCACAGGTCATCAAATAAGGTCAACAAATTGGTCACCATCACGTTAAGACAGAGATGAAGGCCACAGTGACAAATTTATGAAGCATGCGACTCGTCAACTGGGGATTTATCAGCATGGGATCTGTGACTCTTACTGGAGATGGGATCTTCCATTTGGGGGATTTTTCACATAGGATTGCGCTCTTACTGGAGGGATCTTCATTCTGGGGATTTATTTAACCATAGGATCTGTCGGCTCTTCGGAGATGGGATCTTCCATTTTCTGGGGGATTTATCTTCACATGTGGGAATTTTTTTTTGTGCGACTCTCTACTGGGATGTCATGGCTT
>CM031615.1:64940880-64948380 GCA_018398815.1 Conus ventricosus
ACAAGGAAGACGGTGAAAAACAGACACACATGCCATGACCTCGCTGACCGCTGGTTGCCAGTAGAACGAACCGCGCGCGTGGGAAGCAGGGGACGGATGAAATACAGGCACTGGGCGGTACAAGATGCAGTTACCTCATCGGCATTTCGGTTTTGGATGCAGGCAACACCATTGGACGGCAGACCCGTACTCATTCCATTACGAACACTACATACTTCGGTGACACATGCAGTACAGGGAAACTAAACGCAACAGGATGTATGTGAAGTGATGATCCTGTAAGGGGATGATGGCTGACTATGGGGGGGGGGGGGGGGGGGGGGGGGGGGCATGAATGACCAAAGCTTGACCAACACTTGGCAAACTTCCCCAGCCGCCGGGCTCGCACGTGCTGTCCGACCGGGTGGCATTCTCTGGCTGCTGATGGCGCCTCCATTGTCTGAGCCCATGGCAGCCACGCTATGTCATAGGAACAGTGTGTAACACACACACACAGCCACTCTATGTCACAGGAACAGCGTGCAACACACACACAGCCACTCTATGTCACAGGAACAGCGTGCAACACACACCCAGTCACTCTATGTCACACATCGTGCAACACACCCAGCCACTCTATGTCACAGGAACAGCGTGCAACACACACACAGCCACTCTATGTCACAGGAACAGTGTGTAACACACACACACAGCCACTCTATGTCACAGGAACAGCGTGCAACACACACACACACCCAGCCACTCTATGTCACAGGAACAGTGTGTACCACACACACACACACAGCCACTCTATGTCACAGGAACAGTGTGTATCACACACAGCCACTCTATGTCACAGGAACAGCGTGCAACACACACACAGCCACTCTATGTCACAGGAACAACGTAAAACACACCCAGCCACTCTATGTCACAGGAACAGCGTACAACACACCCAGCCACTCTATGTCACAGGAACAGCGTGTAACACACACCCAGCCACTCTATGTCACAGGAACAGCGTGTAACACACACACAGCCACTCTATGTCACAGGAACAGTGTGCAACACACACACACACAGCCACTCTATGTCACAGGAAGAACGTGTAACACACACACAGCCACTCTATGTCACAGGAAGAACGTGCAACACACACCCAGCAACTCTATGTCACAGGACAGCGTGTAGCACACACACCAGCACTATATGTCACAGGAACAACGTGTAACACACACACAGCCACTCTATGTCACAGGAAGAACGTGCAACACACACCCAGCCACTCTATGTCACAGGAACAGCGTGTAGCACACACACAGCCACTCGATGTCACAGGAACAGCGTGCAACACACACACACAGCCACTCTATGTCACAGGAACAGAGAACAGATGGGTGCCTGTACCATCGTCAACACAGCGCAGGCCTCCAAGGGTGGTACAGGATGCTCTGAGGGCAGGTGAAGACAGTGCTTCTCTGGGTCCTCCCCAGCACCTTCGGGTGTTTCTTTTTCTTTTCTTCAGGAACAGCGTTTAACACACACACAGCCACTCTATGTCACAGGAACAGTGTGCAACACACCCACCCCACCTCCAGTGGGAAGGACGTCAGCAGAACTGGACAGACCACGTCGCCTGCACACACACACAACACACACACACACACACACACCACCACACACACACACACACACACACACACACACACACACACAATGACATCTATACATCCACTGACAGAGAACAACAACAAAGACGAGACTTTCACACTATGGACTCTGAATCAGCCTGTTCCTATGAACAAGACAAACGTTTGACAACGTTAGAGGTCAAGGGGGCTTTTAAAAAAAAAATTTTATTTTCCGCCATTACTTATGCCCCCACGCCCCAAACAAAAGGGCCCTTTCTGGGGACTGTAGGTAAAAGAAAATTAGGGCCATTCTGGGTGACCGCTTTAAGAAAAAAAGCCCAAAAGCAGTTTGATAGGGAATGAGGGCCCCCGGTGCTGCCAAAAAAGAATGTACCTGTGTGGGGCAGGGGGGGGAAAAATAGCGCCGGTTCGCCCTTTGAAATGAATTTTTTTCCCGATTCTCCTTTAACCGTTTAAAAAAGAATATTTACATGCTTGACTCGAAAAATGTTTTGCAAAATTTGCGGGAAAGGGAAAAAGAGTTTTGGAATTGGTTAGATAACCTTTAGGGGGTGTGTGTGTGTGTGGGTTTGTTTTTGTGTGTGGTGTTTTGTGTGTGGGGGGTTTTTGTTTTGTTTTGTGTGTGAGTTTTTGTGTGTGTGTGTGTGTGTGTGGGTGTTTTGTGGGGGTTGTGTGTGTGTGTGTTTTGTGTGTGTGTGTTGTTGTGCGGGTGTTTGTGTGTTGTTTTGAGGGTTTTGTGTGTGTGGGTGGGGTGTGGTGTGTTTTTGTTGGGGCCCGTATTTTGTCGCCGCGCGCGGTAGATTTTGCCCCTGAAAAACCTGTTTGTTTTGCTTTTTTTTTTTTTGTTTTTTTTTTTGGGTTTTTTTTTAAACAGTGGTAATGTGGGGCCCGGTCTTTGCAGTTGGCTGTACTTGCCACCCGCCCTGGCCTCTTGCCGGGGCCCCGGGGAAATTAAAAGGAGGGTTTGTAGCCCCCCCCTTTAGGCCTACCTACCTGCCCCCCCAAAAGCTAATTTCCGCCGCGGTCTAAAATTCCTAAATTTATGGCGTCGGGCCCGAAAATTTACGCCCCTTTTTTCCCTCTCTTTTGTTTTCTCTCCCCTCTCTCTCTCTCTCTTCTCTTTTCTCTTTCTCTCTCTCTCCTCTCTCTCTTTTCTCTCTCTCTTCTCTTCCCCCCCCCCCCCCCTCCGCCCCAACCCCCGGGCCCGTCTTTTTTTTTTTTTTTTTTGGGCCCCCCCAATCGCTTTTTTTCCTGTGGAGACGGGGATGGCGGGCGGGGGGGGGGTTTGGTTCTGCGGGCCCTTTTTCTTTTTGGTCCAAAAAATTTCGTACCCGAGGGTTTTTGGGTTTCCCAAAGTTTCCCTTCCAAAATGGGCAGGGGGGGGGGGAGGGGGGGGAAGGGGGAGGCAAGGCAGGGGGTGGTGGGGGTTTGGTGGTGGTGGGGTTGGTGGTGGTGGTGGTGGTGGTGGTGGTGGGGGGGAAGGTGATAGCTGTGGGCCTTGAACCAAAAAAAGGGAATGAAATTTCTTTTTGTGTTGTATGAAGTGTGTGTGTGTGTGTGTGTGTTTTGTGTTTGTTTGTGTGTGGGTGGGTGTGTGTGTGTGTTAGGATGTTTGTGTGTGTGTTTTTAAGGGAGATGAGAGAGAGAAGAGATGTGAGAGAAAAGGGTGGAGTGAGAGAGAGAAGGACGGGACAGGCCAGAAGACAGAAGGAAGAGAGAGAGAGAGGAGTTTTTTGTGTGTGAAGTGTGTGTGTGTGTGTGTGGGTGTGTGTGTGTGTGGGGTGTGTGTGTGTGTGTGTGTTTGTGTCTGGGTGTTGTGTGCGCGGCCTCTGTGTGTGTGTGTGGGGTGGGGTGGGTGTGTGTGTGTGTGTTTTGTGTGTGTGGGGGTGTGTGTGTGTGTGAAATTTTTGGTGTGAAAGTGCCGCAAGGGAAAGTAAGTAGTGCGAAAGGGTCCCATGTGTGTGTATGGGGGTTTTATTTTCGCCCGTTTATGTGTGTCTTTGGCCGGGGGGGGGGGGGGGGGGGGGGGGGAAGGGGAGTGTTTCTTGGGGAGGGGGTAATCGTGGAGGGGGGGGGGGGGGGGGGGGGGGGGCGTGTGAAGGGGTAGGGGACTAGGTCGAACGCTTGAGTTTATTTTCAGAGAGTCGGGGGGGGGAAAAAAAAAAAAGTAAAACAAATTTATTTTTCCTAAGGAAGCCCCCTTTTGCTGTGGCTTTTTAAAAATGCGTTTAAAATTTAAAATAAAAAAAAAATAAAATAAAAAAAAACCAAAACAAAACAAAAACAAAACAAAAAAACCAAACCAAAAAGACCCGGGGTCGGGGGCCCAAATTTAAGTGTGACCATTTCAGTTTCACAAGAACCCAGGTCCCGAGGGGAAAAGGGGGGGACCAAATTTTGTGGTTCGGTCACATGCCGGCCCCAACGGACCAAAACCCCCACAAGCTTCATCTCCCGCCCACTTGTAAAAAGCCGCCGCAAAATAAAAGAATTTAAGTGGCCCTTGGCCCGGAGACATTTCCAGGGGCCCGCTTTTGGAATTTCTGTCTTTTCTTTTTTTGCGAAAGAGGTGAACTCCTGGGGGAAATTTGCTGTAAAAGGGCAGGAGTGGAGTTTTGTGTGTATGACGGTTTTTTTTTACCCCGTTTTTAAAAGGTACCCCTTTACTCCATCTTCGGGGAAGGCGGGGCTGGAAACCCAATTCCCCAGGGAATTTGGGGGACGAGAGGGCCGGGAAAAAAGGAAAAAAAACCCAAACCCAAAAGAAACAAAACGAAATGAAAAAAAGGGGAACCCAAAAAAAAAAAAAAAGGGAAAACCCAAAAAAACAAAAAAAAAAAAAAAGGAAAAAAAAAAAAAAAACGAAAAAAAAACCCAAAAAACCCAAAAAAAAAACCCCCAATTTTTCAAAAATAACTGCAGAAAAAGACGGTTTTTGCTATTTTCACGGGCCCCAAAGGCCGGGGAAACATTAGGAGGAAAGATTGTTTAAGAGCGGGTGAACAGTTCTTAACTGCGGGCCCAACGTTTTTCACGGGTTCAGGAGGACGACGAACAGGGAATGTTGAGAGATTTTTAAAGCAGGACTGGGGCCATTTTAAGGCCAGCCGAGGAGGTCAGAGCTTTCCAAAAACCCCCCCCTCCCCTTCCGTCCCCAACTTTTCGCCCTAAAAAGGGGCCCCCAGGTACCAGAGAAAAGGGGGTTTAGGGGGGGAAGGTTGGGTTTTTAAAACCCACGAAAACCTATGGGTTTAAAAGACCAAAGTGTTTCCCCTTTGGTTTTTGGAGTTCAACGACGGGCTTGAAAACCCCCCCCCCCCCCCCCCCCCTTTTCTTTAAACAAATTTGCCCCAAACTGGCAGGAAGTTACTATGCGGCCATTTTTTCCAGAAAAAAAATGCTCAGTATGTTTTCTCCCCCAGAAGGGCAAGGTTTTCACCTGTTACCTCTGTTTGTTTGTTATATCGCAATGACCCCAAAACCTTTTCAAAAACCCTTTTTCCACAAAGGCTGGGGGAAAGTTTCAAAGGGGTTTAAAAAAAGCGCAAACCCCATACATTTTTTGGCCCCGGATCTGTAGGGTGGTTTGGGAAAAACGCGGACCCCGGGATCCGCCCCCGCAAAAAAAATCACAACATTTCTATAGAAACTTGCCCTTGTAAAACAAGTTTTTTTGTAATGTGGGGTTATTTTTTTTTTCCCTTTGCCCCCATGTTTTTTCCCAAAAAGGGAATTTTCATGAGGGGTTTATTTTTTTCCCCCTTTGGGTTCTGAACAAATCTTTTATTTCCGTGGGGGGAAAATTTTTTGTAGTGTTTTAACATTGAATAAAATCACAGGGGGGGCATTCGGGTTCCCTTTCGACCATAACAAAAGTCTGCGCTCTCCCCCAGCGCCCCCCCCCCCCCCCCCCCCCCCGGGGGGCCCCCCCCCCCCCGGCCCCCCCCCGGGCCCCCCCCCCCGCCCCCCCCCCCCCCCCCCCCCCCCCCCCCCCCCCCCCCCCCCCCCCCCCCCCCCCCCTGCTTAAATGCTCTTCATTCCCAAAAGATGATGGAATTCGAGTTTAGCGTTGGTCTATAAAACACTGGTTTAGGTGACGATTTTTTTAATAAAAACAGTCTTTTGGAAAGGGCTGTTCATGCCTTTAAACCAAAAGGGTTGATTAGTATTCTGAACAGGAAGTGAAAGGTCACCCAAATTACCCAAGCCCTAAAAAGGGTTTCACCGTATTATTTAATGTCTTTTAAGGGCACCGTGTCACCCAAAATTGTACTTTCAGCCTTTAACTGCGCCTAGTCCCAGAATAAATGCGCAGCTGGAATTTTTACCCTCATTTATCATAAACCATAACCCTCATTTTTTTCCTTAAACCTTTTTATTGTTGATTTTTTATCATTGTTGTTTTTTGTTTTTGTTTTTTGTTATTAAATTTTTTATTATCATTATTTTTGTTCTTATTTAAAAGTATTCATCATCAGCGCAGAAAATTATTTTTATTTATTTAAAAATAATAATTTAAATTTTTATTTTTATTTTTATTTTTTATTATTATTATTATTTTCATCATCATTTCATCATTATTTTTTATCATTATTATAAATTTTATTATTTTTTAAAAAGTTATATTTTATCGTTTTTTTCATCTTTTTTTTCATTATTTTGTTTTTATTATTATTATTATTATTTTTATTATAAAAAAAAATCGTTATTGTATTTATCATTATTTTTTATTTTAATCATTATATTATTTCATTTTCATTATTATTTTTAAAATCGTTATAAAAATTTTTTTTTTTTTATTTCTTTATTATTATTATTATTATTTTTATTATTTTATTTTTTTAAAATCGTTTCTTAAAACTATTATTATTTTGTTTTTACTATTTATTTTTATATGTTGTTGTTGTTTACTATTATTATTACGGTTATTGTTATCGTTTATATTATCAAATCGTCATCATCACATTATCAGTAGTAGCAGTAGTAATATTATTATTATTATTATTACTGTTATCATCATTATTATCAGGATTATTATTATTTTTATTTTATTATTATTATTATTATTATTATTATTATTATCATAATATTTATTATTGTTGTTGTTATTATTATTGTTGTTACTGTTATTGATGTGGAGGTTGATGTTGTGGTGGTGGTGGTGATGGTGGTGGCCATAGGGTCTCTAGTTATTGTGTAGCCTTCTTGCTCCCTTCAAATCCAGATCTTCACTCAGATGTCAAAAGAAGAAGGGGTGGACGGGGACCGAAGAGGAGGAGAAAGACAATTGACACAGAACATCTACATACACCTAATGTACAGTCACAATGATGGTACCGCTGTTTGTCATTAAAGCCAGTAACAAACAAAGAAAACAAACAAAGGCTTGTTACCCCTTCACATCCCATTTCCCCCCCAAGACAATGACTCAAGGAGCGCACTGACTCCAGGGGGCGCCCCAGGAGTGATTCCAAGTGTACCCTCCACCACGTCATCTGCCTGACACACAACATGTGGCCCCTCTTTTCATCTGTCCATCATTGACCTACGGGGGGAGGGGGAGGGGGGTAAGGGGGGGGGGGGGGGGGGAGGGGGGCAACTAAACAAATAATGGTGTAGGTGACGCATTTTTTTTTTCAAAGCAAACCAAACTTGATCTTTGAACTTCAACACGGTCTTGCTTTCCAGTCTAAGAAAATGAAAGTTATGATGTAGTCTACGTTTTGCTGTGTAAAAAGAATGAAGAAGAAGAAGAAAGAAGAAGAAGAAGAAGAAGAAAGAGAAGAAGAAAAGAAGAAGAAGAAGAGAGATACCAACCAGACAATGAATGGATCTTTATGCCCGGTCAAGGCTTCGCTAAAAGCGACTG
>CM031615.1:64966574-64984074 GCA_018398815.1 Conus ventricosus
TGGTGGTTGTGGTGGTGGTGGTGTGTCAGGGGGGGGGGGTGTGGGTAAAAACAGTTATGTACAATACAAGACAAGATTCCTTTGTACATATTTTTGTACCGTTTATACTGTATTTATCTTATAAACCATACGGTGGGAAATGTTCAGATCTTTTTACAGATGACTATATCGGCTCCAAGCTTGAAGAAGCAACCAAGGCTGGTGACAGAATCGAGCGATTGACCGTCCCTTTCATACGCAACTGACCAGCAGGCCTGCCAGGGCTTTTAGCTTCATCCAAATCAGGATGCACGCCCTCAAGTGGGCAGGGAGGTGTGGAGACGCGGGAGAATGGGAGAAGGAGTGTTGGGGAGTGTGGGGGAGGGGGGGGGGGAGAGGAGGGGGATCACTTCTCAGCTGTGAGAGAGTCTGAAGATTAGCTCATCCTCAACTTGATGTCTGGCTCTCCCGCTTTCCTCCCCCAACCCCCCCCCCCCCTCCCCCCCACCCCCCCCCCCTCCGGCCCCCACCCCCCCAACCCCCCCCCCCCCCAACCCCCCCCCCCCCCCAGACCACCCCACCCCCCCCCACCCCCCCACCGCCCCCCCCCCCCCCCCCCCCCCCCCCCACCTCCCCCCCCCCCCCCCCACCCCCTTTTTTTTCTCTTGACCTTGCAGTCTGGGTGGGTGGGAGGGGGTGGGGGGTGGTAGATTGTGGTAATGATGTAATGATGGTGGTGAGGGTGGTGTGTGGCCCGGCCGTGAGTGTGTGTGTTTGGTGTTGTGTGTGTGGTGTGTGTGTGTGGGCCTTAGTTGTCTTTTTCTTGCCTTTCTTCCACTTGTTCATCGTCACCTCCCGACTCCGATCCAATTTATTCAAATGTCTGCTCAGTGTCATGGATTATGACGGTAGAGACAGGACGAGAAGCAACGCGTTTCCAGCGAAAGATTAGAATAGTAAAGTCCGCGTACACTACGTTCTTCTCTTCCTCGAGCAACTACTCTAACGTGTTCTGTCACTCGGTGACAGTCTTCTGTCTAACAGGCTAAGGATCGCTGCCGCTCTCCTGGTTTCAACCCGTCCGCCATGTTTGGGGGGGGGGGGGGCGGGCAATTTCTGTCTAACAGCTTAGGATCGCTGCCTGCCTGCTCTCCCTGGTTCTAACCGTCGCCATGTTGTCTGTCACTTTCTGTCTAACAGCTTAGGATCGTCGCCTGACTGCTCTCCTGGTTCCTAACCGTTCGCCAATGTTTGTCTGTCACTTTCTTTCTAACAGCGTAGGATCGCTGCCTGCTGCCTCCTGTTCTAACCGTCGCCATGTTTGTCTGTCACTTTCTGTCTAACAGTAGGATCGCTGCTTGCTCCTCCTATTCTGACCATGTCCATAAGTTCTGGTCCCACACTCTGTCATTCATAATCCCTAACCCTAATTTATTTTGTAATAATCTAGACTCTGTCTTCGATGTTTTCAGGTCTCCTTGCAACAGTTCTTTGTCCTGTTGTCTTGTGTTTGACTAACTTCGTCTACCTGTGTGTGTGTGGTGTGTGGGGTGGTGTTGTGGTGTGTGTGTGTGTGTGTGTGGTGTGGTGTGAATAAAATCTTGTCGAAACCTAATTGTGTACTCTCTTTTCCCTCTCTCTTCTCTCTCTCTCTCTCTCTCTCTCCCTGTCATGTGACGTAGCCTCACATCAAAGGCAGTGAACGCTCCATCACATGTAGTTCAGTGAAATGAATCATTTCCCCATGCCACAACGAAAGGAAGAATAATCTCATGGTCTTGACTAGTGGAGTGGCGGGCGTCCCAAAATAATTGTGAGTATGACTCATTCAAGAATGGGAGAGGGGACGAATGTGGTCATTGGTGAAAGTGACCACTGAGTGATAGTTTAACAAGGCTGGTAAGGTACAGGTTTGCTGTCATGTGTTTTGAACACTGAGTATGCACTCACTAGGAGAAGGGGGGAAAGAGTCAGTTTATAAACCCTAAGCAGATGGCCTAGAGACTCGAACCTGTCAGGACGGTGGTCCTCTTTGCTGACCAGGTCCAGTACCTACCTTCACCCTTCACCCCATTACCCTCGGCCCCTTCACCCTTCATCTTTCGCTCCCGTGAGGTGGTTGAAGATGCCATGGTGTGGGGAACATTACCGGTAGTATCAGCCCCAGCCAGTACCAAACTCAGGGAGTCGGAGTTTGAAGCTCGTCCATTCGCAAGAGACAGAGAAGTCGCTGAGAGAAGACGAGACTCCGTAATCTCCAGACAAGAGTATCGATGGGGCAGTAATTTGCTCAGAGAGAGAGACAGGGAATTGAGAAAGCATGGAGCTTTTTTACTTGAGGCAGCAGGTCCCAGTGATTACGGAGTTATGTATTCTCCTGGTTCGGATTTTTGGATAACGGAATGAGAAGGCCATAGCTTTATAGAACGGAACTAGGTTATTTTATCTCTCGGTGTGAGGAGAGATACATTGTGAAGATTGATATTGTCTCTCGCGTGAGGAAGAAACATGTGGTCAGATTTATTTGTCCCTCATTGTGAGAGAGATACAGATTTGTAAACTTTGTTTACAAGTTGGTTGATGATTTAGTAAATGTTTTCCCTGAAGAGAGGGAGAAAAAACATTCGTAGTGCGCCTTTGGTATTGGAAAGATTGCGTGTTAGCGTATGGGAGTTAATGCTGTCATGAAGGCGGTAATGCAAAAGTGACAGTGGTGACAGTGGTGACCCCGACTCCAGTTTCACCGGCGTAGCTGCCGTTTGTTTCCCCTGGAAAAAAAAAGAAGAAGAAATTGCCGATTTGTACCCTCAAGGGTTTGAGGAAGAAAACAAAAAGATTTCTATTTGTGCCCTCAAGGGTTTGAGGAAAGGAAAAAAAGAAGAAAGTTTAATATTTATTGTGTATAATATTTTGCATTTGTTGTGTTTTTTCAATTTTCTATTGTGTTAGGGTGGTTGACATTCCTTTTGGGTTTCTCTACTCCGTTAAGGGTTTTGTTTTTATTTGTAGGATTTCTTTTTTGACCCTGATCCCCACCTCAGGACCGATAGCCTGCAACCTCCTCTTGCGCGAACCCGGCAGCAAGGGGGCAGGGCGTTGAGATCGCTGTCCTTCCCCTAGAGGTTTAGTATTTTTGTCCCCCTTTCCCAGGACTGATAGCCCCAACCTCTATCCTCGTTTAAGCAGGGGGACATGGCCGTTGGGGAGTCAATATCTTTCCCTTCTCATAAATATCTATTTCTTTCGCTTCCTAGTGTTCAGTTTGATTTTTCCCCTCCCTTGCCCCTTCAGAGTGTGGATCAACTCTCCTCCTCACGCTAATAGTGTAGTGGTGAGGTTGAGATTACCGCTCTGCCCAAATAAACATCTTTATCTTTTTGAACATTTTTTTTTTGGGGGTGTGGTGCAGATTTTCTTTGAGTTTTGGTGAATGTGCATGTATTATTTGATTGTTTAAATATTTTGTATTATTACTGTAGTGTGTGTATATTGTGCAGTGATTTTGTTTTCCCGTCTTCCAGTTTCCACTGAGACAGTGACCACGTAGGTGCCTGTCCTGAGGGCTTCTTTGCTTTCTTGATTTCTGCTCACTATTGCCGGTCCTGTGTATCCTTCATTTCCTTTTCACTCCCCTTTTTTCAAAACCTCTTAAACCATCTCCACAATAGGCTCCTATCTAGTTTTCTTTTCAACATTTTTTTTTCATATTTTAAGGTAGGAATTTCCGCTAGGTTTTTGTGTTTCTCCCCTTTTTTTTTAATTGTTTGTGATTCCATTTGGTTTTGTAAATTTATATTCATTATTTGTATAAGGCGGTAACATTTTGTTTGTAAAATTCGTTTGAAAATTAAGTAAGAAAGAAAGACTGACAACAAGAACATTTTGAGAACATAAAACTTTATAAAGAATTTATTTTCAGAAAACTGTTATTGTGTTTATTTTTTTTTTCTTTTCATTTTGTTTTGTAATCCAAAATTGATAACAGTTGCAAATTATTTTTTTTTTGGGGGGGGGGGGGGGGGAAAAATACAGTCCTTTGGATTTCATATCTACCCTGTTTAAGTAAGTCTGGTTTTTTTGTTTATCACCGGAAATTGATCCTGTATTGTATCTACTATAATTACGGTTTTGTGAAACATAACATTATCATATAACGCCTTATTTTTATTTTATACTTTGAGATTGGTTTGGTGTTATATCTGACCGTTTCATTATGGATGAATTTTGATAGATATGTTAAACAAGCGGAACGCTTGTGTTTTTGATGGAGAAAAACTTACTAACTATGTGCAACAATGCACAGATTAGGGCAGACAGGTCTAAGACAGAGGGAAGCTGAATAAAATAAATTACCGAGGGAAGCTGAAGCAAATAGACTACAGAGGAAGCTGAAGAAAAATAGACTACAGAGGGAATTGAAGAAAAAAGATTACAGAGGGAAGCTGGAGCCTGAAGAACGGCAATTTACTTGCGGCAGTTAAATAGAGACAGATGCTGAAAATTAGAAGAATACAGGTCATCGAGAGAACCTCCACCATTCCGTTTCCGCAGCATGCCCTCCAACCAAAAGCGGCATTATATTCCAAAGTTGCCGCCGGTTGAGAGAAAAAACGGAATGACATTGATATTATCTTTTCCGATTTGAAAGTCACGGCAACGCTTGTGTGGCCAAAGGAAAAGTGACATTGTATAATTGCGTCCGTTGTTTAAGGGTAGCCGCTTTGACACTGTACCACTCACTGCAGCGAAACAAATTTAACTAGGGATCATTGAAAGAAGAACTCCTCAAAAATTTCAATGTTCGCTGATCGTTTTCACGAACGTTTCCGATCTGTTGCGCCCTGAAAAAGGAGAATCGTCGTTTCCCGTTTTCTGAATCCGCGTGATCATTGTTTGGATCGATGGTGTCGATTATCAAAACGAACAAGACTTTTTCAGTCACTGCGAGATCTCGCTTCTTAGAGAACAACTTTTTCAGAGCGTGAGCAAAGATCAGGCCACTATCCTTAAAGAAAGGCAATTTAAAACGGGAGGGAATGGTCAGATGGCTGATCAGTATTGTATCCGCTCACCCCATAAGGGCGGGCTAGGAAGGAGAATTTTCCATCTTTGAGTCTCATGCGTCATGTAACTTTCCCATCAGGACAGGGAAATTACAGGAAAGGAAATTCGGGGTCATTTTTGAGTCCTCAAGGATATACCTATCCTAGACCGGACAGGATCTTTCCTGCGGTTCGAGTGACTTTCGTCAATACCAGTACTCACTCGCCGGACAGACCCGTTACGTCTCAGCAAACGTTTCCGAGGTCGTGGACAACGACCACCACGTAGACCTTTTGGGCCCGTTCGTGGACAGAACAGAAGTTCACAAAGCAGTCGGCTGCCGATCAGACAAGCGATTTCGATTTGGTGCATTGCAATTCCATTTGAGGAAAATTGCCATTCAAACCAAATGATTCAAACCCCATTAGTCTCCACTGAGTGTGAAGAAGGCCCCTTGTTTTGGCACCAGATCAATCTGTTTTGATGGACTGGTGTTAGAAACGGAGCCATCAATGGATAGCAGGCTTCGGTTTTGCGATGGACCACTGGGTGCACCACTGTCTGGTGTACGGAAATCATTCGTGCTTCAAGACCAGTATCTCACACGGTCCAAAAGTGTAGTCCGTTTGAGGCAAGATTAAACGTTTCCGGCGGGGCAAAGGGCTGCGACACAGCCGTTCTACTCCGGATTTCTTACCGCCTGTGTCATTGATAACCCAGTCAGTCCTGCGACTTGATCTTGGGCAATTGGCCAGGTGTCGCGACAGTAGCATGGCGGTGCGGAGGCGTTGTTCCTTGTCTTGGTGAGTACTAGATCAAAGTCAAGGAGCAGGAATGGCTACAAAGGCCGCTATAAAGTCCAAAACTGGATGATCTCCAATTACCCCAGATGATTTAAAGAAATGCAGGGAAAAGACGAGACGCTGACGACAAATACTTTCTGCGTGCAAAACAGACTGGCTGTCCTAGACGTACAAACGGACAAACCACGTACATACTGGTCTCTAACATTCTCTACAGGTGGGTACCTGGACAGGACAACAGAACAGTTGTGGTTCCAAAACCACTTAGAGAAACAGTGCTGCAACACGCTCATGATGCATTGTTCGCTGGGTCACTGGTGGGATCAAAAGAACCGTTAAAGAAGAGTTCTTGATTCTTTTTTATTGCCGGGGTGTCACAAAGGAAGTTACGAAAGACTGCCGCTCATGTGACATCTGTCCCAAAAAGACACATCTCAGACAGGTCGCGTCCCATGTGCACCCTTGCACAAAATGCCACTCATTTGCCGTTCCATTTTCGGAAGTAGCTATTGATCGGGTTGGAACCTTTTACCACTGCCTTCTTCCGATATCGCATATCTTGACTTGGTGGATACGGCGACAAGGTATCCAAAGACGATACCACTGAAGAAAATTGAATACAGGTATCTGTCGCTGAAGCTTTACTTGCGATTTTTTCCAGAGTGGGTCATCCAACAAATGCGCGTACGGTGGGGGAACGCAATTCATTTTCCGATCTCATGAGAGAAATTTACAGACTGTGGTCCAATCTCTTCCATCTCAACACCCATATCACCCAATCGAATGGCACTTGGTTGAACGATTCAAAAATGAACGTTGAAGTCCATGTTTGAGAAAGGTGCAAGGCAAGAGCCCCCAGGATTGGGATTCGGTTCATACCGCTTTGCTTTTGCAAACAGGGAAATGCCGAACGAAACGCTGGGATTCTCTCTCTCCATTTGAGCTTCTTTTTTGGACACTCACCAGGGTCCTTTGGATCTATGATGACACAATGGACGGAAAGGACGACATTCCTGACAGTAAACTGTTTACCATACGTTTATGAACTGCAATAATCGTTTGGAAGGATGCATGTGACTTGCTCAACAGTCAGCAGATAGGAAAACAGATGTGTACAAGGTCATTGCAGACAAAAAGCAAAGGCACGTTCCTTCAGTGTAGGGGATAAAGTCCTTGTTGCTACTCACTGATGAACATAACAAGCTTCGTGGTTATGTGGAAGGGTCCTTTCAGGTGGTCGAAAAACTTTCTGCAGTAAATTAATAAGATCAAAATGGCAAACAACTGAAAGTTATTTCCATGTGAACAGTTGAAGAAGTATGTTGAACGTACACAAAATGTTGCAATCAACCAGTCAGTTGAGTGGATATGTCCCTGTGTCAGAAACTGATGTCAACATGACAGACATAATCAGTGATGAATTTGTACCCAATGAAACGTACAGGGACAGATCAAAGTGTTATGAAAACACAAATGTAGGATGTTAACAGCACCAGTGCAATGATTTTGTACCTCCTTCCTATTCTGTCTATCAAAGGTGAACCCTATGAGGTGTGGTTCTATCGAATGATTTGTCTGCACAAGTCAAACAGAAAAAGCTCAAAGACATTTTGAAAGACTTTTCAGGATGTTTACGGATAACCCCAGGTACAGTAACTGGTATGAACCCCATAAGTATTCAGTTCACTGCTGAAATACCAGTGCGAACCCAGACCAATACCCCTCCCATTTTGCAAAAAAAGAGGTGTTGAGAGAGAAATCAATGTAATGCTGGATTTTAAAGGTGATAGAAACCTTCTACATCTCCGTACAGCTCACCAGTTGTATTGGTGACAAACCTGATGGATCGGTGCGTTTCTGCATCGATAACAGAAAAGTGAATAAGATTCACTGTGTTCGATGCCGAGCCCATCCCAGACATTGAAGATACTTCTGTGTCCATCTCTCAGAAGGAAACTATTTTGTGAAAGTAGAAGCTTAACTACAGGGACTGCAGATTCCAATGGCGGAAGCTGACCAAGGGAAAGACAGCGTTTCATACACCTTTTGGTCTTTTCCAGTGACGAAAAGCCATTTGGTTTGCAAAATGCACCCAGCTTTCTTTTGGCCAGAATGATGCAGCCCTGAAACTCCATGAATGTGGTGCAGTCAGTTTTTTTGATGACATTTTGTTGGCTGCAACGTCATGGCGTACCTCCTTTCTAACGTTACGGCTTTTTTTGCAGACTCAGAAGTTTTGGGTTGACTGCAAGACCCATCCAAACATTCGTGCCGGTTTCAAACTCTCGAGTTTTTGGGTCACAAAGCTATTTTTCAGTGGAAAAGATGATGCCAGAGGAAAGAAAGTGGAAAAGATTTTATCCTTACACAAACCCACTACAAAAAAACAGATCAGGTCACTCATCGGATTGTTGTCTACTATAGACGATATGTACCCCTCTTTGCGTCCCTGACGGCCCCTTTGACTGAACGACGAAAGGACAAGAACAAAAAGTATGTGTGGCTGATGAGTGCCAGAAGGCTTTGGAGTGTGTTCAGCAGCACCCTCAACGCATTTCCTGTTTCTATTGTTACCCTCCCTATCCAGAGGACTTATTTCAGACCTGATGCCAGTGTCCTAAAGAATGGGAGCGGTACTGTTGCAAGCAGGAAATAAAGTGCTTGTTACATCCCTTGCAATACGCCCAGTAAAAAGTTTCTCATAGACACAGGAGAAATACTCCCACTATTGAGAAAGAGAGGGCTTGGCTATTGTATGGGCATGTGAGAAGTTCGCCAGTTTCTTGACTGGAAAAAGTTTTCCAGTTACCAGACTGACCCATACCCCTGACGTTCTTGGAGATCGTCCAAAGACTAAGAACAGCAGGTTATTAAGATGGTCCTTTGGCATTGCAGAGGAATTCAGTTTACTGTTGAAACCAGTGCCTGGAACACAAAATGTCATGGCAGATTTGTTGTCACGTGCGTGAATATGTCATGGACAATGTAACTGTCTTCAAGGGAAAGACTATTCCCTGTTTTTTTGTCTTCTTAATGGTTTACGGTATGAGCACTTTATGTCGGTGCATTGTATGCTACTGACGATTTAAATCAGTGTATTTATGCAATAATTTTGCCACCCTTATTGAAATGACTATATGTTTTCAAGCAAACAACTACTTGATGTTGATGTAATACATTATTATTCTTGGTAAACAATGGAAAAAATCATGTACTTTATGTCACTTTGCTTGTTGAAGATGAATCTAAATGTATGTGGATGAGCAAATAACTCTTTTAGAATGTAATAATAACATTTTTGATTGTGCAATGAGACAAGACCAATTGTTTTCCATTTGACACTGTCAACAATGGAAAGCAGGTGACTTTTCAACATACTATAACACTACCTGTGGGAAAAAGAAACCTATGTTTAAACTATGTATTATTTTGTTACCATGTCTATTGAGAAACATTGACACGTGGAAATATTCTGCATTTTCATGAGGGTTTTGAAAACATATGATGTGAGACAAAGATCAAGAGGGAAAATGTGCTTCACATCTTAAAGTATGAAACACAATTTGTGACTTTGAATGTTGATATCCCTAATTTGTTTAATCCATGTAATGTGTGAAATGTATCTGTGGAATATGGTGATCAATTATGACTGTTTTGTTTTTAAAGATTGGAAAGTTGAAATATGCTATTTAATGGTGGATCATGGTGATTGATTCTAACGTATGAATTATTAATTTGGGTGATCTTGTGTGATGGTTACGCCATTTTGAAGATTCATGGCATAAGATGTGTTTTAATGAAGTTGTATATCCTTTAAAAAAATTTTCTGGAGAAAATTTTTTCATCCCAGGATGGGGGGTGTCAGTGACGTAGCCTCACTTCAAGGCATGGACGCTCCATCACATGTAGTTAGTGAAATGGATATCATTTCCCCCATGCCACAACTAAAGGAAAATATTCATATGGCTTGACTAAGTGTAGCGGGCGTCCCAAAATATTGTGAGTATGACTCATTCAAGAAACGAATGTGGTGTCCATTGGTGAAAGTGACCACTGGTGAAGTTGAACAAGGCTTGTAAGTAAGTGCTGGTCCATGTGTTTTGAACACTGAGTATGCACATCTCAAGGGAAGGGGGAAAGAGTCAGTTTTAACCCAGCAGATGGCCTAGAACTCGAACCTGTCAGGACGGTGTCCCTTCTTTGCTGACCCAGATCATTACCATCCCTCACCCGTTCACCCTTTACCCTTCGCCCTTCACCCCTTCATCTTTCGCCCCGTGAGGTGGTTGAAGATGGCCATGGTGTGGTAACATACCGGTAGTTCAGACGCCCCGCCAGTACAAACCCCCCCCTCAGGGAAGAGAGTTGAAGCTCGTCTTCCCGCCAGAGACAAGAGGAAGTCGCGGAAGAGAAGACAGAACTCGTCATCTCCAGGACAAAAGTTCGAGGGTGCAGTATAATGTCCTCAGAGAGAGAGACAAGGGAATTGAGAAAGCAGGAAGGCTTTTTACTTGAGGCAGGCAGGTCTCAGTGATTACGGAGGTTATGTATTCTCCTGGATCGGATTTTTTGATAACGGAATGTGAAGGCCATAGCTTTAATCGAAGCGGAACTAGGTTATTATCTCTCGGTTGTGAGGAGAGATACATGTGTGAAGATTGAGTTGTCACTCGTTGTGAGATGAGATACATGTTGCAGATTTATTTGTCCTCTCAGTGTGGAGAGAGATACAGTAGTAAACGGTCTGTTTCAAGTGGTTGATGATTTAGTAATTTGTTTTCCCTGAAGGAGAGGGGGAGATGAAAAAACACATTCGGTAGTCGCCTTTTGGTTGATTGGAAAGAGATTGCGTTGTATGCGTATGGAGTAAATGCTGTCCCATGAATGCGGTATGCAAAAGTGACAGTGTGACACTCCTCTCTCTCTCTCCTCTCTCTCATCTCTCCTCTCTCTCTCGCTCTCGCTCTCTCAATCTCTTTTCAGAAATAGGGCGTCTCATCTGTACATTTTTCATTGATTACTTCGGATTCAATGAAATGACACGTTTAGTTTGCGTGCGTTTGCGGTTGTAGCATGTGTACTTTAGTGTATAGTTACCTGGCTGTATGCTGAGTACTAGCTGTACATTTTGTTCTGTTGATTTTGTCGAAGAAAAGCTGTTAAATACCAAGAACAAGTTCAACCGGCAGCGGAAATCTCCAATGCCTGCAACGGCAGCCGAAAATCTCCATGCCTTTTTCATGTGCCTGTCGACACCACAGAGTTCAACTGTCGCTTAAATGCACTTGAACGAGGAAGTGGAAACTTCACAACATACTAGCGCAACGACCACCCCCACACACACACACACACCACACACACACACACACACACACACACACACATCTACAAACAGATAGAGCAGTCATCTACCACGTCGTTTGCCCCCCCCCCCCCCCTCTCTCTCACTCTTCTCTCTTCTCGTCTCCATAAATAGTATTTCCTATGATGTGGAAGGCACCAGGATCCCTATTCTCACACTCAGGAAGCAGAAGTAATTCAGAAAGGATGCGGAACAGGAAGTTTCGTCTCATCTGCCTTCAACTCCGGCCGCCATGATGGGCGTCTCAGCCCTCCTCACTCACTCAGCCAGCAGGCAGGCACCGCGCCGATGGCTAATGCAAGACAGCCCGCCCCTTTGGCCAGGAGGAGAGGAGGAAAGGAGGCAGAGGGCTATCATGCTGTAAATAAGCGGAAACTGGCAGACTGCAAGGAATCCTTATGGTACATTCCCAATCCTTTTATGGACTAATACAAACGGCGGAGAGGAGGGTCGGGACTGGGTGGGTGGCGTAGGCCAGAGTTGGAGGGTGTCAGGAAGTGGGAAGTGCAACAAAGTGGTGTTCCTTGAACTAATAATTGTCGCCGGACAGTTGGTTTACGCTTGAGTCATACAAAATGTGGTGGAATGAGCGACTGTACCCCCCAGCCCGCCCCCCCCCTCCTTCTCTATCCCCTCTCTCTCTGCCTCACTCTCTCTCTCTCCCCTCTCTCCTCTCTCTCTCTTCTCTCTCTCTCTCTCAGAGAAGTAATGCTGTTTTATTACACCATTAGTGAGAACCTGTTAAGTATCAGCGTACTGATTTGCATTAATGATGAAGATGATGATGATGATGATGATGATGATGATGATGATAGGCGGAGAGAGGACGAGACGACGACGACGACGATGAATGAAGAGATGATGATGATGATGATGATGATGAAGATACAGCTCAGTAATAAAGAAGGCTGAAATAATGGATGAAAATGGATAATGTCATACACGGTTCTACTACTCTACTATTCTACTACTACAACTACTACTACTACTACTACTAACTACTACTACCACCACCACTACCACTACTACTACTTCTGCTGCTGCTCCTGCTGTTATTACCACCACTATTACCACTACAACTACAACAACAAACACGACGACGACCTGCTGTTTAACGACTTCTAACAATTACTACCACACTTCTGCTACTTACTACTACTACTACTACTAGTACTACTACTACTACTACTACTACTAATTCCGCGCTGCTGCTGCTGCTGCCTGCTGCCGCCGTTGCTGCTGTCACCGTTCACTCAGCATACGACAGCTCGCTGGCCCCGTGTGTTGTCTCGGCGTGGTTCTAGTTCAGCGAGATCAACGCCCCAGTCCATCAGAAGTAACAGGCCTTTAAAAGACGGAGTGGAGGATGACGTGTCCGTCCACTACCGCTGTCATTTTGTCGTTCCTTTCATTTTCTGTTTCAGGGGATTGGGACACCAACCAGCTCTTTTGAGTTAGTAAAGCATGCTCCTTCATTGTATCTCTATCAACCCCCCCCCCTGCCCATACCCCCCTCCGCAACCCCGTCCGACATTAATCCATTTTTTTTTTCTTAATCCCGGTGCCATGATCATAACAATAGTGTATAGAGACAGTGTTTTATACAGTTTTTTCCCTCGTCCTGGCAATACATGCCTTGTCTGTCTTCGCCTCTCTCTCTCTCTCTCTCCTCTCTTTTCGCGGGGGGGGGGCGGGGTGGTTTGCGTGCGTGCGTCGTGCGTGCGTGCGTGCGTGTCGTCCGTGCGTGCTGCGTGCGTGCGTGGCGTGTGTGTGGGTGTGTGTGTGTGTGTGTGGTGTGTGCGTGTGGTTGTGTGTGTTGTGTTGGCCTTGTCGCTGTCTCTGTCTCCTGTGTTCCCTCCCACCTGCACACTTCTACATCCCGCTCTGTGCGCTGTGTGCCACTCACACTGCTTCTATCTACTGCATGAGCACAGAGACATACGCAAATACACCTCATACAGAAAGATCGATAGATTATAGATCGATATGATAGATCGATAGATATGATTAGAGACAGAGGAAGTCGCGGAAGAGAAGACGAGACTCGTATCTCCAGGACAAGAGATTCGAGGGGCAGTATATTGTCTCAGAAGAGAGACAGGGAATTGAGAAAGCAGGAAGCTTTTTACTTGAGGCAGGCAGGTCCTCAGTGATTACGGGAGTTATGTATTCTCCTGGTTCGGATTTTTTGGATAACGGAATGTGAAGGCCATAGCTTTATAGAAGCGGAACTAGGTTATTTTATCTCTCGGTGTGAGGAGAGATACATGTGTGAAGATTGATTTGTCTCTCGGTGTGAGGAGAGATACATGTGTGCAGATTTATTTGTCTCTCAGTGTGGAGAGAGATACAGTTGTAAACTCTGTTTACAAGTGGTTGATGATTTAGTAAATTGTTTTCCCTGAAGGAGAGGGGAGAAGAAAAACATTCGGTAGTGCGCCTTTTGGTTGATTGGAAAGATTGCGTGTGCGTATGGAGTAAATGCTGTCATGAATGCGGGTATGCAAAAGTGACAGTGTGACACTCTCTCTCTCTCTCTCTCTCTCTCCTCTCTCTCTCTCTCTCGCTCTCGCTCTCTCTCTCTTTCAGAAATAGGCGTCTCATCTGTACATTTTTCAGGTGATTACTTCGGATTCAATGAATATGACACGTTTAGTTTGCGTGCTGTTGCGGTTGTAGCATGTGTACTTTAGTGTATAGTTACCTGGCTGTATGCTGAGTACTAGCTGTACATTTTGTTCTGTTGATTTTGTCGAAGAAAAAGCTGTTGAAACCAAGAACAAGTTCAACGGCAGCGGATAATCTCCAATGCCTGCAACGGCAGCCGATAATCTCCAATGCCTTTTTCATGTGCCTGTCGACACCACAGAGTTCAACTGCTTAAATGCACTTGACGAGGAAGTGGAAACTTCACACACACACACACACACACACACACACACACACACACACACACACACACACACACACACATCTACATACAGATAGATGCTGTCATCTACCACGTCTTTTGCCCCCCCCCCCCCCCCCTCTCTCTCTCTCTCTCTCTCTCTCTCCATAAATAGTAATTTCCTATGATTGGAAGGCATCAGGATCCCTATTCTCACACTCAGGAAGCAGAAGTAATTCAGAAAGGATGCGGAACAGGAAGTTTCGTCTTCTCCTTCAACTTCCGTCCGCCATGATGGCGGTCTCGCCGCTCTCACTCACTCAGCCAGGCAGGCAGGCACAGCGACGAGTGCTAATGCAAGACAGCCCGCCCTTGGCCAGGAGGAGGAGGAGGAAAGGAGGCAGAGGGCTATCATGGCTGTAATTAGCGGAAACTGGACAGGACTGCAAGGAATCCTTGTACATTCCCAATCCTTTGATTGGACTAATAGCCAACAGGCGGAGAGGAGGGTCGGGGACTGGGTGGGTGGCGGTAGGCCAGAGTTGGAGGTGTCAGGAAGTGGGAAGTGCACAAAGTGGTGTTCCTTGAACTAATAATTGTCGCCGGTCAGTGTGGTTTACGCTTGAGGTCATACAAAATGTGGTGAATGAGCGACTGTACCCCCAGCCCCCCCCCCCCCTCCTTCTCTATCCCCTCTCTCTCTGCCTCTCTCTCTCTCTCTCTCTCTCTCTCTCTCTCTCTCTCTCTCTCAGAGAAGTAATGCTGTTTTATTCACCAATAGTGAGAACATGAAAAGTATCATCATGATTTGCATTAATGATGATGATGATGATGATGATGATGATGATGATGATGATGAGAGGGAGGAGGAGGAGGACGACGACGACGACGACGACGATGATGATGATGATGAGATGATGATGAGATGATGATGATGATGATACTGCTTCAGTAATAAGAAGGCTGAGAATAATGATGAAAATGGATATGTCTACCACGCTTCTACTACTACTACTACTACTACTACTACTACTACTACTACTACTACTACTACTACTACTACCACCACCACTACCACTACTACTACTTCTGCTGCTGCTCCTGCTGTTATTACCACCACTATTACCACTACAACTACTACTACTAACACGACGACGACTGCTGTTACGACTTCTACAATTACTACCACTACTTCTGCTACTATCTACTACTACTACTACTACTACTATACTACTACTACTACTACTAATTCCGCTGCTGCTGCTGCTGCTGCTGCTGCCGCCGTTGCTGCTGTCACCGTTAAACTCAGCATACCGACAGCTCGCCTGCCCCGTGTGTTGTCTCGGCTGTGGTGTCTAGTTCAGCGAGATCACCCCCAGTCCATCAGGAAGAACAGGCCTTTAAAGACTGGAGGTGGAGGTATGACGTGGTCCGTCCACTCCCTGTCATTTTGTCTTTCCTTTTTCATTTTCTGTTCAGGTGATTGACACCAACCAGCTATTTTGGAGTTTAGTTAAAGCATGCTCCTTCATTGTAGTCTCTACACCCCCCCCCCCTTCCCCATACCCCCCTCCCCAACCCCGTACTGACAATATCCATTATTTTTTTTCTTAATCTTGCCATGTCATAACAATAGTGTATAGACAGTGTTTTATTACAGTTTTCCCTCGTCCTGGCAATACATGCTTTTCTGTCTTCGCCTCTCTCTCTCTCTCTCTCTCTCTTTCGCTGTGTGCGTGTGTGTTTGCGTGCGTGCGTGCGTGCGTGCGTGCGTGCGTGCGTCCGTGCGTGCGTGCGTGCGTGCGTGCGTGTGTGTGTGTGTGTGTGTGTGTGTGTGTGTGTGTGTGTGTGTGTGTGTGTGTGTGTGTGGCCTTGTCGCTGCTCTTGTCTCCTGTGTTCCTCCCACCTGCACACTTCTACATCCCGCTCTGTGCGCTGTGTGCCACTCAGCACTGCTTCTACTGCTTGAGCACAGAGCAACGCAATACAACACATACAGATAGATCGATAGATATAGATCGATAGATAGATCGATAGATAGATTAGATGGATATATGGATAGGTAGATAGATAGGTAGATTAGATGGATAGATGGACACATACATACATACATACATACATTCATACATACATACATACATACATACATACATACATACATACATACATACATGGATGGATGGATAGACGGATTAATGAATAGACAGACAAATAGATAGATAGATAGATAGATAGATAGATAGATAGATAGATAGATAGATAGATAGACAGATAGACAGATAGATAGATAGACAGAGAGAGAGAGAGAGAGAGAGAGAGAGAGATAGATAGATAGATAGATAGATAGATAGATAGATAGATAGATAGATAGATAGATAGATAGATAGATAGATAGATAGATAGATAGAAGACAAAGAGACAGACAGAAAAAATAGGCAGATAGACAGACAGGCTGATAGACAGATAGATATACAGGCAGACAAACAGACACACGGATAGATAGATAGGTAGATAGATAGATAGACACACAGACAGACAGGCAGACAAACAAACTTTAGACATTAAACATCACATTTATCTATTCAGAACAAATGGCGACTATCAAAACTAGACTGGAAGACCAACCCGAAAAGCCAGCTGTTCAACATGCAATGTACGTTTTGCCACTGTGAACATTTCGCAGTCCTGGAAAAGCTGACTCTAATGGCGTGCGTGGAGAGATTGCTGCTGACCTTCCGGGGGGGGGGGGGGGGGGGGGGGGGGGTTCCAGGGTAGTTTTAAGTAGTCCACCCCTCCCTCTCCCCCAACTAACCCGTGATATATATATATATATATATATATATATATATATATATATACCCTTTTGCCATACCACCAGAGGTAAAACGTGAAGTAACCAAAACATCAGTCCAAGGACAACGGTTTTTGGTATGTCTCGATGTGGTGGCGTATCCCTCCATGATGTAGGTTGTCCGACTTGTCAGTTATTTGAAAAACGTGCGTCAAAAGCACGGTCAATGATGTAGAAACGTGACGGGGCATGAGTTGTCTGTCTCTCTCTCTCTCTCTCTCTCTCTCTGTCGCGTCAGGTTTTCTAGTTTGCGATTGTTGCGGTCCAAAATGTCACCCGGTGTTAAAATGTCACCCGGTAACAAATCTGCACTGTCGTTACAGAATGAAATGTCACCCCGTGTTAAAATGTCACCCGGTAACAAATCTGCACTGTCGTTACAGAATAAAATATCACCCCGTGTTAAAATGTCACCCGGTAACAAATCTTCACTGTCGTTACAGAATAAAATGTCACCCCGTGTTAAAATGTCACCCGGTAACAAATCTTCAATGTCGTTACAGAATAAAGTGTCATCCCGTGTTAAGATGTCACCCGGTAACAAATCTTCACTGTCGTTACAGAATAAAATG
>CM031615.1:64989074-64996574 GCA_018398815.1 Conus ventricosus
CATTACAAACCTCTCTGTCTGTCTGTCTGTCTGTCTGTCTGTCTGTCTGCCTGTCTGCCTGTCTGTCTGTCAGTCTCTCTCTCTCTCTCTCTCTCTCTCTCTCTCTCTCTCTCTCTCTCTTTCTCTCTCTCTCTCTCTCTCTCTCTCTCTCTCTCTCTCTCTCTCTCTCTCTCTCACACACACACACACACAGAGCAAATTCGAAGTGCAACAATACACATTTTTTATATCGATTTGAAGGGTTTTTTTTTACCACGATTTTTGTTTTCATAAACTGACTGCACTAAATCGACTTTGAAAAAAAAAAAACTTTGAAAGAAAAGAACGCCACTGAAAACATATTCATTGATGGGGGTACTAAAACATTTGCACGCACGTGATGTCTAATACTTGCAAGATGAAAACAAGAGCCTGAAAGATTTGCCCTTTGTCACTGTTTTCATTGCTATTTTTTTATTTTGTAAAATTAACCTTACAGCTTGTCTCTCATCCAACTTCTATATCTGTCTAACATTCTTCGTTCTGTACTGTTTCTTTCCGAAGAAATAATTATACGTGATGATGATGATTTATTGATGCCATTGTACTTGATGACCGTCCATGCCAAAAGTTCGGGGCTAAAAACATACAAACAAACAAACAAACAAACAAATCCCCACATGACTGATCCTGTGATAAAACGGGCCTGTCTGACTAATCGTACATGTCCCACTCTTTTCACGCCTTCGTCTGCAGAGCCACGTGAGGCTCTGGGGATGGCTTTGAACAAGGGGCCAAGATCCTCTTACCTCTGACACTTGCTGAGGGCACGAGGGACGATCTGGTTAGCAGTCCTCGCTTGAGGACTCCAGGCGGGGGGGGGGGGGGGGGGGGGGGGGGAGCGGGGGGGGGGGGGGGGGGGGAGGGGGAGGGGGAGGGGCTGTGCAGGAAGGGTGGGTGGTGGTGGGGGGGGGGGGAGAGGTCACCCGGGCAGGGTTTTTCCATGCTAAAAGGGTTTTTAAATGACGTGCGTCTTCACCCCCCCCAGAAAGGTTGAAAGAAGCCCCGGGCCCCTGCAATTATTGGTGGGCTTGTTGAGGGCGGAGGGTACAGGATTTATGGCGTTTTGGGCCCCATTTTGTGACGGATTTTGAATTCTGGTGATGGCATGGTGATGGTGGTGGTGGGGGGGCTTTTTTTTTTTTTTAGTATTCCCATAAAAAAGCTATGATGGTATTCGGGGAGCGGACTTTTTTTTTTTTCAAGGAGAATTTGTATTGTTACGAATGAGGCATGTGGGGAAAAACGCTTTTTCTTAGTCCCCGAGGAAAAGGGTGTACCTGCATGAAAACAGTTTACTGTGTTGCTCTTAAAGATCGCTTGTTTTCTTGTTTCCAGGGGGAACCGTTGTTTTTTTTTTTTCTTTATTTTTTTGGAAATCAGCGAAAACAGAAAAACCCGCCTTTTACTGTGTCCCCATAAGGCCCACAGTGTTACCTTTTTTCTTTTTTTCCCCATCGCCATTCGGCTCCCGGAGGAGTAACGCAATGAACCGGCGCATGCGCATATCAGGGAAAAACAGGGGAACAGTGAAAAAATTAAGTCCCTGTTACGTGTTTTGTTTTTCTTGGTTGATCATTTTTTTTCATCAGAAAAAAAGGGGAAAAAAAAGGTTTTAAAAAAATGTCCCAAAAAAAAACAGGGAGAAAGAGTGGTGCCCAAAAAAGACATGGAGACAGCGATGAAAATTTCTTGATTACAAACCGTCCCCAAATTATCTTTTACCCCCCCCCCCCCCCCCCCCCCCCCCCCCCCCCCCCCCCCCCCCCCCCCCCCCCCCCCCCCCCCCCCCCCCCCCCCCCCCCCCCCCCCACCCCCCCCCCCCCCCCCCCCCCCCCCCCCCCCCCCCCCCCCCCCCCCCCGAAGGTTAATGATCACTTGTGTTCTCGGGGAGAACAAGAAAAACAACTATTATCGTCTTTTCACGCCAGTGTTTTTCCATCCCTATCTGGGCTAAGTGATTGGAGCTGACCCGGCTGAAGGCAATCCGGGACGCTGCACTGCCTGTCAGAATAGGTTCATGTCAGTCTGCTAGTTCGTCTGCTACCCAACACGGACGAAGGTTAAAAATTTAAAAGCCGAAACGATGGACACAGGGGAGAACACTTTAATACTCTGTGGTTTCACAGTTGGCTAGTATTTGCGTGTGCGTTCATTTTCATCATCGTTATTATTTTTTATCGTCATCATCATAATTGTCATCTCATCATCATTATAAATTTAAATTTCCCAATTGGGGGTTCCCACAGTTGATTGAAAAAGTTTGCCTTTGTGCCCGGATTGATGATGATGATGTGATGTGATGATGATGATGATGATGTGTTTGATGATGATGATGATAATGATGATGATGATGATGATGAAGATGATGATGATGGTGTGTGTGTGCAATGGCTGAAAAACTGGTGATGTTGTTGAGTTGGGCGTTTCCATTCTATTTTCCCGTGGTTGAAAAAAAAAAAAAAGGAAAAAGAAAAGAAATTTCATGTGACATTTATTTGAACAAAAATTAAGACATTTTCACTTTCTTTCATTCTTTCTTTTTTTTTTTTTTTTGCTTTCCCCCAGCTTGCCTAAAACTTCTATGTCATTTTCACCGGTGTTACTCTGGCAACACTTCCCATACCCCGCCCCCACCCCCCCCCCACCCGCCCCCGCCTTGCCATACTTAAGTCCGCCTTGTGTAGTCCCCAAAAGTCAGACCAGGGGGGAACAATGGTCAATGTCAGTTAGCCGTTTTTGGTTTCCTGCCCGGGAGGAGACACTGCTCCGCCGCTGAATGACTTTAGGGGAGTCCGTTCAGTTGTTCAGGTGACAGGGACTAGGGTCTCTTCAGACTGAAGTCTGGGTGGGGTGAAGGCCCATAGTTGTATACATCATGAATTGGTGACCATGATCAAGCAAAAGACTGAAAATGTCAACACGAAAAGGCACAGTCCATTCCCAGCTGTTTACCCAAATTGTTCATTAAGATTTGTGGTCCCCGCGCTTTTCTTTCTTTCTTTTTTCTTATCAAGGGCGATAATTGCAAACGCACCCCACCTCTAGTTACTGGCCTATGTGAAAACCTTAGTGATACATTGGTCAGTGGGGATTTTAGCATCACCAATACGGCCATTATTAGAGAAGGTTCAGGGTTCAGAGGACGGCGAGAAAGAGCTGGTCCGACAATATAATGGACTGCACCAAAATGACCATGCCAGATCTCCTCAAGACAGCCACCAACAGAAGAGCCTGGAGAGAAACGGCGGCTGCCTCATCACGTCCCTCCCAACGACCCCAGCGGTCAGGGGAATGGCTGACTGACTGATCAGGTATACATAGCAACTTGTGTGAATACATACTTACAATGATCAAACCATTGCTCCTTTGTATAGTCACTGGTACTCTTTCTGCTGAACGCAAAGTATCCCCAAACCTGCAGATCCTTGGAACGGTTTATTATTTTCTTTATGTTCATTCTTAAGGCATTACAGTTATTTATTCTGTTTCCTTTTTTCAGCATGTGTGTTTGGCTTCGATGTCAAACGAACGAGGTCATTTTCTCGAATTATGTCTTAGCTGCCATCGTTTATGTTTATGCTAAAGATTAAACTATGCCTTGAGTTCTTCCAAATTCGCAGCATCTTTCGTTTTCACACACTCGCCAACATGCATGAAACAGTCATTCCATTATTGAGAGTTACGTTTACATCAACATCAATCAACATTATGGCATTTGTCAGTTTGAAGCCGACTTTATGACTGTATTTTAGTTTTCAATTCTTCCGTGTAGTTGTCATACCAACGGAATCTAAATACTTTTGGAATTTGTTGATGTCGTATATCTCCTTGGGATAATGAGCAACTCCCCTAAAAGCTCGTGTACACCACCTATGGTGTACCAGAGATTCTTGTGTGCTCCCACTGTGGAGTGCCACGGTTGATGTTTAGATTAACCGAGGCAGGTAGTCTGATGACCCCAGATGAGTTCGCCCCGTTTTTTTTCCCTATTTCCTTTTTGTTGAGCATTGTCTCCAGCCCCTTTCATGTACAAAAAGCTTAGACCAAATTAAAAGAAAGAACATTTTCACTGGGCCTGACTCATTTGTCTTTTTTGATGAACCTAGTCCAACTTTCTCCCGAACCCGATCTCCCCTTGTGCGTTTCTTTGCAGTAGGAACAAGGGGAGGTTTACACTCGATAAGAACATATTTTGACTTATCCATTGGTGAAATATTCAGTCTTTTACAAGATGAGAGGCGAGTACAGAAGCGTAGCACGCTAGAACCACTATGACAAACATACACATATTCTCATGTTAAAAAAAAGGAGCTTGCATGCTGTTTGATATAAAGAGCTCAAACTTCTCCTAAAAATCCAACAGACTTTCAAATCCTTGTCACAGTCTGGTCTAGAGAACGTTCCTGTGTTGTTTTGTCATTATTGTGAAATTAGTCTGTAAAAAAAATGTCATCTCATTTATGCCATCAGCTGGATCTCTGTCACCAGTCTGCCATGAGCCTGTTCCAGCAATGAGGTCATTAGTGCCATCAGCTGGGTCTCTGTCACCAGCCTGCCATGAGCTTATGCCAGCAATGAGGTCATTAATACCATCAGCTGGGTCTCTGTCACCAGCCTGCCATGAGCCTGTTCCAGCAATGAGGTCATTAACGCCATCAGCTGGATCTCTGACACCAGGCTGCCTTGAGCCTGTTCCAGCAATGAGGTCATTAATGCCATCAGGTGGGTCTCTGTCACCAGCCTGCCAGGAGGCTGTTCCAGCAATGAGGTCATCAATGCCATCAGCTGGGTGTCCGTCACCAGCCTGCCAGGAGCCTGTTCCAGCAATGAGGTCATTAACGCCATCAGCTGGGTCTCTGTCACCAGCCTGCCATGAGCCTGTTCCAGCAATGAGGTCATCAATGCCATCAGCTGAGTATCTGACACCAGCCTGCCAGGAGCCTGTTCCAGCAATGAGGTCATCAATGCCATCAGCTGAGTATCTGACACCAGCCTGCCATGAGCCTGTTCCAGCAATGAGGTCATCAATGCCATCAGCTGAGTATCTGACACCAGCCTGCCATGAGCCTGTTCCAGCAATGAGGTCATCAATGCCATCAGCTGAGTATTTGACACCAGCCTGCCATGAGCCTGTTCCAGCAATGAGGTCATCAATGCCATCAGCTGAGTATCTGACACCAGCCTGCCATGAGCCTGTTCCAGCAATGAGGTCATCAATGCCATCAGCTGAGTATCTGACACCAGCCTGCCATGAGCCTGTTCCAGCAATGAGGTCACAGCGTGTAACAACAGGCAAATCCCCCAGATGTTTCCATAAGATCAAGGAGACACTGGCACAGGTCACAGCGTGTAACAACAGGCAAATCACCAGATGTTTCCATAAGATCAAGGAGACACTGGCGCAGGTCACAGCGTGTAACAACAGGCAAATCACCAGATGTTTCCATAATATCAAGGAGACACTGGCACAGCGGCGCCACCTCATTATAAAATGTCTGTCGCCTCATAATAAGCAAAGTGTTCAGGTGAAAGGTCACAGCCAACCAGAATACAGAGAAAAAGAGAGAGAGAGAGAGAGAGAGAGAGAGAGAGAGAGAGAGAGAGGGAGAGAGAGAGAGAGAGAGGAGAGAGAGGGAGAGAGAGGGAGAGAGAGAGATGGAGAGAGAGAGAGAGAGAAAGAAGAGAGAGAGGAGAGGGAGAGAGAGAGAGAGAAAAGAGAGAGAGGGAGAGAGGGAGAGAGAGAGATAGAAAGAGAGAGAGAGAGAGAGGGAGGAGAGAGAAAGAGAGAGAGGGAGGAGAGAGAGAAAGAGAGAGAGAGGGAGAGAGAGAGAGAGAAAGATTGAGAGGGGAGAGAGAGAGAGAGAAGAGAGAGAGAGAGAGAGAGAGAGAGAGGGAGAGAGAGAGAGAGGAGAGAGAGAGAGAGAGAGAGAGACAAGACAGAGAGGGAGAGACAGAGACAGAGACAGAGAGGAGAGAGAGAGAGAGAGAGAGCGAGAGAGAGAGAGAGAGAGAGAGAGAGAGAGAGAGAGGAAGGAGACAAACAGAACAGGTATCGCCTGCTGATCAGTAAAATACAAGAGAGGCGACGGACTACAAAAAACAACAACAAACAAACAAACAAAAACCAGTCGTAAGTGATGGAATGATAGAGCAGCGAAAAGCTGACACATCGGCGGTGACCGATCTTGTGTGCATTGGACATACCTGAGGCATCACGAGGCGTGGCCAGGGTATGCAGTGCGCAGAGAAGTTCACAACACAAAGTCACATTGTGTCCTGCGACTGTAGTGTTTGGTCTGGGCTGAGGCAGTGCTGGAGTGTGGGTCCTCATCCTTGCTGCCCGCCCCCCCCCCCACCCCCCACCCCCCACCCCCCAGGTGAGATACAGACTGATAAACAGCAGCGGGGGGTCTCTGCTGCTCTCGGCGTGTGTGTGTGTGTGTGTGTGTGTGTGTGTGTGTGTGTGTGTGTGTGTGTGTGTGTGTGTGTGTGTGTGTTCTGCCTCAGTCTGTCTGCGGCCTGCCTGACTGCCTGTCTATCTGTCTCTCTGTCTCTGTCTCTGTCTCTCTCTCTCTCTCTCTCTCTCTCTCTCTCTCTCTCTCTCTCTTTCGTTCTCTCTAAGCCTTTATACATAGATCTTTGATCACTGCTTGCAAGCACCTTCAGACTGACGTTTAGCTTCTTCATACTTCTTCATGTGCAGCAATGTTCTAAAACGAATCTCTCTCTCTCTCTCTCTCTCTCTCTCTCTCTCTCTCTCTCTCTCTCTCTCTCTCTCTCTCTCTCTCTGTGTTCAGATGGATGGACAGGGCGAAGCCAGAGTAATCTGCGCGCGCGCGCACGCACGTACACCCCCACACACCACACACACACACGCGCACACACACACACACACACACACACACACACACACACACACACACACACACACCACACACACACACATAGCGCTGAGAGACAGAGGCAGCCGACAGTGGAGACGTGCTGGTCACAGTACAACCCCAGGTGTGGCTGTGCATGAGGAGCTGTCATGATGAACGGGGCGGCAGTAATAATCACTGATGCAGTTTAGCAGCAGAGAAGATGAGTCAGCAACAACAAGAGCAAACGCCAACCCCTAATGAGGAGAACAAACGGGGATGCGTATGATCCAACACCCTTCAAACGTCAACCAATACTATGGAGAACAAACGGGGATGCGTATGATGCAACACCCTTCAAACGTCAACCAATACTATGGAGAACAAACGGGGATGCGTATGATCCAACACCCTTCAAACGTCAACCAATACTATGGAGAACAAACGGGGATGCGTATGATCCAACACCCTTCAAACGTCAACCAATACTATGGAGAACAAACGGGGATGCGTATGATCCAACACCCTTCAAACGTCAACCCACAATGGGGAGGACAAACGGAGATGTGTATAATTCAATACCCTTCCACGTTCGACG
>CM031615.1:65001574-65004074 GCA_018398815.1 Conus ventricosus
AAACAGCAGCAGCAAATAGAAGCAGGCGCGGTAGCATCAGCAGTAACAGGAGCAGGTATAGCAGCAGCAGCAGCAGCAGCAGTATTCGTAGCAACAGAAGCAGTATTGGTAGAAGTAGAAGTCACAGTAGCAGCACACTGGCAGCAACAGAAATGTAGGAGCGGTGGAATTAGTAGCGGCTGTTGCAGCAGCACCAAAATGGTAGAACTTGCAGCAGCAGCAGTTGCAAACAGCAGCAGTAATGTTAGCAGTAGGAGCAGCAGCAGTAGTGGTAGTAGTAGCAGCCGCAGCAGCAGGAGAACCGGCGCAACAGTAGTGGTAGGGGCAACAACAGCAGAAGAAGCAGTAGTACTAGTAGTAGCAACGGCAAAAGCAGCAGTAGTAGTAGCAGTAGCAACAGTAGTAATAATAGCAGCAGCAATGTGGCAGAAGCCGAAATATAAGCGGCAGCGGCAGCAGCGGCGGCAGCAGCAGCAGTAGTAGGAGTAGTAGTAGTAGTAGCAGAAGCAGTAGGAGCAGTGGCAGAAGCGGCACCACCAGAAGTAGCAGAAGCTGCTGTAATAGCAACAAAGAGTACTGATGCTTCTGCAGCAGCAATAGTTGTATCAACAGACAGCAGCCGCTGCAAAAGTTGTCTCCGCGGCGGCAGCTGCAGCATCGCATACTTCAGGACTACATCCCACAATTTCATGAGAACCCGTGTTCACAGAGACAACCGACTGCTCCTCCTACTCGTGTGTATACTACAGAATGTGCCACTTAAGGACGTTCTTGATGACATCCAAATGGCGAAGTTGATCAACATCGATGACATCTTCCCTCTCTGTCCTCTTCCACCGTCCCTTCGTAAATAAAGAACTGCTTTATCCTTTTTCTCTGTGTGTTATATTACAAAGGAATTTAAAGAAACAGTCAACTATTACATTTATTTACCCGCACGCCGTGCTGATACATTATGAAAAAAGCCGTCAAAACTGTCGGTCAACAAAACTAGTCTCTCACACACACACACCACACACACACACACACACACACACACACACACACACACACACTCTCTCTCTCTCTCTCTCTCTCTCTCTCTCTCTCTCTTACACACACACACACACACACACACACACACACACACACACACACACACACACGCAACTGAGCGAAGAAGGAGACAGGGGTAAAGGGCGGGGGGTGGGGGGGGGGGGGGGGGGGGGGAGACGCAGGGGAAATACACGATTCGTTTCTGAAACACTCCAGATCACATCGGCCTCGCCCATAATTGGTAAAATTGATCGAGTTTAAAAAGAAAGAAAAAAAAAATCAAAAGGGGAGAAAATCGCCTTTCATACCATTCATACCGCGACAAACCTGCATCACAACCCAGACTTCATCTGTCGGAATCTCAACACGAGCGGTCCACACGGCGCTATTACGGTCAGATTGAAACGAGGCCACCCATTGCGGACACCCGGCACTGCGGGTGACTCACTTCGGCTGTGTTTAGTGGAACTGGAGAACTGTTCAAGAACAATTCCGTCAAAAAAAAAAAAAAAAAAAAAAAAACAGACCCGATACTACATCTTAACGTATTTTAACGCAGTGTATGGAAGAATAATAGCCAAAGCTTGTTTGGTAATGCATTTTGGAAAATGAAAACACAAATTAGGAAAAAAAAAAAAAAAAAAAAAAAAAACAAAGACAAAAAAAAATTCTTTAAAGTAAAAACTTCCACACGCATGTTGCATGTATGCTCATCTTCGCGATATTCACTCTTCCAGCGGGAAGACCCTTGGTTGATGCAGCCAACCTACCACATGACCTCTGTCTTGTCTTCTTCCCCTTTTCTACACAGATACAAGAGATGTCCTAGTACCCCGACTTTCCCGATACACGCCCACAGATTTCCCAGTACCTGTCCTTTGTAAAGAAAAAGAAAAAAGCAAGCGACTATTAAAAGGGGAGAGTAGAAGGGAAGGAAAAGGTGGAAGGAAGGGAATGAGGGTTGGGGGGCGGGGGGGGGGGGGGGGGGGGGCGGGGGTAGGTTCTGAAAGGGTGCGGGATATCCGACACAACCATAATGGTGAAACTGATCGATTTTTTTTTTCCAAAAAAAAAACAAAAAAAACACAGAAAGAAAGGGGGGGGGGGGGGGGGGGGGGGGGAGGAAAAAGGAGGAAATTGCTCTTCATCCCATTCACACACACTGACAGCACCAGACAACAAGCCAGAGTCGATCTGTCACACTCGCAGCACGAACACTCCTCTTCACAGTGCTATTACGAGTCAGGTTGAAACTGGGCCACCCACTGCGGAGGCCCTGCACCGCCGTTCGGAGTCAGATGGTGTGTGTGTGTGTGTGTGGTGTGTGTGTGTGTGTGTGTGTGTGTGTGTGTGTGTGTGTGTGTGTGTGTGTGTGTCTGTGTGTTCAGCAGTATGCCTTCTGAATGCACACGGGCAAAGAGCCGGCAGGTCACCCTGCCAAACGCCAATCGGCGACAGGTATAGC
>CM031615.1:65009074-65010620 GCA_018398815.1 Conus ventricosus
AATTCCCGTGATACATGAAGCCCCCAGATCATCCAAGAGTTCCCGTTATACATGAAGCCCCCAGATCATCCAAGAGTTCCCGTTATACATGAAGTCCTCAGATCATCCAAGAGTTCCCGTTACACATGAAGCCCCCAGATCAACCAAGAGTTCCCGTTATACATCAAGCCCCCCAGATCATCAAGAGATCCCGTTATGCATGAAGCTCCCAGATCATCCAAACGTTCCCGTGATACACGAAGCCCCCCAGATCATCCATCCCAGCTACAGCCCCCACAGGAAAGCTGCATGAAGTGGCACTGAAGTTCCACGCCAAGTCTGACCTCGGCAGACAGTGCCAGGTGAGCCTCGTGACCCAGGACGAAGACTTGTCATTCAGTCTGGCGCGGAGAGCGGGGTTGTCGGGTGCACTCCACTGGTGGTCAACAATGGATCGGTGGAGGGGATCCCACGTGTCAGACACTGACGGTTCTTGTTTCAGCTAAACCCTGGGGAAAAAAGGGGAGAAAAACAAAGACCTGGCGCTGACTTGTGGCGCGACACCTTCGGCTTGGGTGAAAGGACAGAGAGAAGAGGTTTGGGGAGGGGAAGGTGGGTGCGTTGTGAGTAAGAATGAAAACCAAGACCGTGCAATGTTATATATATATAAAGCAATGACTTGCTATCATGTTTCCTGCCTGAATTACGAGCGAGAGAGAGAGGAGAGGGAGAGAGAGAGAGAGAGAGAGAGAGAGAGAGAGAGAGATGAGAGAGAGAGAGAGAGAGAGAGAGAGAGAAGAGTCAAGATTGTTTACGTGCAGGCCATTGTCTCTCATTAAGGGGTGCAAGTCATGTAGATACACTCATAATAGCACTCTAGCGACTACAGATAAACATAATCATGTAGATACACTACAGCACTATAGCGACTGCAGATATGCATAACCAACACTCCTTCACAGACTGTCTTCAGAAACAATAATAGACTGCTGTTTGAAGGCTTTAAATATATTGCTGTTTGAAGGCTTTAAATAAATTAATCGACAATTGTTTAACAGTGAGTTAATGACAGATTTTGTATCAGTTTATTCATGGACAGAGAGAGAGAGAGAGAGAGAGAGAGAGAGAGAGAGAGAGAGAGAGAGAGAGAGAGAGAGAGAGAGAGGAGAGAGAGACGGCATCTTTCAGCCTACGTCACGTTTCCCTGCGGTTTACTGCATATATTGTTTGTTTTTGGGGGGGGGGTTGTTTACATTTTTTGACATGTCTTGTTCAGCCGACTCTGGTTTCGTTTACTCTGGTGCTCGGAGGAACATTCAACTAACACAAAGCCATCCTCAGGGCCCTTGACACAGCAAGGAAGCCATCACCAGGGCCCTTGACACAGCAAGAAAGTCATCATCAGGGCCCAGCCACACAGCAAGGAAGCCATCATCAGGGCCCAGCCACACAGCAAGGAAGACATCATCAGGACCCAGAGACACAGCAAGGAAGACATCATCAGGGCCCAGCCACACAGCAAGGAAGTCATCATCAGGGCCCAGCCACACAGCAAGGAAGTCATCAT
>CM031615.1:65019109-65026609 GCA_018398815.1 Conus ventricosus
CTCTCTCTCTCTCTCTCTTCTCTCTCTCTCTGTTCACCTGCTCCCCCTTCGTTCCCTGTCTCTTTTACATGAAACTGTCGACAGATCGTGGAAGAACACGCCAAATACGCAGGCAGAAAAAACATCCGGGTGTTCATCTCCGCAGGTGCGATCGACGTGTGCTCTGTCGTCATTTCCGCCAGCGTTGTGGTTGCTTTGATGGGCCGGCGTTCTCCATCAGTGCCGGTGTGGGAGAGGGTGACGTTGCTGTGATGGGGCAGGTGATCCTGGGGGTGTTCCGCCACGTGGGTGTTTGAGGTCGTGGTTCGTTTGTCTGTCTTTTGTTCACAGTGCAGTTTAGCCCTGCCCTGTCTGTCTACGCATCACTGACTTCGTTCATTGTCGACAGGCCGAGAGAGTGAGTCAGTGATTGCCCACCCCCACCCCCCACCCCTACACCCTCTCCCACTCTCTTTCTCCCCTTCTGTTTCCCTTCCTGGCGATAGCGATCAATCACTCACTGCACAGACTTTACGTTGTCATGGTTGAAACATTGAATGAAAAGTGGCAGGTGTTGATGGTTGAGTACAAAAACTGAAACGGACTACAGCACACTGCTGAAAACCAGCCAAACTACAAATCAACACACAAAGCAGCTAAAAGTAAACGCGGATAAAATACCCAATGTCATACGAGTGAATTTTGGACAAGTATGTCTCCGTCAGAAATTACAGGCATGAGACATAAGGAAATGTACCAAACGATTTTCTCCAGATGTCTGTCTGCAGAAGAATAAGTGCCGCCTACATCTGCAGCTTCCTGGACAAACAGACTAAACTGCACACTGGTAAACTGTTTCACTGGTTGTACTGTTTTCCACGCTGCTCGTACCAGCTCCCTCAATGAAAGATCAGTAAGATAAGTATGGCTGACAGAAATGTTCTTTTTATTCTTTTTTCCCCCCAAGTCAAATAAAGGAGATAAATTTAGAATGTTCAACATTAAAAGTAAAGGAAAATGAAAACGTTTTCCGTGAAAAGTACAAATTTGCTGCACACACAACACACACACACACACAACATACACACACACACACACACGCACGCACGCACGCGCGCGCGCGCGCGCGCGCGCGTTGTGCGCGCACTGGGTTTCAAACAGATAGAACTACAATAGAACACTTAGTGAAACTAACAACTCATGTCAAACAACAATTTGCACGCCGAAAAAATGTCCTAGCAACCTTTTTTGATTTAAGGAAAGCGTACGAACGTGTGAGACATAAAAGACTGTTGTATAAACTGAATAATATTGGTATAAACGGTAACATGTATAATTACATTCAAACTTTTTTAGAAAAAAGATCAATTCAAACAAGAATTGAACACATATTCAACCCCAAGGATATTAGAAATGGGATTACCCCAAGGATCTGTGATTTCGCCAATCTTGTTTAATATTCTAATGGCTGATTTACCAAAAGATTTATCTAAAGATGTTGTATTGGCGCAATTCGCGGACGACATTTGTTTATGGATGAATGTTACCATGAAGCGAAAAAACCCCTGCACGATCACTTAATTATATACGCATCAAATATCAACATGAACTAAATAAAATCAACAGTTTTCTACTAGAAAATGAACTATCTCTTTCTGTTGAAAAAAAACAAATATTATACTATTCAATTCAGGGTACGACCCAGAGAAGCTTCCTGTGTTTACTCTAAATGGTTCTATCTTACAGTATGTGAAATCTGTCAAGTTTTTAGGTGTATATATAAATTCTAAAACTTTCTTGGAATCATCACATTGACTATATTACAAACAAAGCAAGAAAAGGTTTAAACTTTCTGAAGATCGTAACTAAGCAAAAGTGGGGACAAGATACAACAACTTTAACTGCTCTGGCAACGGCTCTCGTGCGTTCACGGCTTACTTATGCCCAAGAAGTCTTTTTTAGTGCGCCACAGTATCTTTTGAATAAATTTCAAAGTATTGACTGCAAGGTTTTATAAACTTGCTCAAGGTATCCCACACATGCGTCTAACTTAGGAACTTATAGTGAAGCTGGAATACTACCTCTTGAAGAGTTAAGAAAAGCATCTGCCTCAAAATTTACTTTAAAGAGTCTTACCTTGAATAATTTCTGTACAAACGAGGTATCTTTAAAATCTGAAGTAGATTTTGCTAAACGAGCACGAGAAATCCAATCATTAAAAAACTATTAAGTCTTATATTTCCAATCAAAACATAGACTCTAAAATCACTAACATTGCTTCTAAACCCATCCTTTTCACCAATTCCCAGGTGGGTCCCAAAAAAAGCCTCTTTTGATATCAGTTCCAATGAAATATCAAAAAAAGAGATCCCCCATATATTAAAAGAATTTGTCAATATTCATCTGGATGAAAATTACAGAAATCACATGAAGATTTTCACTGATGGCTCATTTTAGACGATAATGAAGCAGGTGCTGCTTTTTATTATTCCAGATTTGAATGTAGAGAAACTCTATAATCTTGGTAAAATCTTTCCATATTTAGTGCAGAGCTCATCGCCATTTTGATGTCTTTGGAATTTTTGTTACTTTTACCCCTAAATTCTTGTCGAATTCTTGTGTGTACCGATAGCAGATCGGTTCTGGGTGCCCTCCAGTCCCAAAATTCAAAAATTCGACTTGAGATTATATCAGAAATTAACCATGTCATTCATCATTTATCACCTAAAGGGATCACTGTTACGTTTTATTGTGTACCATCTCACAGTGGAATTGTATCAAATGAAAAGGTTGATCACGCAGCAAAAAGAGCAGCTAGAAATATGGAAAGCACAACTTCACTTAATATACCTTTAGATCTTTCAGAATGTTATTCCTTAATTGACAAACAGACTGAGATAAGCTTCCAACAATCCTTAAAGAACTCGGAATCTCAGTAGTATCATAACTGTATTGCATACAGTTCTGGAACACAAAATAAAACAGCAAAAACGTATCTAACTCATATACCTAGAGACGTAAGAAGCTTAATCCACAGATTACGTTTAAATTCACTGAAAACAAAATTCAGTAGAAATTTTAGATGTATGTGTGGAAACGCACTAAGTGTTTCACATTTGTTAATTCATTGCCCCCAACCAAAGAACTTGATTATCATGGCTGGTGGTGATACTTCCGATAGATCGACGTCATCACTCTCTAAAATGTTGAATGATTATTCGTTTCTCAGATTAGTTAGTCAAAGTTTCTTACAGAGTCCAGTTGGCATTTTACTTTAACTGGTTTTTATCTACGGTGTTTTTTTTTTTTTTTTTTTTTTTTTTTTAATAAGCTTACGTTAGTAGTATTCAAAGTTCTACACGCTTTTCCCCCATCCCTCCACCAATCTTTTCATAAGCACACATTCGCATAACACACACACCATTAACACATTGTCTGATATCACTTTTAGTGAGAAGACGTTAATTGAGGAACAACACACGCACGCATGCGCACGCCTACACACACACACACACACACACACACACACACACACACACACACACACACACACACACACACACACACACACTGACTGACTGACTGAAACCATTTACTGTCAGATTAACATAGTGTTGTACTGACCAACACACACACACACACACACACACACACACACACACACACACACACACACACACACACACACATATATAATATATATATATATATATTTATATATATATATATATTTTATATATATATTATATATATATATATATATATATATTATGGACTGTGGTGTGTCTCTATTGACACCAAGAGCACAGACACAATCAGTCCGATCCAGCGGACGAAAGGCCTAGGAGCAGGCAATACAAATAAATGTGCCTTTGAGAGGGATTACGATGGTTCCCTCAGGCAGCTAGTGAAGGGTTTCTCATATTTATAATATATTTACCCCCATTTTCTTCATCTTCAATTTTTTTTTTTTTTTAAAGTTCAAATCTTTGCAAGTCATTACTATAACGACGGAAGAATTGTTAACCTGCACTTGTTTTCCCCCACTACTTAATTGTTCAGCATTATATATATATAATATATATATATATATATATATATATTATATATATATATATATATATATATATATATATATATATCCTACGCACGCACGCGCGCGCGCGCCTACACACACACACACACACACACACACACACACACACACACACCACACACACACACACACACACACACAGGACTCAGATGAGGAAGCTTACATGTAAATGGCCTGTCCCACAAACAAAACGACGTCCAAATTCTCCGTCAAAGGTATGTGCGGAGAAAAAGAGGGGGGGAGTGGGGAAGGGTCGAGGGATGGGAGAAAGAAGAGGGATGGGAGGTGGCGAGCTCAGGAGATCGAGTAGACGGAGGGTGATGATGTGGGGGAGGAGTGGGGGTGGGGGGAGGGGAGAGGCGGCAGGGGAGGAGGGACTTCGCCTTGCCACGATCGTCAAAAGCAACACGTGATAATGTTAACAAGAAAAGCGTAAACGTAGACAAATGTGCATGACAAAAGGGGCGAGCGAGAACAGGGAACGGCACTAACAACACTCCCACACTCCATCGCCATTTTCTGCGGAGGTCTTAACTCTGAGCGTCTTTTCGCGTTGTCTGTCCAGAGCTAAAACGGCTGAAAATGTGCTCATACATCCAGTCTTTCTGCTACTAATGATGTTATGTTGCAAGATGTGACAACGCTAGGATTAGTTTAGTTTAGTTGAATGTCTGAACTTGATCATCTGTGCCCCACAAAACCTCTGGTTTTCATATGGCAATAAAATATGTTCTTGTTCTTGTTCTTGTTCTTGTTCTCCAGTCCTAAAACATCTCGTGAAGTGGTGTCTGAACACATACACACATACAATACTTTTTTAATTTTGTCATTGGTACGCTTGCAAATTTATTCCTTTAAAGAAGCAAAAATGGAAGCAATACCATAAAACCGATGCTAAGATCGAACGTTATACAATGTGCGAATATTGGGAATCACATTGCCCAAAAAAAAATTGAATGTGGACCTGAAACAAAACAAACGATGTTTATCAACGTGGGGACCCGCAGATCCAAATCAAGTTTGGTATGGTGCTGTACACAGTTCTTCTGTTCGTTTAGAAACAATAAAGCGGGGTAAATCGTGTAAGCTACGAATACTGTGTGTATGCTGTGATGCCGATACATACTGCACATGACAACGTTCCTGAATACATTGCATGCATCGAAGCTATGCTTTGAACTGTGCATGTGTGATCTAGTTACAGAGTGAGAGACGACTGCCAGCGGAAATCTAAACTTTTTGAAAAAAAAAATATTGATAAGGCTCCACCGAAAAACGTGCACAAACGAATCCACAAAACGAAACACGACGCGTTTCGACCTCCTCGGTCTTCTCCAGACAAGACACACAACGCTCAGGACATCGAAAATGAACGAGCAATCACTTATCTTCGTCCAATTCGGCGTACGATGGGCGTTTATAACGCAGTTTAATGCTCCTTCGTGTTCGTTGTCCTGAGTGTTGTGTATCTGAGGAAGACCCAAGAGGTCGAAACGCGTCGTGTTTTGTCTTGTGATTCGTTTGTCTACGTTTTTTTTTTTCGGTGCAGCTTTACAAATAATCTTTAAAATTTTGTTCATGTGTGATTTACTTGATTTGAATTGAATTAAGAAAGTTTAAATGGGCACGAAGGAGAATGTGTCTGGTTCGTGTTAATTTTTTTTTCTCCTAACGCCGGGTAGGTATACCATTTATTATTATTGCCGCATTTGATAAAAGTTTGCATAAGACACTGTCAGAATAAGTTCTTCTGTGTGAAACGGACCATGTGCGCAAAATCTACAAGGGAGGTAAGCTGTGTTCGCGTTCAGCGAGAGTGACCCTACTGTTTCCATCAGGGGGAAATGCCGTCGGTGCCCACACTCCGCAATTTGACCCATCAACCAGTTAAGAGTTCAATTAAAGAGAAAATGATAAAACGTAGCTGTGACACGGTGCGCCCGTGAAGGAGACAGTCCATATACCCGTCGTTATCCTCGCATGCGCTTTAAAAAAAAAAAGAAGAAGAAGAAAAAGAAAGACAAAGAGAAGAGAAAAAAAAACCCAAAAGAAAACCCCTCTGAGTGTTTTTCCTTGACCTATAACCTGAGTAAAGGTAACTCTGTTTGCGATGGAGAGTCAGGCGTTATCTTCCCTTTTTTTGCAGAACAGGTCTAGCTGCTGTGTGGAAAGGGAGCTACTGTTTTCTTTCCTATCTATCTATCTATCTATCTATCTATCTATCTATCTATCTATCTATCTATCTATCTATCTATCCATGCATCCGTCTATCTATCTATCTATCTATCTATCTATATCTGTTTGTCTATTTGCCTGTCTGTCTACTTTTCTATTTGCCTGTCTGTCTATCTATCTATCTATCTATCTATCTATCTATCTATCTATGTCTGTTTGTTTGTCTATTTGCCTGTCTGCCTATCTATCTATCTGCCTTCTGTCTATAGGGTCTATTTTCCTTTCAAAGTAGATGTCATCACAAAATGTTGTCAGAGAATGACCTTCTTCTGGGCGTGAGTTGATCATGTATGTTGTCAGAGAATGACCTTCTTCTGGGCGTGAGTTGATCATGTATGTTGTCAGAGAATGACCTTCTTCTGGGCGTGAGTTGATCATGTATGTTGTCAGAGAATGACCTTCTTCTGGGCGTGAGTTGATCATGTATGTTGTCAGAGAATGACCTTCTTCTGGGCGTGAGTTGATCATGTATGTTGTCAGAGAATGACCTTCTTCTGGGCGTGAGTTGATCATGTATGTTGTCAGAGAATGACCTTCTTCTGGCGTGAGTGAATCATGTATGTGTAGCGCCTGAGGCACGAGAGGCGGCGGTTTCTGCTCTCATCCGAAAGACTAGCACCCAAGTCAGCATTTTTATGTTCTAGTGGAGAGAGGGAGAAAAATAAAACCCCGCCGCATAGGAGATTCGAACAGCCAACCCCCTCGCTTTCTGGCTAGTACGTTAGCCATAAGGCCATGGCATCAATGAGCGTCATTAAAGGCTGTAGTCATTATCACCATCAGCACCATTATCATCAGTACAACTTCAACGAGTACTATTGCTACCGCTGCTGCTGCTGCTACTCAGCGCGGCCAGCCGTTACTTTCCGTAATTTATTGTGGTGTTCTTCGCCCCCATCACCTCCCTTCCCTCCCACCGTTCCCTCCACCCCCCTCCTCCTCCTTCCCCGTCTCTTCTAAAGAAAACCCTCCCCCCCCCCCCCCCACCTCCCGCAAGCAGTCCCCGTTGCCAGCTTAAATGCCATGATGAATGCTCCGACAGCGGTATCGTCGTTCTTCATAGGATTGTGAGGCTCAAGACCGTGCTGTGAAGGCACCGCTACTTTATCTTGGTCATGGAATCATGAGAAAAAAAAAATCAACCCATCAAAAACTCGGATAATTGTTATACCATCAGTATTTACGCTCAT
>CM031615.1:65031609-65034109 GCA_018398815.1 Conus ventricosus
GAGAGAGAGAGAGAGAGAGAGAGAGGAGAGAGAGAAAGAGAGAGAGAGAGAGAGAGAGATACAGAGAGAGAGAGAGAGAGAGAGAGAGAGAGAGAGAGACAGAGAGAGAGAGAGAGAGAGAGAGACTACTCTTGTTCGTTCTATCGTAATTACTGCATTCGTCGGTTCATGCGAATTGTTGATGTAAAGCCGCCATCAAGGCCTCTCGGTGGAGCAGACCCTGCGTTCTTGCTGAGTGAAGCTAGCAGGTTTTCAGTAACGCCATTAGAGTTGGACCCGATGATGCCCAGCATGCTCTATGGAAGCCAGCAGGTTTTCAGTAACGCCATTAGAGTTGGACCCGATGATGCCCAGCATGCTCTATGGAAGCTAGCAGGTTTTCAGTAACGCCATTAGAGTTGGACCCGATGATGCCCAGCATGCTCTATGACAGCCCCGGTGACCGTCACGTATAGTTCAATCACCGACAGCTCCGGGTGACCGTCACGTATTGTTCAATCACCGACAGCCCCGGGTGACCGTGACGTATAGTTCAATCACCGACAGCCCCGGTGACCGTGACGTATAGTTCAATCACCGAACCAGACCAAGTTAGAGACCGTTTGAGCTTGGCACCGGCACCAGCAATCTTCAGCAAAAGCCCTCACATCACCAGCCGCCGTGGCGAAGTGGTTAGCGTCGCGGACTCCCGGCTGGGAGGTCGTGGGTTCGAATCCCATCAGAGTCATGTGGGGTTTTCTGCCCCGACCGGCTCCTACCCAGAGTTGAGTTTGCTGCGGACTCGGTTGGGAAGACTGGGACCACACAGTCGAGTTTCATCCACTTAATGGATGCGTTTCTGAGAGTGTTGCTCAAATTTCCTGACCAACACTGCAGGTGCCTGTATCTCTCGGGCCTGGTTGACGCTGGATATACTATGAAAGGAAGCGTAGAGTACAGCCCTGTCATGTAGTTTCAGACCGGAATGGAAATCCGTAGCATCATCTTTATCATCCTCATTCTCATTGATCAGCATGAAAAAAAGAAAAGAAAGAAAAAAAAGCCCTCCCCTCCTCAGCCAGCATCGAAGACCTTTTCCTCTGTGGAGCCTCTACTTTTAAACTCACCCCCCCCCCTCCTCTCTCTTCCGCAACATTCCTTCTCCCCCCCCCCCCCCTCGCCCAGCCCCTCCATCCCTCTTTATTCATGTAGCTTTGTATTGACTTAAAATGTGTCAGCTTCGGCGATTTTTGTTTGTTTTCAATTGGGACCATTGTCCTTCTGCTTTTGCCTCTGTACGTTTTGTTTTTTTCTCTCCTTCGATATTTCTGGTTCCCATGTAAAACTTTGATGCTGTGAATTGTCTGTCCGACATCACATATTCTTCAGAGTGAATCGTTGCCATGCGGTAAGCAGGTCGGCTGAGCGGGCGATGCACAGAGACATCGTGGATGGCGACAAGCCAGGCCTGAAGCGGGCTGAGCCAAAGCCAACCGTTCCACTTCATCGTGGCTCCAGCTTCTTTGATTAAAGGGAGATGGCATTAGGTCGTGCTGACGACCACAGCCGTGACGCTTGATTCATCGTCCTCAAAGTACAAAAAACTAGTACAAGTAACCAGCCCTCGTGACGAAGTGGTTACCGTCGCTGGCTCCCGCTGGGAGGCCGTGGGTTCGATTCCCATCAGAGCCATGTGGGATTTTTCTGCCCCGACCGGTTCCTACCCAGAACTGAGTTTATCCGAGCTCAATAGAGAAGACCGGGACGACACAGTCGAGTTTCATGCACGTAATGGATGCGTCTCTGGGAGTGTTGCTCAAATTTCCTGACCAACACTGCAGGTGTCTGTACCTCTCGGGCCTGGTTGACGCCGGGACATATTATGAAAGTAAACATAGAGTACAGCCCTGTCATGCAGTCTCAGACCGAATGGAAATCCGCAGCATCATCTTCATCATCCTCATTCCCATCGATCAGCATATAAAAAAAAAAAGTCTCGAACTCTGTGGCCGTTCATGGCCTGCTCTCATGGTGAGTTCAGTTTCAATATCCTCTCCACGTCTGTGGCCTTGGCTTGATTCCATCGGGGTCACCGTAGCAGTAGCAGCAGTAATAGTACCGCCGTAGCAGCTGCAGCAGGAGTGCCAGTAGCAGCAGCAGTAGTAATAGTACCGCTATAGCAGCTGCAGCAGGAGCGCCAATAGCAGTAGTAATAGTACCGCCATAGCAGCTGCAGCAGGAGTGCCAGAAGCAGTAGCAGTAGTAATAGTACCGCTATAGCAACTGCAGCAGGAGCGCCAGTAGCAGTAGCAGTAGTAATAGTACCGCCATAGCAGCTGCAGCAGGAGCGCCAGTAGCAGTAGCAGTAGTAATAGTACCACTATAGCAACTGCAGCAGGAATGCCAGTAGCAGTAGTAATAGTACCGCTATAGCAACTGCAGCAGGAGTGCCAGTAGCAGTAGTAATAGTACCGCCATAGCAGCTGCAACAGGAGCGCCAGTAGCAGTAGCAGTAGTAATA
>CM031615.1:65041609-65048466 GCA_018398815.1 Conus ventricosus
GTACTTCTTTAAAAGTGATATCGTGTCTTGGTACTTAGTTAAAAGTGATATGATGTCTTGGTACTCAGATAAAAGTGATATGATGTCTTGGTACTCAGATAAAAGTGATATGATGTCTTGGTACTCAGATAAAAGTGATATGGTGTCTTGGTACTTAGTTAAAAGTGATATCGTGTCTTGGTACTTCGTTAAAAGTGATATCGTGTCTTGGTACTTCTTTAAAAGTGATATCGTGTCTTGGTACTTCTTTAAAAGTGATATCGTGTCTTGGTACTTCGTTGAAAGTGATATCGTGTCTTGGTACTTCTTTAAAAGTGATATCGTGTCTTGTTACTTCGTTAAAAGTGATGTCGTGTCTTGGTACTTCGTTAAAAGTGATATCGGTCTTGGCACTTCTTTAAAAGTGATGTCGTGTCTTGGTACTTATTCAAAAGTGATATCGTGTCTTGGTACTTATTCAAAAGTGACATTGCATCTTGGTACTTATCTAAAAGCGATATTGCAAAGCTGAAGTCATCGCTGCCCCCCCCCCCCCCCCCCCCCCCAAAAAAAAAAAAAAAAAAAAAATGACACTGTTCTTGCACTGGCAGCGTGACCCTGTCTCACCCCGCGGGGAACCCAGCAGCAGAGGTCAGTGGTGCCAGGCAACTAAGACAGTGGTACCTCCGAACAGACACACTCACTGTTCCCTGTAGATGGCTGGTGCCGGGGTTGCGGCGGAAACGAACCAGGGTGGGGCTGTGGACGGGGGAGCCGGGATGGGCGGCGCTGCCACAATGCCACTGATGTGGCACCGACACTGTGTCAGGAAGAAAAAGCTCCCTCCTCAGGAAGAAAAAGCTCCCTCCTCAGGAAGAAAAAGCTCCCTCCGCAGGAAGAAAAAGCTCCCTCCTCAGGAAGAAAAAGCTCCCTCCCCAGGAAGAGAAAGCTCCCTCCTCAGGAAGAAAAAGCTCCCTCCTCAGGAAGAAAAAGCTCTCTCCTCAGAAGAAAAAAGCTCCTCCTCAGGAAGAAAAAGCTCCCTCCTCAGGAAGAGAAAGCTCCCTCCTCAGGAAGAAAAAGCTCTCTCCTCAGGCAGAAAAGAATTCTCTCCTCAGGAAGAAAAAAAAACTCTCTCCTCAGGAAGAAAAAGCTCCCTTCTCGAAATACAGATGATAAAAACTTCCTGAATGGAACATAGTTGTCTTTCTTTCAACAAGATTGACCTCAAAGGAACCACTCTCTCCCGTTCGTTCACAAAGATCAGCGGAATAACGACAGGTTCTCTTCCCGAACATTCTTGCCTCTCTGTACTACATTTACCTTCAAGGGACAACTCCATTCCCACGCCCGTCCCAACTCCCACCCCCATCCCCTTGGTATGAAGACCTCTGCAATAAAGACTGCCGCCTCTCTGAAACATTCCCATTTGTCGACACTAGGCTTAGCTCCCAAGAAAGACCCTCCATGCCATGTAGGTGGTCGTTATAAAGATGACTTCCCTAGTCTTGTTTTCGTTTATGCTAGGTTTACTTCATCCAAAGCATTCTTTCTCTGTATACACTCCCTTGATAAAGGTTCCCATCCTTTTACATCAGCTTTCTTTACGTAGATTTGCCTCTATGAAGGACTCTCTCTCTATGATAAAGACAACGTAGAGAAGAATACCTCCGTTTTTGGACACTGATTCCGAGAAAGACTCTCCTTAAGATAAAGATTATGTTGATAAAGATGTGCTCCATTCTGGAACACCCCCTGTCTTCTGTTGACTTGATTTACCTCCAAAGGACAGTCCTATAAGGACCCCCCCCCCCCCCCCCCCCCCCCCGTGATCAACGTTTCTACCACTGGACACCCCTTGTCTTACTCTGGGTGGATGTGTCTATCATTAATATTTAAACGGTTCTTTCCTCTGTAAATGCCAATTTTGTTTTTAATTTCTGTTTGGAGGATGCACCGTATTCAGGCCATCACGGTAAGAATATAACAGCATGTGGAATGGTCTGTTCAGAAGCGAATAGCTGCTAAGTTTTGCGCGTAACAGTTCTGTTTCAGTTACCATTACATTAAAACATAAGTAGTTTCCCTCCTGTCTCTTCCAGAGCCCCCATCTTCCTCGGCTCTTCTCGCTCCCCTTCCTCCCGTTCATTTCACCCCCTCCTCCGCCTCCCCGTGACAATTCTCCTTCACTGAGGTTCCTATGCATTGGAATGATAATGACAATTTCAAATGTGGTTCAATGAACGTGAGCACAAATTCTCAATGGGGAAGAGAGAGAGAGAGAGAGAGAGAGAGAGAGAGAGAGAGAGAAGAGAGAGAGAGAGAGAGAGAGAGAGAGACGTTTACTGCACGCAGAGTAGTCCCTATACTACATCTAAATCTAAATCATAATGACATATATATATAGAGAGAGTAATACGTTTTGTACATACATACATGAAGAGAAAGGACGACACAAACATGAACTGAGAAATACTTCGCTTTTCCCCTCTAGTCTCACACGAGGTAAACACTTGCGTTTCGTCAGATTTAGAAACACAAAAATACATAAACCTTTCAAACATATGAAGGTGCTTCGTGACAAAAATGCATTGTTATCTGTTTTTTACACTTCAGTCACACAGAATACAGCTGCTCTTGTCTTTTGAACTTTAGAAACACAAAACACGAAAGCCTTTCAAAGATATGAGTGTGTTTCTCTTGCCAAAGTTCCCTGACCTTTCGTTGTACTTTTTTTTCTGAGAGGCTCTTTTCACCACGCTGTGCTTGCAGTCACTTGGTCATCAATGTCCTTTCTACCTTAGGATTATGTCTCTCGAGCAGAACATTCAAGCATGACGCGGAGGCACGGGGAGTGGAGAGGGTGGGGTCACACAGAACAAACAGATTCTCCGCATAACATACAAGGAAACCAAGACTTTGGTCTGTGCCACGTGGCAAGTCAGCAGGTGCGCTGACAGCCAGGACCCTGTCCATGAAGGTGCGACAGGCTTTACGCTTCCTGGTGCTGGCATGTGTACCGCTATGACCGCTATGACCGCCTGTCCACAACAGGATACGCAGCAGGGCACAGTGGAAGGGTGGTGGTGGTGGTGGTGGTGGTGGTGGTGGCTTAGATTGAAGGATTTGTCCTAGAGGCAGGCCTAAGGGGTGCTGGACGGAAAACGTAAAGGACTGGTATGGTTATTGCTCCTCTAGCCTGTTGCACATGACAAAGGCCTGGGGAGAACCTCGGCTATCCAAGAATTCGTTACGTCACCCCTACGACCCGTTTTCAAGGGGTGTTGTTTATAACAATCCCGGAGATTCTTCCAGACACGGAGATGGGTCAACAACAGGACGGTGGGTTTTGCTGTCTGCTTAAGTTGAATGACAACATGATGAACAGACCGATGGAGAAATCGATTTCATCACTACATGACTGACCACACTTTGAGATGTCAGGTTAAACCACACGCGTTCCGATTTTTCATAAACTGACGAAAGAATGTACGAGTGTTGTATTGTTAAAAAAAAAAAAGGTATTTCACAATATATGACATATTGCTCTTTCCTAACGAAAAGAGAGGACAAAATATGAAAAATTCAACGCACGAAAAGACATGGACGCAAACTAAACTAAAAACCAACTGTATCATTTAAAGACTTCAGCGCAAAGAAAGACATGGACGAACACACCCTTCAAATCAAAGGTATTGCATACTTGTTTTTTTTAATAGAGCCACGCAGCTTGATCAAGGTGTTTTTTGTTTGTTTGTTTGTTTTTTTATCAAAAGACGAGTCATCGGTTCAGTTCTAACTGAACGACACACATGACGACTCAGATCTACCGGCAGTTTTTTTTTTTTTTTTTCTTTTTTTCTTTCTTTTCTTTTTCAAGCATGGAACTTGAAACTGGAACATGTGGATTTGTGGTTACCCCCACCTTCCATCTCCACTTTTTTTTTATCCCCCCCCCTCTCTCTCTCTCTCTCTCTCTCTCTCTTAGGATGCTCCACCTCAGGCTATCCAAAATATCACAGACGACATATGCACAGATTACATGGACCAACCTATTACAAAAGAAGAAATTTTAATCGCAATTAGAAAGCTGAAAAATCGTAAAGCTCCTGGGCCTGATGGCTTGTTAGGGGAATTCTTTAAAAATTTGGGGGGATGTGCCATTGACTTTTTAGTGAAATTGTTTAATGCACTGTTTGACAAAGGAATGTATCCCAAGGGCTGGTGTGAGTCTATAATAATGCCTTTATATAAAAAAGGTGAAGTCAACAACACTAATAATTATAGGGGAATTTCCTTATGTAATATATCAAGTAAACTTTACAGCTCAGTTATAAATAAAAGACTTTCAGACTGGGTTGAAATAAATAATATTACCGGTGAACATCAGGCTGGATTTTAAAAAGATTATTCAACGACTGATCATATGTTTACTCTATTGGCAGCTATACAAAAGCAGTTTGCATATAACCGAAAATTATATGTAGCTTTTATAGATTTTGAAAAAGCTTTTGACTCGATTTCAAGACATTTTTTATGGCCAATACTGAGAAATAAGGAAATAAAAGGAAAACTTTACCGCTGTGTAGAAAGTATGTATTATGATGTTAAAGCTAGAGTTAAATGTGGTGCTAGAGTTAGCGATTTAATAAAATGTACAAGGGGAGTAAAACAGGGCGATGTGTGTAGCCCCATCTTGTTTTCATTATTTATCAATGATTTGGCTCAACAAATCATTGCGAATGGTAAACATGGTGTAACATTTGATTTAACAGAATTATTTATTATGCTTTTTGCTGATGATATTGTCCTGTTGTCTGAAACTCCGATCGGTTTACAAAATCAACTAAATCAATTATATTCGGCGGCGGAAAGACTGGAACTTAAAGTGAACATGGAAAAATCTAACATTATAGTTTTTCGTAAAGGAGGGTATTTAGCGGCACGTGAAACATGGTTATATGGAAGCATTCAGATGCCTGTTGTCAATGTATATAAATATCTCGGACTATATTTTTCAACTAGGCTTAGTTTTAGGTTTACTTGCCAAGATCTGGTCAGCCGAGCCAAAAGATCTGTTGTGAGCATTTTGTCCTTAATGTATAAGTTTGATAAGTATTCCCCGAATATATTTTTTAAATTGTTTGATATACAAGTTCAACCAGTAGCTCTATATGGAGCTGAGATATGGGGATTGACAAACAATCAAGACATTGAAAAAGTACATTTATTTGCTATGAAAAAATTTTTGCATGTTGATCAAAAGACTCCAAACGATCTTATTTACGGAGAACTTGGAAGGTATCCTATTTACTTAAATGCTTACACGAAATGTATAAAATATTGGTTAAAAGTAGTTCAAATGAATGATAACAGACTACCTGCTATGGCGTATAAGACTATGTATATACTTGATCAAAGAGGTAAGCAAACATGGGCAAGTAGTGTACGTAAATGTTTATGTAATTATGGTTTTTTCTATGCATGGATGAGTCAGGGTGTTGGATGTGCAAGAAGCTTTTTGGCTTGTTTCAAACAACGCATCATTGATTGTAGGTGGCAGGAATGGGACTCTCATATTCAGACGAGTGACAGATTTTCATTGTATAGATTGTTTAAAGTTAATCATTTGATTGAACCATACGTTTCATTGTCCTTGTGTACTTTTGTAAGAACTGCGCTAACCAAGTTTAGGTTTGGAGTATCTGATATCGCTGTGCACTCCCAAAGATATAAGTATGGTGGAAATGGAGCTGCCACATGTCGTCTATGTAGTTCAGCAATAGAGGATGAGATTCATTTCGTGTTTAGCTGTCCAATGTTGAATGATTTAAGAAATAAGTACATTCCGCCAAAATTTTATAGTAGACCATCTAATTTTCGTTTAATATTGCTACTGTCAACAAAAAATGAAAACGTAATAAGAAACTTAGCAATATACCTGTACAAATCATTTAAACGCATTAGAGCTTTATCTGAATAAGTACGAGCAAAGTAAATATGTTTGTACGTTTTACATAGACATAGCGTGTGTTAAAATGATAATTTTGATTTTGATTTATTATATTATTCACAGTTCATATGTTTGACCCCCTTCAGATGGGGCCATGGCCTTTTTGAATAAATTATCATTCATTCTCTCTCTCTCTCTCTCTCTCTCTCTCTCTCTCTCTCTCTCTCCTCTCTCTCTCTCTCTCTCTCTCTCCGTCCCCTTTGTGTATAGTTACAACTATGTAGTGGGACAATTCTGTCATAATTACGCATGTGTGAAACAAACAAGTATGTGTATGGTTCCTGTTTGTTGCAGATTTAATGTTTTCGTTTAAGTGCTTGACTTTCTAACTGCGATGAAGTGAAACAAAAGAATATTGTAAATGGATGGAGAGGGAGATGCAGGGAAAGGGAGGAGGGGGGAGGGAAAAGTCCTTCTCTCACTATTCTTTGAATCATCCATCCCACTGTTCCTTCCCATAGTACTTGCCCTTCCCCACCACCTCTATGTCGCTCAAGAATCGTTCGTTCGGAATCACTGGCCAGTGCTCTAACACAGAAATAAAAGAAGTAAATTTGCAGTCCCTCTCCCTCTCTCTCTCTCTCTCTCTGTCTGTCTGTCTCTCTCTCTGTCTCTCTCTCTCTCTCTCTGTCTGTCTCTCTCTTCTCTCTCTCTCTCTCTCTCTCACTCTCTCTCTCCACTCCAACCGTTATAGAAGTTTACAGATTTTGCGAAACAGCTCATAATTATATACACAATGAAAACTATAATGATAATCATAGAAAAAACAGTCATTTTGACTTGAAAACCACCTTCTCCACCTGCTGGTTGCTGGTTCGGCGTTTTCAAGACATCAGAAGGTAAGTGAAACGAACGAAGACAGCATCAT
>CM031615.1:65048566-65068566 GCA_018398815.1 Conus ventricosus
GACTCTTTGTTAGCCGACAGATTGAATCCGAGTATGGCTCTCGTGACTTTCGCAAAGGGGCTTTTAAAGACGAACAGTCCCCGCAGTACCACTGCACTAACACATCAAGCATAGTTACCTGATTTCACGCGTCATAATAATCCATTATCCATTTCTGGAGTCAGTGATACCGTTCAACAAGTCACAGTTACTCTTTGATAAGGATCACGTTCGATAGCCGTTTCAGACCGTAAAAAAAAAAGAAAGAAACTAAATCATTAGGAAGCAGCTGCAACAGTGATAACTGTTTCCGCGTGGTCATTGAAATGAGCATTGTTTTCTGGATATTTGGAAGATAATCACTTTCACAAAAGAAACTATTTCGGGCTTTTTGAAAGGGGAAGATCTCACACCACATCTGCACAATCCGAAGAATCGGTCTAACCACCCTAGACTTCAATGAGATCGCTTCAAGGCAGTGTGATGGTGGGGGAACAGCGTTCTGTCTGTGAATGTAGGAAACGATCATCGGATGACGGGGTCAGTAACCACAGGAAATGCCAGACATCAAAGTACTGCGTCCTCACAGCCATCTCTCCGCTGGAGGTGACAGAATGCCGGGGGAAAAAAAAAACACAAAAAAAACCCACTCTGTGGGAACGCAGCCCACCGTTTGACGTCACGGCATCCCGCCGTCATTGTGCACGTCATCACCATAATGACTTCCATCTTCTCGAGGTCTGTTTACATTACTGGCTACCAGAATCGTTGTTCCCCTGAACTGTGTTGATCTGCGCGGAAGGTGGGGTGGGAGGGTGGGTGGGGTGGGGGGTGGGGGTGGAATCTCTGCATCCATTGTAGTCTCCGCGTGGGGGGGAACCAGACTCGGTCCATGGGGCAAGGCTCTCGTCCCTCGGGACCTTATTCTGTGCAGGAGGTGGCGGCTTCAGGCGGATTCTACTTCTACGCCGGAGATTATTGAAGAATCTCTGCATGCAAGGTCGCGTTCTCCGCTCAGAGGGGGCGGGGGGGTGGGGGGAGGGGGGAGGGGGGACGGAAGAGGGACTGACGCACGGGTAGGGTCGAAGTGGAGTCTTATTGTCTTTCCCTCAGTCTCATTGTTTTCTCGGCGGGAGGTAGTAGATGGACTCCCAATGTGGGGTGGCCTAAGTCCTCGATGAGCGGAAGAGGGAAGGACAACAAAGGATGGTGTTTTGTTGATCGCGGGGCGAGATAACAGTGTTTTGGGGGGGGGGCATGTTCGGGTGCTGTGTTCTTCCGCTCGATGGCCATCGGAGGGATGGGCAGTACCGGTGGGTGGTAATCTCGTTGATCAGGGAGGCGTGGCGGGGAGATTAAGCAGTCACCAGGAGTGCCGGACAGGCGAGAAAAGTTCTCCCTGGCTGTCCCTGTCGTTTTTTGACTTTTTTTCTTTCTCTTTTGTAGAGCTTTTCTTTTTTTTTTTCTCCGTTCCTGACCAATGGAGGTGCGGCTTGGCGTGAAGTGGTATAGTGTGGTGTGCCGTGCGCAGATGTGGTGGTGGTGGTGGTGGGTTTTGGTTGTTTTGGGGTGTGTGTTGTGTGTGTGTGTGGGGTGTTGTGGCCGGGGCCTTCCCGGGCCCCTATGTTTTTCATCATCCTCTGTCTATCCATCCTGAAAAAAAAGAGAAGAAAGGAGAGAGAGAGAGAAGAGAGACAAAAAGAACAACAAAAGACGGACAAAAGAGAGGCATTATTTGCAATATGACAGAGAGAGAGGAGAGAGAGAGAGAGAGAAGAGAGGAGAGAGGGAGAAAAAGGAGCAGACAGACAACAGACGACAGACAAGACGAGAGAGGCGAGTTATTGTCAAATCTGACAATTCTTACTTTCCCCAGTCGCTCTGTTTTTGCCCGTCGGTGGGAGGTATAATTATTTAAAGTTGCATTCTTCATGGGTGACTATAGTGATGAGTCTCCCCTTTTTGGGCTGTCTTTGTCGGGTGCTTTGTCTGTCTTCTGTCTGTCGTCAGTCCCCTCTCTCTTTCTCTCTTCCCCTTTCTCCCCCCTCTCTTTTCCTCTCTCTCTCTCTCTCTCTCTCTCTTCTTTTTCCGACCCCGAAACACGATTTTCCTCACCTGACAACACGTTTTAACCATCTTCATCCAGCTCATTTCCCTTCAATTTTTCCTGTACTCCAATTGCCTGTCACTTTTTTCCCAAATGCCACCCACATGTCTAGCTCCCCGACTAAGTGTTGTTTTTCGTTGGGGCATCCATTGTTTTTTTTTGTCGGTTGGCGACTAGGGGGGCGAGACTGTACACATGTGCACAGCCACATTAGTGTCCTTTGGGGGGTCCCATTTGCCTAAGACCCTGTTTTTTTTTTTTTTCTTTTTTTATCCATTTTGGGGTGTGTATGTGGTGTGTGTGTGTTGTGTGTGTGTTTTGTGTGTGTGTGGGGTTGTGTTTTTGGTGGACCGTGATTTTGTCAAAACGTTTTAAAATTTTTTTTTTTTTTATTATCCCAAGTGAAAAAAAAAAACAAAGGGGAACTGGCCGCGCTCTTAGCAATTTTTTTTCTTTCTGTCTTTTTTTTTTCATTTCCCTTTTTTTTCCTTCCTTTCTTCCTTCTCCCCTTTTTTCTTTCTTTTTTTTCTTTCTTCTTTCATTTTTTCTTTCTTTTTTTCTTTTTTTTTTTTTTTTTTTTTTTTTTCTTTCTTTTTTCTTTTAATTTTTTTTTCTTTCTTTTTTTTTCTTTTTTTCTTTCTCCTTTTTTTTTTTTCTTTTTTTTTTTCTTTTTTTTCTTCTTTTTTTTTTTTTTCCTTTCTTTCTTTCTTTTTTTTCCCTTTTCTTCCTTTTCTTTTTTCCTTTTCTTTCTTCCTTTCTTTTTTCTTTCTTTTTCCTTCCTTCTTTCCTTTCTTTTTCTTTCTTTTTTTCCTTTTTTCTTTCTTTTTTTTTTTTTTCTTTCTTTCTTTTTTTTTCTCTCCTTCTTTAATTCTTTTTTTTCTTTTTTTCCCTCTTCTTTATTTTTTTTTTTTTTCCTTTTCAAATTTTCCCTTTTTTCTTCTTTTTTCCTAAATTTTCCCTTTTTTTGGGTTTCCCTTCAAACTCTCTTTTTTTTCAAAAAAATCCTCCTTTTCTGGCCCTTCCCCTTTTTGCCTTTTTGCAACGCCGAAAACTGCCGTAAAACGGGTAAGAAGTCCCCTTCTGTCAAAGGTTTCCAAACAAGTTGGTCTCTTCGGAATAGGCCCATTCCTGTTTTTATCACTATCTTTGAAGGGCCTCCTCCCTTTCTCTCCCTCACCCTCCTCCTTTCCCCCATCTCTCTCCTCCCTTCCCCTTTTCCCCCCCTTTTCCCCTTCTCTTCTCCTTTTCCTTTTTACACAAACTTGAAAAATTTTTGTCCTTAACTCAATTTTCCCCTAAAACCCAAAACCCCCAACCCCCCACCCCACCCTCTTTCCCTTCGGTTTTCCCCCCCTTTTTCCAAATTTTTTCCCCAACCTACGCTGAAAAAAAGAAAAAACCCGACGACTAAAAAGCACCAAACACACCCCAATTTAGGGCGGGAGGGGACTTGACCGTAAAAAAAAAGGGGCTTTCCCCGGCTCGGGCATGCAGTGGCCCCCCAAAAACCTGCGGGACGAGGGGGGACGGGGGTGGGGGAAGTCCTCGCAGGGGGAAACGAAAACCCCGGTACGGGGGGGACAACCACGGGGGTTCCCCCAGTTGTTTCACGGGGGGGGCACCGGGCACAGACGACGTCACCCGGGAGGGACGCTCGAGCAAGCACAGGAATTTAACGTCCTGGGTAACCGGCCCAAAGGTCGCAGCTTGGGGTGGCAGGGGGGAAAGGGGGATGGATGAATGACAGGAGCCCGCGCTCAGGCGCCACGAGGAAACCATAGGACAGCCCTGACCATTCAACTCCGTGGACATTTTTAAACTATAATGTTGAAAACTTTTCAGGAAATTGAGGACTCTCTTTTGTGAATTATGTGAATAAATTTGATTTTGTTACCCTCACTGAAACTTTTCTTGATTTATCGTTCGATTATTATGATGGTTTTTTTTCTGATTATTTGAAGTTTCATGTACCAGCGAAAAAATTATCCCATCATGGGAGGAATTCAGGTGTGTTGCTATTGATAAGAAAGACTTCACAGAAAAATGTGAAAGAAATAAAATGACTGCGACAAAGTTATTGCAGTAAAAATAGACAAACATGTGTTTGGCATCGACAAAGATGTTATATTAGTCGCTTGCTATATTGTCCCGGGGAAAGAGGCCCCACGTACAATGACAATTGATTAAGGATGTGTTCCGCTAATGAAGAAGCCCTATTGCAGCATTTTGAGAAAGAAATGGATGAACTTTATTTTGTGGTAACAGGTGATTTAAATGCCAGAACAGGACACAAACAAGTTGAAAATGAAATGATGGCAACTATGTTAGCATGCAGAGGATGTTGACATCGAGTACGACAGTCGTACACGTCGTTCTAAAGATTCAACCGTTAAATTTGCAACACATTGTTGAACTTTTGTTTCATGTTCGATTTGAATACTTTAAATTTTTTTTTTGTAATGGCGATTGTGAGGGTGAATATACTTTTGTGTCTTCCAATGGTTGCAATGTAATTGATTACTTTCTAATTCACACTGATTTGTTATCAAATTTTGATTTACGAGTTGGTGACTGTATTTACTCATGCACTTACCAGTTGAGGTAATATGGAGAGGTGACTGTTGTTGTTCGGAGGATAAGCATTTATGACAGCAAGGTGAAGAAAAATCATATGGTCAGATGAAAAATGCAAATATATACAAACATGAACTTGAATGTAATGAATTTCAAGAGATTTGCAGAAAGCCTGTCAACTATTACACATTATTGAATGATAGAGTCTTGAAAATTTGTCAGTGCTTTATGTGGAGCTGCTGCTTGTATGGTTTGAGTTATTGGTAGAGGTGACAGAAAATGTAACGATTGGTTTGATGATGACTGCAAACGAAAGAAACAGGAAGTTAAAAGATTACTGAAAGATTTCAGACATGCAAAATAATTAGGACAAAAATAAGAAAAGAGAAGAATACGCTTTAGCTCGAAAAGTTTATATCAACATTAAGGAAAATAAAGGAACATGAGTTGAAGAAAATAGATTAAAGAAACTAAGAGATTCTGTTGATGATTCGAAGACATTTTGGGCATTGCTACGATCTGTTAATAAAAAAAAACGCTTTGTTTATAACGAAATCTCAATACAAAATTGGTATGACCATTTCTGGGGCGTTTTCCTAATTTTGATAGCAGTGTTACAGAAGAAAGTTGCATTTGGATGGAAGAAGAAGATGAAATTGAGCCATTGTTTAACAATCCGATATCAAGAGAAGTTGTTGCTGCTATTAATCATTTAAAAGTAGGAAAGAGTGCAGGACCAGACAAAATCATAGCGGAAATGCTAAAGCATGCAACCTCAGCTGTAATCGATTCCTTGTCCATTTATTCACCCGACTTTTTGAAAATGGCACTTTTCCTCTAGAGTGGGCTAAATCGATTATCATACCAATACATAAGAAAGGAGATGCTAACAATCCGGCCAACTATCGTGGAGTAGCACTTACCAGAATTCTAAGTAAAGTCTACACTCACATACTAAATAAAAGATTAACAAAATGGGCTGAAAAGGAAGAAAAGACAAGCTGAGGAACAAGCAGGTTCTAGAACAAATTATAGCACCATAGACCATATATTTACACTTTACTCACTGGTACAGAAATACTTACTCTGCAATACGAAGCTTTATGTTGCATTTGTAGATTTTAAGAAAGCATTTGATTCTATAAATCGCAATGTCTTGTGGAAAGTACTTCGTAAAAGTAGTGTGAATGGTAAATTGTATCAGGCCATTAGTAGTATTTAAAACTCGGAATTTGCGTGTGTACGTGTCAAGAGTGAGCATTCAGATTATTTCAATTGTCCAAATGGAGTTTAAACAAGGGTGTCTGTTTGAGTCCGCTGCTGTTTTCTTTTTTCATTAATGAACTAGCAATGGAGTTATCTAGTAAAGGTAGACATGGTATTCAAATAATACCTGGAGCAGTAGAGATTTTTTTGTTTCTGTTTGCTGACGATGTTTATTCTTTTATCTGGCCACAGTTGTAGGTTTACAAAACCAATTACATATTTTAAAAGAAGAAGCAGACTGTTTGTGTTTAACAGTGAACTTGGATAAGACAAACATTGTGGTCTTCAGAAATGGTGGGCACTTTTCTTTACACGAAGGATGGTTTTATGGAAATATAAAAGTTCAAGTAGCCAATTCATTCAAATACATAGGAATGATATTTTCAACAAAATTGACGTTAAGTTATGCGTGGGAAGAATCTTTTAAGGAAGGGCAAAAAAGGTGTCATCGAAATTATGAGATCCTCAAGGAAAGTGGAATGTATTGATTGTGGTATATTTTGGAATATGTTTGATTCACAGATAGAGCCTTTACTTACTTATGGAGCTGAAAATTTGGGGTTGGAAGAAAATTCACAGATAGAAAAAGTACACACGTACGCTATGAAGCGTTTTTCTTAAGGTACCAATTCATGCATCTAAAACTCTTTTATACGGAGAGATGGGCAGATAACCTCATTATATCAGATCCTATGTGAAATATGTAAGGTATTGGTTTGAAAATGTTGAAGCTCCCACAGTCTCGTTTGTGCAGACAAGCTTATGATATGATACTGTTATAAATGGAACGAGGTGAAGAAAACTGGGCTTATAATGTAAAGAAAGTGCTATCAGAACAGGGCTTTGGAGTAGTGTGGATGTCTCAAGGAGTAGGAAACGAACCGCAGTTTTATTGAACTAACTTCTAAAGATTGACCATTCCATTTGTTCTTTTAAACAAGAAACTGGAATTCCGATATGGAAACACAAGAAAAGTATCGTCGGTGTCTTCTCTTTAAAAACATATTAATTTTGAAAAGTGTCTAACATATTATATAGATAGATCTGTGTGTGTGTGTGTGTGTGTGTAGTGTGTGTGTGATCGTGTGTGTGTGTCGTGTGTGTGTGTCGCTGTGTAGTGTGTGTTCTTCTTCTTCTTCTTCTTCTTCTGCTTCTTCTTATTCTTCTTATTGCGTCGTCGTCGTTGTTGTTTTTGTGTCGTGGTTGTTGTTGCTGCTGCTCTGTTTTAATGTTTTAATAAGGGTTAATTGTGTCTGAAGAGGATAACTCTGAAGACTCGTTTCTATATCTATTTCCCTATGTTTGGTTGGTTTTTATTTGATGGATATTTGGAAATGACTGCAATTATTCGCTGTAGGTAAGGAAGAGGAAATTTGTTATTACCTCTGTTACCCCACATTAGCCAAAAGTCCTCTTGGTAAATGTCATTTATTATATTGTGGACGGTGTTCTAGTCTCTCACGACGCTCACCCCTCGTTATTAAACAATATGATTTACATTTTCCAGGGAAGCAGGGGTAATAGTCAGATGACATTTACGCTTTCAACAACCAAAATGCGCCTATCGCATTGGCACACGGCCCTCTTGTCACTGCCATCGGGCCCGCCAAAGGTGAAGGGAAACAAATAAATTTCATCAGATAAAAATAATCAACTTTTATTCACTTGACTCCGAGCACCCACCCGTCACTACACAAACAAATTTCTGTATCATTCTACAATGTAAACAGATACAGACAATTTCATAAAATCGATCCCTGTCTTCAGTGTTCTTTCTTAGCCAGGAAAGACTATTTTCCTCTATTCGTGGCACAATTTATAAACCTTACAAGAGCATTTAAGCGTCACATAACTTCCAGCATTCCTATGGCTTGGACCGTCGTTTCTCTCATCCCAACTGTAAGACACGAGATGAAGGTGCAACAACGTTGTGTCTCTCCGATTGGCCCAAATACCAGTTCGGAGGGGACACTGGCAACGTTAGCTTGAGTCGCACCCTCTACAGAGTCTCCCGGACTACCACCGTAACTTCGGCTCTTCCCCGGAAAGGGCTCTGTCGGCTCTCCCCACAGGTCTTCTCTGGCTGCTACACCCCTTCAACCGTGATTGTATGGCAGCTCCTGTCTAGGATGCAACAGGCTGGACGAGTCTTGCTGTCGACCGTCCCTACACGTGGAGACAATTTTTCGTCGTCGGCTCCGAGGCTAAAGCTAACCTACCACATGTCATACGTCCCCACCCAGGAGACAACGGGGAAGACAGCTAACCCCCACACACCCCACCCCCAAACCCCCTGCTTTTCAACGCTGTATTTATCTTGAGCCCTCAGCAAGACGGGCGGAGTTCACATTTCACTAAGTGGTCCAACACTTCCTGGTTTTACAAAAGCACCTTATATTCGTTCATCAAATGAAAGAAGGAACCCGAGTTTAAATGCTAACCAATGGAAAATTCGCTGCACAAACACTATCACACGATTTGTACCATGAAATCCCAGTTATTTTTATTCCGCCCTATGGAAATCGTATTCACCTACACATACACACACAACACCACAGCTAGCTAGGCGCAACCGCAAGACTTGGGCACCAGTGTTTATGCAAAACCTCCTATTCAACTAATGTTCGACTTCCCCCACGCATAACCATTGGAACTAACTGCCTGAACCTCATATACCGCCATGACTGATGCTTCAAGTATTTACTACCTATATAGAAACAATGGGCGATAAAACCACTCGATAGGCCGCAGCCTTCAATTCATGACTCAGAACATGGAAGACTGATTGGTCGCTGTACTTCTTGATGCAGGCTGAACGGTCTCCTACCGTGTACGGTCACATGACACAGATTGCCTTTCTGTTCCGGCCAACTGAAGCCCTAGTGAATTGCCATGCCATGATGGTAGGACTGGACACTCCCTGTACAGGACCGGAATGTCGGCAACTCTAGTCACTATCACTCGGACATGCGAAAACCTTCCCTGCACTCTCCCTCCTTCAGGATACGATCAGGGAATCCCCCCTGAGTGATGCCAGATATTCGCCATCACTTGAAGACCCAGGAACGTGCTACAAACACAGCAAACTTCTTAATTTGCCTAAATTGCTTCCGAGAACATTCCGGCCGACTCACTTTACACCCCCGTTCCTATGAATGTTGTTCCAATCAGACACTTTTCTCCCAGGACGACTTGTTTCTCAGATGGATAAATCAAAAACTCAGTTGCATGGGTCGATATAACTCAGTCTATCCTATGGCTTCAAGTACATCACTTCACATCAACATCTGTAACATGGATAATGTACCAATTAAACCAATAATCAATTAAATAATCACTAGATCACTCTGGGTCACAGTCATAAACAAACTAGTGCACAACATTTAAACTCTAACTGGCCCACAATAATCCACCTCTCTCTATTAGCTTTAGCCTATAGATGTCCATACAATATTATTTCATATTAAATTCAATTCTAATATAGCACAACCATGATTACCACAAATCCAAATTCAGGTGTGTGGGCCAGCATACTTAACATCAAAATCAATTCGGCGTGTGGGCCACAATCCAAAAGGACAACGATTCAATTCAGGCGTTGTGGCCCAGCCTTACGTAACCATCAAAATCAAATTTCAGGGTGTGGCCCCTAATCTGCACACTCGGTCTCACACACAAAACTGCAAATCAAACATTTATCCTGATTTCACAACTATGGACATTTTCACACTTTAACGAGATGTGACAAAACAACATAAGCAAACAGTTATCAACCCGAAAAATATAAATCAAACACATGAGCATGCACTCAAACATAATGACACTGAACAAAAGCAACAATCAGCTTGATAAACCATTAATCAGAAATTAAAACAACAAATGAACCAGGAATCAACCACCCACGATGGGCATCGCCATCAAATTAACACAACCAGCCCAGACTCATTATTTAACTCGGTAGTGACAGTACTGATGATGCTAACACCCACACCACATCGCAGCAGCCCGTAGGCATTGCTCCTCTCATTGTCCTGCTTGTTGTTCACAAGACATCAGCAACATAGGAGGCAGTACTCCACCCTGACCTACTTCCTTTTTGGCTCCTCCCCATCTCAATCTGACCCGCACGTCTGTGCTCGCATCAATAGAAACCCTGGGGCTTGATAGTTTGCGCATTCCAGGCTTTACAAGTGAAGTCAGGCCAACCTTTCACACTGTTTAGTCCTTAAAGGGCGCGTGAAATCTGCGCGATCCTCTTCTGCCTGTCGACCCATGCTCTGCGACGACACGATCATCTCCCTTTTCCTCAAATGTTTATGTCGATGATCCCTCCACTCATTCTTATCCGCAACCGATTTTCTTTCTCTCTGAGAAATTCCTAGGTTCGAATCCCAATCAGTGCCTATGACCAATTACCCGTGATGAGCACCTTGTTTCTTTACCCTTTCCTGTCCACTGGATTATCTGCTCCTTTGAGTGAACTGTCTTTGGCGTTTTCTCTTAACGCTTAGAAGGTCACACTCGACCTTCTGCATGGGCGGTAGTATTCGCCGCCCTGGTCCCAACCTGCTGCGGTTATACATTTCTATGTGGTCCAATGTTGGCACAGACCCTGAGGCCCGCCCACCGTTGGCTCCTACATTTCTGACTCGCCACGGCAACGCCAAAACTTTTGACCACCACTACGGCCACTGGCCTACGTTACGCTACTACGCACCTATTTTATGGTCCCACTGCACCTCAACCAAGGCACCTTATTGGACTACACTAGATCCAATGCTAGAGGAGCTGTGCCACTCCACCCTGCGATTGTATTACTTTCCTACCCTTCATCTGCCCTTGCTTTCCCAAATTGACTGGCAGCATGGGGCTAGGCTCTCAGGGTGATTATTCTACCCCCTTAACTAAAGCTGGATAGGGAGATTGTTTTGCAATGCGGGCAGTGAGTGTACTCACGCAAACTTGACTCACGTTGACACGGGCCCCCAAAAGGTAGCCCGAAATTAATTATACCATCTAGCATATACGCAGCTAGGTGGTTTCCCGGTTATAGTCTGTCTCTCTCACCAAAACCGCGGCTATACCATTCGCCGCTAGAGTCTGGCCGGTATCTAATAAGCAGGTCACCGGCTTCCCGTTTTACTACCTGCCCTTGTAGTTTGTGGTGGCCACCCTTGCCTTCCTGTGAATATCGTATCAACTGCACACCGGAATGATATTGCAAGTCCGCTACATTCCTTGGGATCATGGGACCCGCTCGCCCAAATTTAAAACATTGTGCGTTTCACTCTAACATTCTCTTGCGTCCCACTGTGCCTTGGGATTAGAATGCGTTTCTAACTGTGGTCTCGCTCCTGTTGTTGGCGAGTCGAGTCGAATCATTCCCTGACTGTGTGTTCTGGGCATTACGGGTAGACTGGTTCGATCCCTTCATCCCAATACGCTGGTCAGGGGCAGATTCATACTGTCTGCAATTTCACTAACTCCTCTAAATTCCTAATTCTATTCTCCGACAAGAATACGTGAGTTCCTTCGACAAGTGAGAAATTATGCGCCTTACCGATTACTCCCTCAAAGACTCAAACGTTTGTTCGCATGTTTCTAAAATTATCCATTTGTCAAAAAGAGCCCTAAGCCGCATAAGGAAATGTAGACGTGGCGTACTCACCTGCATATACCGAACGGTTTCTCTGAACAATTTCCCTATATCTATCTGGAGGTTAAACTTGATACCTCTGAAACAAAGCCATGAGCACCCGACTCATATCTGTCTGTTTTTTCCGGTGGTAAATTTTGGTAAGCGGAAAAACGCATCCCTTGCTTTGGTGTCAGCAGCGCAGACAAATTTATGGACCACACCGTTCTAAGGGTCAAGCCACTTGATCTTTGGCAATCCGTTCATAATGGCGAAATGAAAATCCTCTAATTGGTCTCCCGATTGATCATCTGAACCCTTGGGCATATGATCCAGTGGCACTGAATGTGGATGCAAAGTTCTTTGAGGTTTTGCGTCCCCGTCCCGTTCTTCTCCAATTTTAATTTTTCATAACTCTATAATGCTTTTCTCCATTCTTTCTCTTTCCTCTCTTTTCCCGTTCTTTTCTCTTCTTCTCTTTCCGTTCTCTCTCTCCTCTTTCCGTTCTCTCTCTCTATCCTCTTTTTCGTTCCTTCTCTCTACCTCTTTTCCCGTTCCTTTCATCTCTCCTCTTTTTACCCGTTACCTTTCTCTCTCCTCTTTTTCCCGTTCCATTTCTCGCTCCTCTTTTCCGTTTCTCTTTCTCTCTCCTCTTTTTCCCGTTCTCTTTCTCTCTCCTCTTTTCCCGTGCTCTTTCTCACTCCTTCTTTTATTCTTTTCCTTCTTAACGTTCCACTTGGTATTTTCTGGGGCCAGTCTTCTACATACGGGGCCAGTTCTCATCTAATTTCCTTCAGTTACGGACCCTTTAGTCCTAAAGCTTCTCCTTCTTTCTATGGGTCCATATTTTTTCAGCGACCCTTGATCTCAGCACCTCTTCAGTCGACATTTTGAAGCTATCTAACCCCGATCAGCTATGTTAACACAAACCACCAGTAACAGCGAGTATCCACTCGATCACTTGTATATAAGCCGTCTTATAGTTGTGCTTACACACAATTCAACCTAAACAGCAACACAATCATGCACTGTTTCAATACAAGGCCAGTCATGAAAAATTAAGATCAAAACAACTTCAACACATGACTAACGTTCTTTCCCGAAAAAGAGACAACTATATAGGTGTTCCACAATTATGATAGATTTCAAATCCCTCTGCAATTGAAAAAACCACAGAAAGCAAAAATCACTTATGGCTCTTTATGTTAATCAAGGACGAGCCCCAATTGTGACGGGTCTCGTCGCTCCCACCTCGTTCATTCAAATATGATTTTCATATTCAGGGATGCTGGGGGTTTTAGTCACGCAGAATTTAAGCTTTAACAACCAAAATGCGCTCTGCATAGGCACACGACTCTGTCACTCACATGCGTGCACCCCGCACCATGGTGATCGGGAATAACAATAACATTTTCATAGAAATTAATCAACATTTATTTCAACTTGATCGAGCCCCCACCCGTCACTACACAACACACAACTATATGTATCATACAACAATGTAAACCAGCATCACAGACCAATTTAATAAATCGCATCCACTGTTATTCAAGTGATTCTTTCTTAGCAAGGAAGACAATATTACACTATTCCGGGGCACACTTTTAAACTTAAGAGCAATAAAAGCGTCCATAACCTTGCAGCATTCCTTGGTTGACCGTCCAAGTTTCTCTCACATCCCACTGTACGACCACGAGCTGAAGCTGGACAACACGTTGTGTCCTAACAGATGCCAAATCCCAGTTGGGAGGACAATGGCAACGTAGACTGAGTCGCACCCTCTCACAGAGTCTCCGGACTCACCGTACTTCGCCCCGCTTCCAACGGGAAAAGGGCTCCCTGTCGGCCTATCCCACAGGTTTCTCTGGCTGCAAACACCCCACCGTTGTCTGGCAGCTCCTCTGTCTAGGCTGCAACAGGGCTGGGGGACGCGTCTTGCTGCAATACGACCGTCCCACACGGGAGAAATTCTTCCTCGTCGTCCGGTCTTGGCTCCGAGGGCTTACAGCAACCTCCATGGTATACGTCACCCAGGAGACAACGAGGCGACAGCTAACCTTGCTTCAGCTGTATTTTCTGAGCCCTCAGCAAGACGGGGCGCGAGTTCACTTTCCACTTACGTGTGTCACACACTTCTGGTTTTCCCAAGCACCTTCTATTTCGGTCTCAATGAAGAGAGAACCGAGTTTAACTGCTCAACCCAATGGAATCGCTGGCACACTCACTATCACACGATTTTGTACCAATAAATCCCAAAGTATGTTTATTCCCGACATTGGAATAGTAGTCACCTTCACATACACACACACTACCACAGCGGCTAGCGCCAACAAAGACTTGGGCTACCCAGTGGTTAATGCATTAACCTCCTATTTTCAAAACTTCCTCCCCCAATGTTCGATTCACCCAACGCTACCCTTGAACAACAGCCTCAGACCTCTCTACCGCATGACTGATGATTCAAGTATTTACCTACCTTATAGCAAAACAAGGCGCCAAAACCACTCGATAGGCCGCTGCCTTCCTATTCATTACTCAGAACATGGACGACTGAACTGGTTCGCATGTACTCTGCCTGCAGGATGTCGGAAACCTACCCGTTGCGACGGTCACCTGACAGATTGCAATTTCTGTCCGGCCCACTGGAGAGCGTGTATAGCCAGCCAGTGTCGGAACTGGAAACTACTGTACCAGCGACCGGCAAAGTCGGCAACTCCTCGTCATATCCCTCGGACTTGCGAAATAACTTACCAGCACTCTCTCTCCTTCAGTATACGACTAGGGGTATCCCCATGGTCGGTTGCCTCGAATTCGCACAAGTGAAGATCCCAAGGAACGTGCTCCCAAACAACAGAGATACCCTTAATTTGCACTATATGCTCGAGAAACTTTCGGCCGAACCGACTCATTACTAATATTCAAAGTGTCAAAGTGTGAAAGTCTCTCTCTCCTCTCTCTCTCTCTCTCTCTCTCTCTCGCGCTCTCTCTCTGTGTATCTGTTCTCTCTCTTGTCTATGGTCTCTCTCTCTGTAATCTCTCTCTGTTCTCTCTATCTTTACTCTCTCTCTCTGTTGTCTCCTCGTATCATCTCTCAGTTGTACTCTGGTCTTCTTTCTGGCTCTCTCTCTCTACTCTGTCTATCTCTGTCTCTCTCTGTCGCTCTCTGTCTCTATCTCTCTCTATACTTCTTTCTCTCTCTCCTCTCTACTCTATCTATACTCTTATCTCTCTCTCTCTGTTGTGTGTGTGCTGTCCGATTCATCGATATGGAATTATCATGATTATTGACCTTTGATCATGTACTAACCCAAGCCATTCAAAAAGCCAAAACGAGAGCATTTTCCGTTGCCTTCACCCCGCTTTGGAACTAAACTAACCAAAGAAATCTAAAAACTTAAACATGTAAAAAACAACTACAACAACCCAGTTTGTATCCAATAGCACCTTTAAATAAATCAGATACTCTGAAACTGGTAAATGCGTTAAATTGTTAGTAAAATAATATGCGCAGCGTAATATTTTGAAGATTTGGTTAGTTGCATAAATGATTTTGTCGCCTTGGTAATTAACAAACATGTTCTTTTAAAAAACAGACCAAAGTAAAATCCGCCAGTTCAACAGCGGACACAAGCAAATTATAAGAACATAATACACACGCGGCGTTTCGACATATTGCGCCCCGTATTGAAGAATTGTCGATTAGCTCGGTTTTCTTCGTTTTCGTGGAGGAGTCCTTCAATGTTTGTTTATCTTGCTGAAGAAGAGCTGAAGAGGTCGAAAAACGGTCGTTGTTCTGCCTTGTCGTGTTTTGTTCTGCTTGTAGTAATTTGTGTGGCCGCTGTTATCTGGCGGATTTAATTTCAAATCCTTTTAGCATATTGTTTTAATTCTTTTAACGTGGGGTGGTTCGCGCGGCAAACCCCTCCCCCCCCGCCACCCCCCCCCGGCACCGCGCCATCCAGGCAACATACCCCACGGCGGGGGGGGACCAGGGGCGGGCAAACCCCCACCCTCACCCCCCCCCACCTTTCCACTCCCCCCCCCCCCCCCCACCCCGCCGGGTGAATATTTGGGTTTTGTCATTTTAAATAAAAGCATGTTTCGTATGGGGCATCTCTGTGAAGCTGGGGAGGACATTAAGAATAGCGTTTTATCAATTTTGCATCTTGTGGTTTATATACAGTTCAAAAGACAATAATATATTGTTACCTTATTGCAGATCGCTCTCCTTTGTCCTGAGGTGATTATTATGGTTGAATGTTGAACCCCCCCTTGAAAAGTTGTCTTAGTCTTTAATTCATACACTTTCAAGTGTATAATAATTATAAGGATAAGACAAATTTTCAAGGGGGTCACGGTGTTACAACTTTACATTTTTTTCTATTGGCCCATGGGGACCAGTAAGGCAAAAACACCAGAACTTAAACTGCTCTAAGACGTTTCTGAAAAGTTTCTATAAATATCTCATACAGCACTGAAAATTAACCATTACAACTCATTTTTAAGCACATTTTTTAACAGTTTGTTACGAACTGTTGTTACTAGATATACGGCACTAATATTTAAAAAAAAGCAACAAACAAACAAAACAAAAACACCCAAATTGTCGAGCCGACGGGGGGCCTGGGGGTCGCTGTTGTACCTATTAGCACCGCCCCCCCCCCCCACCTCCGGGATTCGGCACGGTGTCAGCTTGAGTGCTTCAGAGTGGGATCTGTTCGCGTTTCTCAGCTTGCCTTTCAGGGAAGGGCGCGATGCTCGTGTGGACAATCTCAATGCCAGCAGGCTCTGCTGGACTCACGCTCTGGGACGCAGTCTTGACTCACGGGATTGTGGGCGAAATGCTGGTCACATGTTGATGTGCTGGATGCAAAGTTGATCGCTTTATCTTTTGACGTGATGCATGACGCGCACGCTCTTGTATTCTGAAATCCGTGATTTGTTGTTGTTGTTGTTGCTTGTTGTGCTTTTTCTTTTTTTTTATTGAAGATGAGACTAGTCTGCGTGACTGGGTAATTTTTTCACCAGGAGAAGGAAAGGATTCTGGTGTCGTGAACTCGGGCAGCCGTGGTGCCTTTGATTTTCTCAGTGAGTGGCCTAGACGCACGAACCGACGCTGATAACTGTATCAACCCTCCCCCCCCCCCCCCCCCCCCCCCACCGTCGGTCTGCTGACATGGATACGACTAAACGTGTATCAGGGAAGGGAGTGAACGAAGGACAAGCGAAGGGGAGGGGCTGGGGGGGGGGGGGGGGCGGAAAGGCGGGGGGGGGGGGGCAGCAGAAATAAGTGTTATGGGGGGTAATTGTACACTGAGCATGGACGAGTGGACAGAAGGGGAAAAAGCAGTGACAGACAGGGGATGGGATAGGTGGGAGGGGCTTAGGAGGGAGGAGGGGTGGAGGGGACGGGGGAAGGAGAGATGAGCAACGTGGTTGGGAATGGTGAGAGAAAAGCTACGACGGTGTACCGAAAACACAAGTTTTGATTACACTCTATGTCACAGTAAACGTACGTCATTAAAAAAGAAAAAAGAAAAAAAAAAAGGGGGGGGGGTTGAGGAGGGCGATTTGGGAGCGGAACTATACAGTTGAACGCTGTGTGGAATGCGAAGGGTGGGGTGAGGGATGACGTCTGCATGACTAATGATGTCATAAAACGATTACACGTCATTGTGACGATCTGTTGTCATTGATGACTGCTGTCTGGCTACGTCTGACGTTGTAAGGGTGGCTGTCAACAACACACGGTACCCCTCGGCGACGTCTCTGCTCCTCCGTTCTCTCTCTCTCTCTCTCTCTCTCTTTTCTCTCTCTCTTCTCTCTCTCTCTCTCTCTCTCTCTCTCTCTTTCCTCTGTGTGTGTGTGTGGTGTGTGTGCGTGTGCGTGTGCGTGTGTGTCACAGACAAAGAGAGAGAGAGTTTTCAAACAAAAAGGTATGACCTAAAATGGCATGGAAAGGAAGCAGGCACAGCCCAAACAGGCGAGGGTGGAAGGAGGTAATGGAGGCAGGGGGAGGGGGGGGGGGAGGGTATGGAGGAGACCAGTGACGTGGTATAGTTTAGGGGGGTTAAAAAAAAACAAACCCATCAGCACCGAGTGCGGCAAGAAAATGAAGTCATGTGTGCTGGAGTTGACGTAATCAACAGGCTGACGGGTCAAAGGCCTTCATTGACACACACACACCAGCCAGAGAGAACCCGGCGTGGATCAGTGCGCTAGGAGATGACGAAGCCGTCCTGTGCTGAAATGACGTCATCGAAGTCATTTTCCTGTGCAACAGTGTGTAAAAAAAAAAAGGGTAAGAACACTCGGACGGCTGGAGTCTCGGGACTGCTGTTTTAAGGTGTGCGCCGGTGTCGTATACAATACTGTCGCCGTGGAATTGTATCGCAGCGATAGCATTTCACGTGAAATATTGTTGCAGCGACAATAATTGCTGGGAAAAAAATGTCGCGCGACAACTTTTCACGAAAAATGTCCCATAGAATATTGTAGCTGTCCATAAAATGCAGTATTTCCCGGGAAATACTGTCGCTGCGACACGATTTTATGAGCGACAGTATTATATACGACACCGGCTCCTTAAAAGAGCGTGCAGTTTATACAAATTTGAATTTGTTTTTGTTTGTTTGTTTGTTTGTTTTTTAAAAATAAGATGCTGGTGAATTCTAGGTCAGCGGATCGGAGTAAAGAGTTCAGACAACAGTTTCTTTTCTTTTTTTTTTTTTCTTTTTTTTTTGAGGGTGTAATGAGAGGGTCTTAAAAATCCGTACCGGCTTGTGATTTTCTTCCATTGTCCATGACAATAGTAATAATAATAATAATAATGATAATGATATTGAATACTTATATAGCGCTATTCTCCGCTAGAGACCAAGCTCTAAGCGCTTTACAATCCACGCTCGTTTGCCACTCTGGGTAGTGCCGACTGAAGAGCTGCCAGCTGGCGCTTCATTTAGTCGTTTTCCCCGTGTCATCCAGTCAATATTGTTCAATATCGTTCACTTGATTTCTTACTTCCTTCATTCTTTCCATTTCTCTCTCACGCAGGGTGCATGCTATGTGTAACGTGTCATCCATACCAACGGCCAAACTGGCCTTCTCTTCCGAAAGTTGGTGATGGGAATTTTACGTGTGTGCAAGATGTTGTGCGTACGTTCACACACGGAAGCTCGGTTTATAGTCTCATTGGAAGGACTGAGGGAGGAAAGGAATTGGGAAAAAAAAAAAGGGGGGGGGGGGGGGGGAGGGCGAGGGAAAGGCGGGGTGGCGAGGGGGGAGGGAAGAGACGCCGGGTGGATTTTATGTGATCACAAATTTCTCAGTCCACATAGGCGCTGTTAACTGTCCCCCCCCCCCATGTATGGTTATCCGACGTGAACGCTCACTGCTTACTGCTTGATTTTCATACACAGAGTAAAAAAGAAAGCTTCAGCATTACCATTCATTGTATCCTTTTCTCTGCACAGGGTTCACAAGAGAGAGGCAGACAGAGAGAGAGACAGAGAGAGAGAGAGAGACAGAGACAGAGAGAGAGAGACAGAGCTAGAGACAGAGAGAGACAGAAGGACAGACAGAGAGAGAGAGAGAGAGAGAGAGAGAGAGAGAGACAGACAGACAGAGAGAGAGAGAGAGAGAGAGAGAGAGAGAGAGAGAGAGCGCGCGTCACATCTGTCTTCTTATCCATTCAACAGAAACATACTTCTTTGTTTTAGTGAGCGTGGCCCCGGCGACCTTTGACCGAAAAGGCCATCGTTATATAACCTCAACAGGAGTACACAGTTGTGACTCCTGGTACATTTGTGCCTGGCCCTAGCCGGCTTGCTAGCTACCTACCACACAGAACAGAGAACCGTAGACTGCCGGTGCTCGAAACACCCAGATCAAGCCCTCAGTCTGTTACCGACATTAGGGACGTAGGCGTTGGGGAAAGGTTGAGCACTCCCCAAGTTCTTTTACTTACCCAGTGCAGTCGGCAGGATGGCATCGTATCGGCAGTAGGGCTTGGCCGACGTCGGAATGTAGAAGTAGAGGACGAAGACAGGCGCTGGTAGAGTGAAGGACTGTGAGACTGGTCATGAAATCATCGTGGCACTGCATGGAAGTATCGTCCTAAGTCTGGTCGGCCCTCCTGAAGCAAAGAACATAAAAAACATGTCTCCCCATTCTTGCGGCCCTTCGTGTCGTTTCTCTTGTGATGATATCATATCCGGTCCACCCAACTACCTCTTCCTTACCCTCTCCCCCGCCCCCTCCCCTCCTCCTCCTCCTCCTGCCACCCTTCCACCTACACATTTCTGTAACTTTGGATTGGTGTCAAAACCTCCCCCCTCCCCCTCCCCTGCCCCTGCCACACCCTTCCGCCCACGCATCTCTGTCACTGTTGTCGATTCGTGTCCAAGTCTTCGATGTAGGCACGTTCCTGCAGGGTGTCGT
>CM031615.1:65074766-65079766 GCA_018398815.1 Conus ventricosus
TTCGTGCTTTGTTTCCACTGACGATTTCCCTTGATTCGTTTGAGGGCAGACATATGAATAGAAAACAAGTAATTATCATGTTTATTAAAGGGGAAAAAGACAGCGTTTATAAATACCCTCCCACTGCGACACTGAATATCATATCGTCACCTGAAAAAAACCCAAAGAATTCAGTCACTTATTGACGAAAATATACTTCAGCTTCGAAAACTTTAAAATGAAAGCATTGTTCATTGCAAAGAGAGGAACAATTTTTTTTAACATGGATAACAAGGGGGAAAAAAAATTTTTTGCATTCATTTTTCTTTTTATTCAGTTCAATTCATGTCGTTCAGTTCAATTTATGTATAATTTATTCAGCATTTATTCGAACTGTCCTTTTCTTCCTTCTTCAGGACAGACAATCGAGCATTTTTTTGCAAAGGCTTGGTTAAAAGGTGTGTGTGTGTGTGTTGTGTGTGTGTGTGTGTGGGGTGTGGGGTGTGGGGGTGTGTGTGTGTGTGTGTGTGTGTGTAGGGTTTGTGTGTGTGCGTGTGCGCGCGTATATGTGTGGTGTGTGGGTGTGGTTGTGTGTGTGTGTGTGTGTGTGTGAACCCGTGGATTTTTGTAACAGCACAACACTCCTCTTCGCTCGATAAATCAGAATCGGGACAGTCTTTTTGAGACTGATCATTTTCAACTCACTGGTATTGAAATATGACATCATTTTCCCCACATTAATCAGTACTGTACAGCGAAACCCTTCTGCTAGTAAAGGAATTCGTTTGCTGTGTGTTTTGGAGTCAGTGCGGAGGGGTTGGAAAGGATGGGGGGAAATACAAAATCCAATTAGAAAAAATATCACGCCCACAAACTAAAACGCGTGATATTCTGTCGAAAGCGGAACCTAATGCCCACACCTGCTGTTAATACATTCACCGTACGGAGCCAAATGAGATGGGGGGTTTGTTTTTTTTTTTTTTTAAAGAATGCTGTTCTCAAACGCGCATTACATTTGTCGGAGAGAGATCAGTCATTTTGCTTGCTGATGACAAACAAGTCACTCTTGCCCCATAATGAAGAAAATACACGCCCATGACTCTGAACGAATGCTGCTCATTGTGACACCAGAATCGCCTGGTAGAAACGCCAACACGGGGCACACGGAACAAACGAGGATGTTCCCACTAAAGAAGTTCCAATGCAGAGTTGTCTTGTTTGTTCAATGTGCTCGTTGTGTCGCTCCTGCTAAGCGGTTCTCTGTCATAATCAGCATTCGTTCGGAGTTGTGGACGTTTTTTATGTCACATGAGAGTAAAAGTGACCCAGCTTGTCCGTTTTTCCCCTGTTTACTGTTGCATGCCTTCTTTCAGATCGACCGCGTACAGCCAAGGGCTGTTCGTAGGCATGCGCGCGCGCGCGCGCACACACACACACACCAACACACACACACACACACACACACACACACATGCGCGTGCGCGCACAAAACGCACGCACACGCACACATACACACACACACCACACACACCACAACACACACAAAACACACACACGCACACACATGCACACACATGCACACACATACACACTCACACACGCACGCGCGCGCGCACACACAACATGTACACAAACACCCGGACTTTCCCTCTCTCTCTCTCTCCTCTCTCTCTCTCTTCTCTCTCTCTCTCTCTCTCTTTAGATATGCGTAAATGTATTTAATGTATATGTGTATGTGTGTAGTGTGTGTGGTGTGGTGTGGGGTGTGTGTGGTGTGTGTGTGCGCGCGCGCGCGCGCGGCGAGGGTGAATGTGTGTGTGTGTGTGTGTGTGTAGGCGCGCATGCGAGTGCGTGCGTGTGCGTTTTGTGTGTGTACATAAGCCTTCATTTTATACTTTTTAATGAATATAAACTATCAATTGCTAATAAAACTCATTTTGATTTTTGAAAGTCTGGGGGACCATGAAATGCAAAATGTGCAATTGAGCTGTTGTCTTAAACGTTAGAGTGATTTTGCTTGACTGCGTAATCAGTAGTCTTTTGGGGAAGGGGGATATTCAGCGTCAAGAGAAAAAAGGAGCTGAATTTAATGTACAGTGACCTGGCATCAGGTTCATAACAAAGGAGAAGTTCACGCTCGCCTGTGGATACTGGTCGTTGTGATGTGAGTTTGTGTGTGTGTGTGTGTGGTGTGTGTGTGTGTGTGTGTGTGTGTGTGTGTGTGTGTGTGTGTGTGTATGTTGTATGTGTGTAGTGTGTGTTTTGTGTGTGTGTGTGTTGTGTGTGGTGTGTGTGTGTGTTCTTTTACCTGTCTCATTCGACGCCTTTCAGTCGGATGACTGCAGTACCGCTCATTTCAGTTTGCCTCTACACAGCCAAACTGGGAATCGTTTCTGCTTACACCCAGACAGAATCGGCCTAGTGCCGACATGAGACACCGCATCAGAGAAGACACTGCACTGCAACTCTCGGTCACTTCGGTTGTTCTGCGGGTGGCCGGTCCGATCCGGTGTACGGCAGGGCACAGCCCTACAAATCCCCTTCTGACGACTCCCTCTTCTTTCCTGTTCACCTCGTTCACTCCAGGGTCCCAGATGAACGGGGTAGCCCTCGTCACGTTCTCCATGGCGCCATAGAGGTTGGCGTCCATGATCACTGGTGATGTCCAGATCCTGTTCCCTGCAGCATGATGCCATTGGGCAGCCTTGGAAGATGTGGTCAATCGTTCTGTGCCCCTGGCCACAGGGCTGCTGGCCCGACTGTCCAGTGCCACACGTTGTACGCAAGTGATGGTGGCGTAGGTGATGGCGTCCACTCCCCAGCCTGAAGATCTTCACCTGCTCCTCTTGTCCCACCGATGGATGACTGTCCATGTGGTCTGTGCTGGGGATGTTCGAGCTGCCATTTCTTGTTTTGTAGAACCAGCGGGAAAGTGAGTAACCCCCCCCCCCCCCACCTCCCACCCCTCACCGCCCTCCCATCTTCCCGAGCCCTTTCAAATCCATCCAGCGAGCTTGGCGAAATCGGAGACACGAACTCACCAATGGCATGGAGATGGAGAGTTAATCGTCAATGAGATCACCCACGAGAGCAGGCATAGAGTACCACATGTGTGTGTGTGTGTGTGTGTGTGTGTGTGTGTGTGTGTGTGTGTGTGTGTGTGTGTGTGTGTGTGCGTGCACGCGCACGCGTTTTGAATTATGATAAAATGTGGACGATGCCTCGAAGTTCCGTACTGATTTGAGACTACATGGCAGGGCTGGAACACTCTGCGTTCTCATATCCTCATGTGAACAAGGTCTGAGAGTCGCAGACACTCGCGGTGTTCGTCAAGAAATCTGAATGAAAGTCGATTGTGCAGTTCCACTCTTCTCGATTGAGCCCATAGCTTCTCAGCAACTCGGGGTAGAAGATGGCCGAGGAAAAAAAGCGACAACACACACACACACACACACACACACACACAACACACACACACACACACAATCAGTGTCGCTGGTGGGATCTAAACGCACGGATGCCTCCTGGCTGAGTGGTAAAGCACCAAGTTTGCAGACGTTGCGAGTTCGAATCCTGCTAAAACCCGACCTAAAAAAAAAAAGATTGCCCATCTGAACGTCTGACCATCTTAAAGTGTGGTCGTATGGTGATTCACCTTCAATAGTTATCCCCGAGTGAAGTATCAACGTTGAGGGTTGTTGGACAACCCGGACGAAACTGATTCGAACCTCGACCTCCCTAGTCTGCAATCCTCGACGCTCACCACTGGTACAACGACGGCTGGCTGTAGCAAGAGTACTGTGTTTACGAAAAACTGTGGACGTATTGTTAGACAATTACTCTGTGGCGCTAATGCTGGTCAGGAAATTTGGGGCCAAGAAACGTTCACCAATATCTTTCTGCTTTTGGATCATAATCTTCGATTTAAAAAAAAAAAAATTTTTAGTGGAATATAGGTCCGGTTTTTAGCTTTTAGCCTCAGTGAAGGCCCCTGTGGTCGGCTTAGCTATAAATAGCATGATGCGACAGGAAAACGTCCATTGTTTCTCAACAGCAGAGGTCGGTGGGCCCGTGACGTCTGTTGTGTGACCAGAGGTGGTCGTTGCCTGATGGCATGGAGTTGTCCATGGGAAACAAGCCTGATGGCATTGAGTTGTCCATGGGAGACAAGCCTGATGGCATTGAGTTGTCCATGGGAGACAAGCCTGATGGCATTGAGTTGTCCATGGGAGACAAGCCTGATGGCATGGAGTTGTCCATGGGAGACAAGCCTGATGGCATGGAGTTGTCCATGGGAGACAAGCCTGACCGCCCCTGCGGTCGGCTGGACATCGACACCATGAACAGAAATGAAGTCGTTTGCCTGAGAACGTTTTGGGCAGCAAAAAAAACAAAACAGGTTGTTGCTTTACTAGCTTTTTTTTCAGTGGGAAGAATTTCATACAAGGTGTGCTACTGTCTTTGTATTTCAGTTCTTGTCTATCATGAAAAAGTGTGCATGCATTGTTTTTTTAAAGATTGAGGTTCCAGCCTTTTTCATTTGAGCCCAGAACACACCCAGGAAGGATCCCCAGGGGAGCGGAATCCTCCCCCTCGCATCTCCCTCCCCCCCCCCCCCCCCCCCCTCCCCCCTAGCCCCCCACCGTTCGCTTACCTCAAACGTAAGTCCGGCCTTCTTGTGCGAAGATTAGAACCCCAAACTTCCCAACCTCATAGTCTACACACGTTCCACCATGCCAAATTTCTATAATGAAAAGATATAGTAGCTCGCATTTTTTAAACCTTTTTCTGAGGGTGGCGAAACGAACAAGAACATCTCGCCTCAAATAATATTCCACTTCAAGCAAATATACTCGTGACATAAACGATAGAAAAACAGATGGGTGTTTGTTCTAGTCTCCTTACCTAGATGTGTGACATGCTGGGTATAGATTATTTGTAATGAGCGAGAACACTCTCAATGGCTGATCTCTGTCTTCGCACGTCCGTGCTGCTGCCGTGAGTCTGTGGAGAACTATGGG
>CM031615.1:65082266-65114766 GCA_018398815.1 Conus ventricosus
CAACGGAGAATCCGGGAGTTAACTTCAGGCGCCTGTTCTTCCCGAACCGGAGCTACCGGGATCTGTCCGTAGGAATTTTCCATCACGCAGTTATCACGTGTGTAAACACGCAGAGTCGCAAAACAGTAAACTAGGAGACTCGGGAAATGGTCCAGTCATGTGTTGGCACTATTTTTGGGGGTGATGGAACCGCGCGTGTTCATTGAGAAAAGGGGCAAACACAGCGAGTAAGTTTTTTGAATGAAACCGACCGACTTTCACAATGGCTGCTTTGGCGTCTGCTACTAACGAACGAAGAGATGATCGACTACTCGCAAGAGGAGTTGGATCAAATTATTGGGGAAGTAGAGAAATTTGAAAGAGAGATGGAGAATGAAAGTGATATTGAAGTAGGTAGTGGTATTGAAGAAGATGGTGATGTAGAAAGCGACCCGAGTACGATGTTCCGCTCGCTGCGCTTCAAACAACGTGGCGACCACGACACGTGGTGTGGCAGAAGTGCGTCAGTTTTTAGGAACCCCACTGGGCCCGCTCACTCGTTACCCAACACTGCTACACCACTTGATTTTTTCTTTTTGTTTGTACCTCTTTGTTTTTTTAAGACTGCTGCCGGTGAAACAAACAGGTATGCAAGACAAAAACAAGCCGCAAAGGGGCACCTGACCCTCTTTATAGTATGTGTGTGACATGTGACAAGTTTGTATGACATTGGTGGGACAACCAGTGGGACCTGTACTGCCAGCAGCGGATGGATCACGTCAGGTAGGCCTCAGGGTTTTATCTTACACTAACAGCCTGCATCAGCATGGTGATTGCGCATGCTTGCATGCTGTAAACTTGATTGTCATCATAAAATGTCACGTGTCTGGTGACAATTGGTGGACAGTGACACGACCTATATCTCCAAACAGACAAAATAGAGTTCAAAGTGAAGTGCAAAGCTCTTCTGAAACTGTCTGCCAATTTTCTTTCTCCTAGAGGTTCACATACATTCCCCATAAGCTAATAATCACACATACCCATTTTTAGGCTGAAACATGTAGAAGAATCCGAAATCTAGGGAAGTTTGCCGCGGTCACCCGGCTCGTCCTCAACCCGAACACCAACCCTTCTCCTCTCTTCTCTCTCTCTCGCTCTCTCTCTCTCTCTCTCCTCTTGTCTTGTCTCGTCTGTCTGTCTGTCTGTCTCTCTTCTCTTCTACTCTCTCTACTCTTCTCTCTCTCCTCTCTTCTCTCTCTCACACACACACACACACCACACACACACACACACACACACACCATCACACACACACACACGATTGCACTCGCGCGCGCTCACTCACACAAACCAAACCACACACACACACAACCCTCACACACACTCACACACCACACACCACACACAGAGTTTAAAGGACATGTGGCCGCTTATAGTTCAAGAGGCAGAAGAGAAAGTAGCTCGTATGTGCCGGACGCGAAGTCTTAGAGCGTGGTATTTTCAGGTTTTGCAGTTGTTGTTTTTTTTTTATACTAGAGGGATGGGGGGGGGGGGGGGGGGGGGAGAGGGGGGGGGGGGAGGGGGGGGGGGGGGGGGGGGGGGGGGGGGGGGTCGAGTTGGCGGGGGGGGGGGGGGGGGGGGGGGGGGGGGCGGGTGGGGGGGGGCGGGAGGGAGGGGGGGGGGGTGGGGGGGGGGGGTGGGGGGGTGTGGGGGGGGGGTGGGGGGGGGGAGGGGTGGGGGAGGGGTTGGGGAGGTGGGGAGGGGGGGGGTGATGAGTGGTATATCGTGGATGGTCGTGCAAGTTGTACTGGTTTTTTTTTCCCGAACCGGGGACACATGTAAATTTTTTTTCCCGTCACCGTCGTCACGTACTGGTTTTACCGCGGCATCTCTACCAGCTTTTTATTGGACTGTTTTTTTTGTTCTAGTTTTGTTCACAGGGGACAGTTGCGTTTCCGAACGTGAAGCGTTGACAGCTTTTAATAATAAAGACTACGATTGATTCTAGTTCCTTTCTTCCAACCTGTATCCTACTGACTGTGCAAGAGCAGCTCAGTCGGGGGGTGCGGGGGGTCTGGGGGGTTGAGGGGGGTCTGGGGGGGGAGGGGTGGAGTGAACGGGCGGGGCGGTGGGGGGGGGTGGGCCGTGAAGGCATACTAAACGGCATTCTTTTGATTGAGGTGAGCAAGCAAACCGTAACTCAAATGCAAAGCTTATAAACGCAACTCCCAGTTTAGCCTGAATAACGCGTGAGGAGAGAGGAGATATTCCATAATGAAGAAGGAAAAAACCATCTTGGCTGGTGTAACAGTTAGCAGGGGGGATTCTATTCTGGTAAAACATCGGCCATCATCCTGTGACCTATAATGAACATACTTACAAAATTTTCAGAAAGAACGGCCAAGTACTTTTGAGTTTTTCCTTAGAGATGGAAACCATCTATGGGGCCGTTAGTAATGGGCTATAACGGTACTCACACCATCGGCCATTAGTACTGTGAGATATTCCATAAACAGGAAAAATCCGTTATGGGACGTTTACAGCCGTGTGTAACGGCTGTTTGCATTGTAACGGTAAACTAAAAACCGTCCGGGCATCATCCGGGGTCCCAACCATAATGAATCATACCTTATACTCATTTTCAGAAAGATCGGCCATAAGGTACTTCTGAGATATTCAATATAAAGATGGAAAACCGTTAATGGGCAGTTATAGCGCTAGTTTCGGCTTTTACGCGTAATTTAATCTTAAACATCGAACATCATCCGTGACCCCTTAATGAACACACCTGCTTATTTTCACAAAGAATCGGTCAAGTACCTTTTTGAGGGATCTTCAATAAAAGAAGAAAAACCGGTTCACAATGGCGATGGTAGTCAGAGGAAAAAAACTTGTTATTTGTTACCTCTAAAACCCTAAAAAAGACCAGCTTTGATCCAGTTTGTGTCGAAGATGGAATTGAATCTTTTATTCCAACAAGAAGCCTGAATTAGAAAAAACTAGATCGTTTTAACATCTTTTGTCCTGTGAGAGAGCCCAGTTAACCGTCTTTTGATTGGTAGGACATGATCGGCATCTCACTTTCAGAGACCGTGACCATTTCAAATGCGTTTCTTACCGTCACGGAGAGGACCGGTATACTAGGTTCTGGGTCTGTGTGGGACACAAATGATGGCTACAGGAAATTTCACTGCACGGACCCTACCCCTCTCAGACATTTGTCTTATTCAATATGGAGAATGAAATGGATTTCAATTGGGGGGGGGGGGGGGGGGGGGGGGGGGGGGGGGGGGGGGGGGCGGGGGGGGGAAAAAGCGATAGAAGGGGGGGGGTGGGGGGGGGGGAAGGAAAAAAGAAAAGAAAAAAGAAGTAGGGGGAAAGGGAATAACGGGAAGCGCAAGAAGAGGGAAGGGAAGGAGTGGGGGGAAGAGGGAAGATAAAGAAAAGAAAGAAGGACACGGGGGGGGGGGGGGGGGGGGAAAGGAAGAGGGGAAGGAAAAGGGGGGGGGGGGGGGAAAAGACAAAAAACGGGGGGGGTGGGGGGGGGGGAAAAGGGGGGGGAAGCAAGCTGAACCGCACTCTACAATGTGGATCTTATTTTACCTTCAGTGTGTTATATTTTGAAACATGATTGGACTGTAAGTTGTCTACGTTGTCTGTAGAACGCTTCTTCAGATTGGAAGAGTAGAGAACCCTGAGCGTTTACATCTGACGTGGAGAATATCCCGTAGTGACTGTTGCGGGTACTACTAACCGTCCATGCTTCCAGTAATAACTTCTTTCTATTGTTTTTTTTTTTTTCCCTGTAGTCCTTTAAACGGCCCGTAACTTCTTGAATCAGCTCTTGCATGGCCATCCGCGGGTTGGCTGATGAGCCAGAGGAATTAAAGCATTGAAACGGAACTTCAAGACCTTGAAGTCTTCTTACTTGGTTTCGAGTTGCAACTCAAGCGAATGGAAAATTTCCTGTAAAAATTGGATTCCCCACCTTCTTGAACATCCTGTGCGGGTTAACGTCTCTTTTTCTGTGACTATCTTTTCTCAGTGACTATGCCTGTTTATTTCTGTGTTTTTTTGTTTTTTTCTTTGCTGTTGGGGTTTGTTTTTTGTTTTTTGTTTTTTTTGTTTGGGTTTTTTTTTTATTTTTTTTTTTTTTTTTTTTTTTTTTTTTTTTTTTTTTTTTTTTTTTTTTTTTTTTTTGGGGGAGGTGGCGGGGGGGGGTAGGCTATGTTAACCATTGTATTGTCCTTTGTTCTAGTAACTGTTAAAAAATCTTCTCGGTCATATAGGTATGAAATGCCAAGGCTGTTAACGCTCAGGCGACTTGGTAGTAGAACATTATACACACTGTCTTAGATGCACACTGACCTTCCGTTCTGCAGTTGTCTGCTTGCCTCAATTTGTTGTTGTTTTTTTGTTGTGTTTTTTTTTCAATACTATTTATTTGTTTACTTGTTTCTTCATTCTTGCTAAATTATTATTTCTATGTGTTTCATGGAGTTTGGCGATTGTGTTTGACCCTGGGTTTCATGATGTTTGGCGATGTGTTTGACCCAGGTGTTTCATGAGTGTGTTTGCCCTGGTTGAATTCCAAGCGCAGCGGAGTGACGGCAGCTGCCAGCATGGTCTCCGACGGTACATGTAATGTCGATGTCCTTTTGTATGGCTGCCATGCCCAGCTTGGTCCGACGGTACATGTCATGTCGATGTCCATTTTGTATGGCCTTCCATGCCAGCATGGTCCGACGGTACATGTATGACGTTTGTCCATTTTGTATTGGCTGCCATGCCAGACATGGTCCGATGGTACATGTCATGTCGTGACCATTTTGTATGGCTGCCATGCCAGCATGGTTCCGTCGGTACATGTCAATTGAAGGTTTTTGTCCATTTTGTATGGCTGCCTTGCCTGCATGGTCCGATGGTACATTGTCATGACGATGTCCATTTTTTGTATGGCTGCCATGCCAAGATTGGGGCCGTCGGTACATGTCATGAAGGTGTATCATTTTGTTTTTGGCTGCCACATGCCAGCATGGTGTCCGACGGTAATTTTGTCATGTCATGGACGATGTCCTTTTGTATGGTGCCATGCCCTGCCATTGGTCCGACGGGTTACATGTCATGAAGGTTGTCCATTTTGTTATGGCTGCCTTGCCAGCATGGTCCGACGGTTAATGTCATCCATGTTCATGATGGTGGCCATTTTGTATGGCTGCCATGCCTGCTATGGTACGTACGGTACAGTCATGTAGGTTGGTAGGTTCCATTTTGTTTGGCTGCCCATGCCAGCTTGGGGGGTTCGACGGTTCATGTCATGTCTTGAAGGTGTCCATTTTGTTATGGCTTTTTTTGGCAATGCCCAGGCATGGTCCGACGGTTACATGTCATGAAGGTGTCCATTTTGTATGGCTGCTTTGCCAGCATGGTCCCGACGGCGGTACATGTCATGAAAGTGTTCCATTTTGCTATGTGCATGCCAGCTAGGTCCGTCGGTACATGTCATGAAGGTGTCCATTTTTGTATGGCTCACTGCCATGCCCAGCTGGTCCGGACCGGTACATGTCAATGAAGGTACGTCCATTTTGTATGGCTGCCATGTCCCCAAGGGTTGTTTTTTTTGTTGTTTGTTTATTCCTCGATTTGTTTTCAGGGTCCTTTTCCAGCTTCTGACCACGTCAGGACGTGACCTTTTTTACCGTATGTAGTTTGACAACCCTTACAAAGCCTTCGTGGTCGGCCTAGGCCATAACAATTAGAAAAGAAAATCCAAGGATGTTTTACTGCTCGCGAATTAGGCAAGCAACAAGGAAAGACAGGACAATAGAACTGTTGGCGGAGTCGCGGCGTGGTTTGTTTTTTCTCCGCGAATGAGCTCCGACGTGTTGCTCTGCACTTTATTTATAGATGGATGTCGGCCGAATGTGGAGACAGCTTGCGGGAGAGATGTGTGGGACTGTTCGGTCGTCTGAACGTGACCTTGATGAGGCACCAGCTGGTTTGATGATGTTGGTCCGGCAGCTCAGATGTATGTAGGAAGTTGCTGTGGACCTTGCGGCTTTCCACAGGTAGGGGTACTTTGAACCTTGTCGCGACTGGGGCGACGTCATCACACAGGTCACGCATCTCTCAAACAAGAAAAGGACAGGATCTCAACGTGTGATGAGGTTCAATGGCCCGGGGACCTCTTCGGTAACAGCCCACCACTCAGTGAACCTGGCAGTTGCAGGCCAACAATGCCCCCTCCGGCATGGCACTCTAACCCTTTGGATCTGAATCCATATGACACAGAAGAGGCATGTGGAATGAGTTGCCCGTGGCATGAGCGCACGTCCCTCAGCCAGATTGGCCCCCTGAGAACGCGCTTGGGCCGATGTAGTAGATGCGAGTTAGGAGAAGGATTCCACAACTTCAACTCAACTTCATTGAAAATGCCATTTTTAATTCTGGTTGCTGACTTGATTTTTCTTTGTGAAGTCGTCCTTTCTCAGCACGACAACAAGCTGAGTGCCTTCAGTTTAAGCTTTTGATTCAGTTTGATGATACAACCGATACCAAAGATGTATGGCGCCGAACTGATATTGTGTCTATCCATACGTCCCTAAAGCACAATATTTGTTGTTTGTGTTTGTTTAATCGACAGATCGAGTCCCCCTGATGTCGAACTGTAACTATCTTTAATTCTGTTTTCATTTTGATCGTTCCCGACGGACTATTTGGTTGTTTGTGATATTTTCAGTTCCGGTTTTTGAAAATTGAAATGAGGAAACACTTGGTGCTTCTGTTTGCCTCAGCTTTTTTAAATGCTATACGTCATTGAATAAAAGATTGTTGTTGTAAAGTCTCGAACACGTGTTTTCTGTTTGGCCCCGGATATTATAAAATCAAAAACAGTAATTTATTGGTAGTGGGTGTGTACAGGCTGTTAAACTCAGGTGTCATGAACCCGGTATAACGGCTATACCCTTCAAGTAATATCAGGTAACGGGGTACGTTTCCCAGAAAGGTGCTATAGAACGTTTGCAGTCGTTTTTACCTGCTGTGTTCGGCGTGATGTGAAATGCTCGTCAGAGGAAACAGGGATTGTTGTACTACGAATTGAAGCCCTTCAAACCCAACACTGGGCATCGCTCAGGGAGGCACTCGGGGTCAAGACTGTGTTGTGAACAATGATAAGAATTTACGGCATGGGCCCAAAAGACAGGATGCTTTGATTTTTTTTCGGGAGCCATCTCATTTTGAGTGCTCCCCACCACGTCCTCAATTCTTCTCAGTCTTTTGGGGATATAGGGCTGGCTTGCTTGCTTGCTTGCTCGCCTTACTTGCTTGCTTGTTTGTTTGATCTTAGTCAGATGTTAACTTGGCGAAGGTTGATATGAATGGGAGCTTCGTTGGTTGGGATTGATAATTTGAAAAATATTATCGGCAGTTTTCATTAAGAAACGTCAGGGAGTTTTGTGTTGTCCTGAATATTGAAATCGTGTAAAAAAATAATAACACTTCGACGAACAAATATCAAACACATGGGTTTTGTGTGTCTGGCAATGGTTTGAGGAATTACGATTACTGGAATTGATTTGATTTTCGGAGTTTCAAATTTGAAGGATGAAGACGAAAGGGGGGGTGGGGGTGGGGGAGGGGGGTCCAGTGTTTCTGTCCCCATTTAAGAAATGGGGTGTGAAGAAAATAAAAAAAAAAAATGGGGGGGAACAAAGGCTTTTTTTTTTTATAAATAACTCGGGAAGTCATGTCATTGTCTTTGCTTATTTCTGGGCACATACTTGTTGGCAAGGTGAATCCAAAGGAACGGAGTATTCACTCAGTGCACAGGTGGGCCCATTTTGTGTGGTTGGAAGACAACCTCCCCCCCCCCCCCACCCCCCCCCCCCTTCCCACAATTGTGGAAGATGTGCACCCCCTCCACCCACCGTCCACCCCCCCCCCCCCCCCACCCCCCCCCCACTTACCTTTTAAAAACCCCAAACATTGGATTGTTTCCTCTCTTCCCCCTTCCCCCCCACCCCCCCCCCCCCCCCCCCCCCCCCCCCCCCCCCCCCCCCCCCCCCCCCCCCCCCCCCCCCCCCCCCCCCCCCCCCCCCCCCCCCCCCCCCCCCCCCCCCTGCTAGTACCAAATGTGTGTTCATCAAAACACCTTTTAACATTGGTTTACGTCCGAACCCAATGAAAAGATGTGATCGCGCCAGAGGCGGACGCAGTTTGTGAGAGGAATGAACGGGACAGAAAGAAAAGAAAGACAGGAAGGGGGGGGGGGGGTGGGGGGGGTGACAATGATGGACAAAAAAGACGGGGACAAAGAAGTGGATGACAGGGTATGAAAAAAAAAATTCGGCCGCCGGAGGTACGGCCTGTTTTGAAGAAGTGAAGTCAGAGAGGCGGGAAAGACAGACAGAATGAAAGAAAGAGAAAACGACAAACTAGAAAGAAGAAAGAATGAAACATGGACAAAGAAAGTGGACGACAGGGTTTGAAGACGAAAAATAAAAGAGGCTGTAGCGATGAGGAGTTTCTATCTTTTCTACCCCCCCCCCCCCCCCCCATCTCCCCCCTCCCCATGTGTCCTTTCGAGAGCACATGGGGAAAAAAATTAAGTACAAAATTCCCCCCCCCCCCCCCCCCCCCCACCCCCCCCCCCCCCCCCACCCCCCCCCCCCCCCCCCCCCCCCCCCCCCCCCCCCCCCCCCCCCCCCCCCCCCACTTCCCTCGCTGCCTTTTATACCTGGCTGAAAACAAAGTTGATCCCGCGCGCTTACAATGACGAGGCAGTTTGCTGCCTTTCTGACAACGTCGCGGCTGACAGACACGCACCCGGGTAGATGCCTTGGAGATAGGGGACTGCAGCGAGAGCAAGCGCTCTTCACACTGCGTTGTCCTCCTGAGTCCCCCTCGACACAAGCCACCCGGGGGGGCCCTTGACGGCAGTCGCCCGCTCTCAGTTTGTTGTTGTTGCAGATCAGAGAAAAGAAAAGAAAAAAGAAGAAAAAGAAGAAGAAGAAGAAGAAGAAGAAGAAAGAAAGGAAAGAAAAGAAAAAAGAAAAGGGGCAGGTTCCACCACCATACCACTACCCACACCACCCACCCACAACTACCCACCACCACCACTGCTGTCGAAAGGGGCACAGCTGGCATTGAAAAGCGAGAAACATTTCACAGTGAATCCGGCTGACACTTCAGAAACCTGGCAGCCAGTCATGCTGTCAATGATGTATCTAACCCAGTCGACCACGGAGGCCTTATCAGGGTTGGAGACGAGTTTCAAATCGGAGACGTGTATACTTTGGAAACCCCGAGTTCAAGCGCGCTCGAAACCCAAGATCCTGAAATCAAATCACCAAACTTGGTGGGAAAGAAGACAAGAAAACAAAGACGCTTCCTGGTGGACGCTCGTTATTTTCTTTCCTACCTGTGTGTACATGCGTTTTCTGTGTGTATTGTTCTGTATGTGGGAAAGGATGATGATGATGATGATGATGATGATGAATGTGGCCGGTATGTCATACGACAGTCGTAGGCTTGAAAGAAAACAAACGAAATCAGCAATAATTAGATCCCCAAAAAGCCTCTGAGCTTTTGAGTTTTCTTTCAGAATGTTTATTCTTGGTACCGCCGATCACAGAAAGCAGTTGTTTCCGGTCAGCTTAGTCAAACAAACCAACAAAACCCAAATCATCAATATTTCTTTAAGACATGCACGCGTACGCGGGTGATAGTTTCTAATACTTACAATCTCTTAATTTTCACTGATAGGATTATTTCAGCTCAAATTTTGCAAGTGCCCCAAGTCGAATGGAATAAAGGTTAAGTGGAAAGGAACAAAGGTTAGAAGGCTGCGAGTGTAATTCATAAGCATCGTTGAGAGACTGCAATCAAGTGTTGTGTGTCTGTTCGGCAAAAGATTTCATACATTGCCTGGGTTGCAAGTCGACCCGAAACAGTGCTGGTTTCTCCACCTGGAAGCCCCACATATGTAACGATTTAGAGGGCAGATACCATGTAGCCAGTGAGTGAAGCTGTCAAGGCAGTTACATACCTAACGCCTCTTCGTAACAGTGAGGGCAATTTGAAAGATTAAAATCGTGATCTATTTGGTCATGTTCTCCCGGACGTATACCTTGCAAAGTTACCCCCTTTCCATCCCTGGAGAGAAAACGGCAAAAGGTTTTGCTGAACCGACGACGCAGAATATCCGCGAGTTGAAGACACGCCCATCGTTAAACACTTGGATCGCAGACACTATTGGTGAGCTCAGCTGATACGCTTTCAGCCGCACAACACCCAGTGACTGGGGGAAGCGGAAATGGTTTTCTGTAGCGTTATTGTGACGGTGTCGTTGGAGCCGCGGAGATAGAAGAAATAGAAGAATGTCTGCGGAGTCGAGTATCTGCATGTGCGGAATGGGGCGGATAGCTCAGTTGGTAGATAGCCGGACTCGTGATTCCTGGGGTTGCGGGTTCGAATTTCGGTACAGGGGGGATTTTTCCTTCGGAGGTAACATTGGTTCTGACTCCATTCCCCGTACAGTCCTTCGAATGAGACTATAAACCGAGGTTCCGTGTGTGAACGCACGCCCAACATCTTGCACACACGTAAAATCCCATCACCAACTTTCGGAAAGAAAAGGCCAATTTGGCCGTTAGTATGGATGGCACGTTACACTAGCATGCACCTTCCCGAAGATGGAGTATGGCTGCCTTAATGGCGGGATAAAAAACCAAAATAACGGTCATACACACAAAACTCCACTGCCTGTCTTTACAGGCAGTGTCCGCAGGAGTATCAATCAGCCTGCGTACGCAGAAAGAAAGAAAGTATCTGCATGTGCGGAATGAGGTAATTGTTGTAAACACTGAAGCCATGTCGTTTCTGGCTATGCGTGATCCTCGCCTTAGGAAAAGGCGGACTTACGATCCCCGTGGACTCGGTTCATTGTCATTGTCCGTGACACCAGGTTCTAGGGCTGACACAGTAAGGGACCGCCAGCCGAGTTGCAAGTCATGCTGCACAGAGTACAGACATTACAACCAGCATGGTCCTGAGTCTTCTATCGTTGGTCTGCCTCGGGACATTCCTCTCCCACAGGACAACCGTTAACCTGCACTCCCCAACCGTTAACCCTGCACTCCCCACCCGTTAACCCTGCACTCCCACCCGTTAACCCTGCACTCCCACCGTTAACCTACACTCCCCAACCGTTAACCCTACACTCCCCAACCGTTAACCTACACTCCCAACCGTTAACCCTACACTCCCCAACCGTTAACCCTGCACTTCCCACCGTTAACCCTGCACTCCCCACCGTTAACCTGCACTCCCCACCGTTAACCTACACTCCCCACCCGTTAACCCTACACTCCCCACCCGTTAACCCTGCATCCCCACCGTTAACCTGCACTCCCCAACCGTTAACCTGCACTCCCAAGCAACCATGATCCACCGACCATCATAGCCAAGGGGGCAGCCTCACTTACCGACGTCTGGGAGGTTGCAGCGGACTCCACGCCTTGTGTGAACACGACTTGATTCACAATCACAGAATCACAGACTTGCTCATTAGGAGATCAACAACAGCTTAGGGTTTAAAGAATGCCCGGATGTATTACAAACATCGCATCGACCGTTTCTATGACGACTGTTGAACATTGCACAGGTACTGCCACAAACAGGAAAAAAAATCTTTCATATGCATTTTAAATCGTGAGAAATACAATGATCTACAGATATAATTCGCACTGACCCCATTATAATCGTTGTTATCAATGAATGTTATCAGAGTAGTTTGGTCTTGTGCGTTTTCTGTCGTTGAATATGTAAGTAAGATGTGTGACAGTGCAGTGAATATTAAATCTAAAGGGAAATAAACAAACAAAAAAGAAGACATGATAAATCAAAAAGCGAGAGAAGCATCACGGTTGAATTGTACGCTTGAAAGCACGCTTAAAAATAAACCACAATTTCATAATATAAGTGAGACTCATTCCCCGCCGTCTCCAACACAAACAACATTTTTTTTAAGTTCTTTTTGAATCAGTAAGAATTTATTTACGGCACAAACATTAACACATCAGCATGAGGATCAAAACTACCTTTAAAAAAACTGGATTGTCATTTTGGGGGGGGGGGGGGGGGGGGGGGAGAAGAAGTGTTTGCACAGTTCGATTTCGTTCAGCAACTCTTACAAAATGCTGTATAGAATTTGGATAGTCCCAGCTGGCTCCTTAACCCGGAGTCCGACATGCTACTGAACATCAGAAAACTAACAAGGGCAGCAGGGCTGGGTGTCTTTTGGTGAGTGGCCATACCATGTCCTGACAGTAATTGCTGAGTGCGAACTGTTGGCACAGAGACCGCGACAGAAACGGCCTGGATGTGGATGTGTCCAAGAGAGTCTGGTTGAATGGCATTAGAATCGGTCACCCTGCCTAAGCCCACAGTGCGTGCGGCTGCCAGCATTGGCCTTAAAATGACGAAAATATGAAGCAATGAATGAACGAATCAGTTAATAAATTGACAAAGTTAAAAAAGGCATTATTAAGTAACTAATTTCAAATAAAGGAATCGCTCAACAATTTAAAGGAAAATGGTAAGTGACTAACTTTTCATGTTAAGTAACTAATTTTAGATGAAGGAATCACTCAACAAATTAACAAATTATAGGAAAATATTAAGTGACTAACTTTCTTTCTTTGCTTTTTTTTTTTTTGATGTTGTGCTTCAACGGCTGAGGATTCTTTTTTTTTTTTTTTTTTTTTGCTGTCCCAACCTCTGCGCCACTCAGAGGCAGTGTACCCACGCCGCTCATTCCGACACCCGTCCATAGCCATAGCCCGGTCGGCCCGCCGCAGTCCCGGCACCAGCAATCCACAGGGAGCAGTCAATGTCAAGTCGTTAAGAGGCATCCCACCGGAGGAGACACTGCACTGCTGCCGAGTCACTTCGGTGGTGTTCAGTGGCGCCTGTTTGATCTAACATACGCAGGACACCACCTACTAAGCCCCCACTGACGACAATAATTGCTCGGAGGGCGCCACCACGTCCGTCCATCGACAGACCCATGGACTCGCGATACCGGTGACCCCGACGGAACCAAACCAAAGCCACAGACGTGGAGAGGACATAGAAATTGAGGTCACCATGAGAGCAGGGCATGAAGGGCCACAGAATTTGAGACATTTTTTTTTAATGCTGATCAATGAGAATGAGGATGATTAAGATGATGCTACGGATTCCCATTTCGGTCTGAGACTACATGACAGGGCTGTACTCTACGCTTCCTTTCATAATATATCCCGGCGTCAACCAGGCACGAGAGATACAGGCACCTGCAGTGCTGGTCAGGAAATTTGAGCAACACTCTCAGAAACGCATCCATTAAGTGGATGAAACTCGACTGTGTGGTCCCAGTCTTCCCAACTGAGTCCGCAGCAAACTCAACTCTGGGTAGGAGCCGGTCGGGGCAGAAAAACCCACATGACTTCTGATGGGATTCGAACCCACGACCTCCCAGCCGGGAGTCCGCGACGCTAACCACTTCGCCACGGCGGCTGGTACACGGCTGAGGATTCAATTCAAGTTATTTACATCCCAGCCGACCACAGAGGGACATATACGGGCTGAAGTTAAAAAAAAGACGGGGACTAAAGGAAAAGGAAAGAAAGAAAAGAAAAGAAAGAAAAGAAAGAAAGAAGGATAAGAAACGAAAAAGAGGAGAACAGAAAGAAAGAGAAGCGAAACACTGGAAGCCATATTGTGCGGACAAGCATCACAGATTGAGTTCATCACGCTTCTTTGAGCCTTTTTCTCCTCTCTTCTCTCCCTTGATATATGTCGTGCGATAGTCGGCGCTGCTGGATGCAGGAGGCCCTCGTCCGGCCGCTGCTGGAGGTTGAGTTCCTTTGGAAAAAGCTGAATCCTCAAGGTCGTAAATAAGCTCACGCAGGGATCTGTCCAACCGGCGGTTTCATTGCAAAGAGGCTTCTCGCTCATGGCTGTACCCGCCTGAAGTGTGGGTTGTGGTGACATATAATGCAAAGAACCGTGTTTACAGCAATACTTTTCCAAACTTGACGGGCGAGAAAATGAAAAGCTGAAAACGGCGAAGGTGAAACGTTATCAGAACTGACTTTAGTTTCTTCTTCTTCTTCTTCTTCTTCTTTGTAAAACACAGTAAAAAGGAGCGGCTTCTTTGTAAACACAGAAAAAAGGGAGGGAGTGTGTGTGTGTGTGTGTGTGTGTGTGTGTGTGTGTGTGTGTGGCTGCGCGCGCGCGTCTGGGAAAAGTGTGTGTGTGTGTGTGTGTGTGTGTGTGTGTGTGTGTGTGTGTGTGTGTGTGTGAACGGAGGAAGGAGGGGGATCGGTGAAGGGTATAGAAATCACTTCCTCACATAGCAACATGATTAAAACCCTAGAAAATGTTTGATTGGCTGTTTTGCTTAATGCTTACTTTTTGTTTCAAAATCCGTTCAAACATTTTCCTTTCTTCGTGAATCGTTTTTCCGAAGCCGAACATATATATTTTGAAATTGTCAGTGTTCAGTAACAGCAGCAGGCAACCCAGATCTTTGGAGACGGTATGGATCATTACTTATATCGTAACAGTTATGAATGAAAAAAGATAGACATGGGAAAGAAAATTTTACACAACCTAGTGTAAGTTCAGCTTTTCCCCGTTATAAACTACTTCATCTTCTACGCAAACCAAGCATATGGTGTTTATGGGCCAACCGTCTAAAAGAAAATTTGTTTTATTGAAAGATCGCTTCCCTCTCCCCCCCCCCTCACCTTTTCCTTCCCCCACCCCCTTACCCCTCTTTGCCCACTTGCTTCCTCTTACCATAAATAGTAACATCATCTGACCAGGAGTTGTCGCAAATCTTTGGCCATGCCGGCCTTTTGTTCTTCCCCCTTTTTTCCTCCCTTCCCGCTGTCCAACAGCCCTGACCTCCCAACCCTCACCCTCCAAACACCTCCCCTCCTGCCCAACACCCATGACCTCCCCACCCTCACCATCCAAACACCTCCCTCCTGCCCAACACCATGACCTCCCGACCCTCACCATCCAAACACCTCCCTCCTGCCCAACACCCATGACCTCCCGACCTCACCATCCAAACACCTCCCTCCTGCCCAACACCATGACCTCCACCCGACCCTCACCATCCAAACACCTCCCCTCCTGCCCAACACCCATGACCTCCACCCCGACCCTCACCATCCAAACACGATCCCTCCTGACAACTATCCCGCTGCTTTTCTCTGTCAGTCTTTGCCAAGTCACTTTCTTGATGACGGAGGAATCGTTTTACACACACACACACACACACACACACACACACACACACACACGCACGTACGCACTCGCACGCACGCACGCACACACATACACAGGATGAATGAGTGAGAGTGATGGTTTACTCACATAGACCTCAGCCCTCATGAGGGGTTAAATGTATCAGATACAACGGTTCCTCATACTATACAAAACAGGTACTGTAACTGGCAGTCATATTATGCAACACCAAGAAGTAGCTTTCTCTCTTCATTTGAAAGCCTTGTACGAACACAACGATAGATTGCGTATATCAGGGTTTTTTTTTTTTGTTATATGCCATCAATAACCTTACTTTAGATAAACGAGGTTCTCGATAATATTTAGGCTCCAAAACCTTTTCTCTAGTTTCTTTCAACCTCTGGCAACAAAGAACAAAGTGTATCTCATCACCGTTAGACATCTGGCATGGACACATCAGATCGCAGTCATTACAAGATTTATTCCTGAAATGATCTACATTCAAATCATATATACCCAGTCTGAACCTAGTCGTTATACATTTCAGTTTTCGATCTACTTGCTTAAGATTATGGGTATTACAAAAAGCTGTATGCAAATTAAATCTTTCATTGGTGTAAATATGGTCATTTCAGCTTTGCAATTTACAGTCAATCAAACGTTGACGAAACATTGTTGTTAAGTTATTTTCATTTCCACATCTTTGTTTGATCAAACATCACGAAAACCATTGCTATATAAGCAAACACGCATGTTTGATACTCAGATCTTTTCTTTCCTCTGGCATCTAACTCATACAACATTGTGTATGCTATGTAAGGTGGCCAATGCTCATGCATATGCTATAGCTTAAACCAGTGTCGAATGCAGTTGATCGCGAAATTCACATCCGAGAAAAACCTGTTAGTTTCACTATACACAAGATCGTTGGGGATTCGCAGATCAATGCCAACATGCTTTTTAAGGGCAAACAAATGAATGGACTCACAATAAACAGCGGCTTGATATAACCCCGATGTATCCGATCCACGTAGCAGAACTGGCCGAACACGCGTATGACAAAGGTTTATAAACAGTTCAAAGGAATTGTTATTTAGAGTATATAGCTTCTGTATTATACCCAACAATAATGCATTTTTGGCTCGACAGCTAAGATCTTTATAGGCAGCTGTGAAACTCAGAGGAGTGGAGGTAAATATTTCCAAATACTTATAAACATGAACAACAGCCATTCCACGCCATCATAATTTTTTTTTTCGCCATTGTTCTCTTACACTTAAACAGCTCCCTTCCGAAATACAATTACAGTACTTATATTCATGTTAACCTTCAATGGAAGTGAAGAAGCAGCACAATGCAAATTGTTTAGCTGGGTCTGTAGCCCCACAACAGCCTCTGACAGTAAAATAACATCATCAGCTAACAGAAGAATGAACAACTCAAACGCAATATGCCAGAGCACAGCGTCCTGTTTTCGTTATTCATCACGTGTAGTGCTAAACTCAGTAACAAAAAAAACCCCCAGAAATTACTGCAGGGCTAAAAGCGTCCCCTTGTTTCACTCATGCTGTGCATCTAATGCGATCAGAAAGTTTGGAACCACATCTCACTCTGTATTTTACATTTTCATACACAACTTTGATACACTTGAATAATTTACCCTTGATGCCATTTTCAATACAGTCGGCCAGAGCAGATTTCTATTAATCGAATAAATGCTTTTTCAAAGTGTATAAACGATACATAAAATTTGCGCTTGTATGAAAACATTTTTGTAAAGGGTGCGAGCAATGTAAATAAATAACTGTCGAATATCCATTTTTAAAACCTGCTTGACATTCACTGGTAATGTTGTTCTCATCCATCTATTCTTTTAAACTGTTATTGATAATCGAGCTATAAAGTTTGCTGCTTTTATCAGTGAGAGAAATACGAGAGAGAGAGGGGGAGAGAGAGAGAGTGCATGTGGTGTGTGTGTGTGTGTGTGTGTGTGTGTGTGTGTGTGTGTGTGCGTGCGCGCGCGCGCGCGCGCGCGCGCGTGTGTGTGTGTGTGTGTGTGTGTGTGTGTGTGTGTGAGAGAGATAGAGAGAGAGAGAGAGAGAGAGAGAGAGAGAGAGAGAGAGTCCATGTTGACAGTTGCCCAGTGTTGGTATTAGGCTGTTGACTAAAGTCGATAATGTCAACATGTAAACTAGGCTGTCCTTTACTCATTGTTTTAACGATTTTGCAAGTCGAGTAAAAAAAGGAGTCATTAAAATTTCCAAGTTGCTCTTGTCATTAGGAGAAATATCGGCAGTCATTCTGTAAACTTTTTGATGGTCTAATCCGGTCTATCCTTAGTTACGGAGCCGAAGTTTAGGGCATCATAGGAAATCTTGATATAGTAGAAAAAGTGCACTTGGTCTCTTAAAAAGATTCATAAATGTAATTATAAGAACTCATGTGATGATTTACGGTGAATTAGGATGTTTTCCACTGCATGTAAACGTGCACCTCAAAAGTATTCAATACTGGTAAAGAATTTGAAAGATGCTTTTTCATCATTTGCCTCAGAAGTCCTATAGAATGCTACTACATTTTCATAACAACAAGAACACGTGGGCATTAGCGATTTGTTTCTTTTTGTACAATTTAATATGGATAGGGAGAGGTTTGGCAGAACCAGGGGTTAGAAGACGAGAAGGCATTTTTGGGAGCTTAAAAAAGCAGTATTAGTCATGATTACAAGACGCAATGGTCTCGGGACATGGAACAAAGTGATCGTTTCCAGCTGTGTCGACGTTCAAGGATGAACTGCTTTTATCTCCCAATTTGAATGTACTTAATCTTCTGTGAGTTAAAATCGGTTTGATTGGGTTACGGTTAGATGTCTTGCATAAGCTACGCTTCCGTAAAAATATAAAAGAAAACGGCATGTCTTGTTCATTTTGTGATCTCGGGTGCAGATCGACATTCACTTTGTTTTACACTGTCCACGATATCAGGATTTAAGAGAAAAGTATATTTTTCATAAATACTATACCCAACCTTCGTAGTTTAAACTAACCATGCTTCTGGCATCTGAGAGTGAGTCACTGATAATTCGGTTCGCTCTCTCTCGTGAAACAACTTTCAAACTACACAGTTTTACACTAGATTGAGTTATGAAGTTGAAATGTGTACAGCATAATGTATGTTCGTATATATTATTACATAATGTATAAATTGAGTTTCTGCAGTGATACAAATTGATTCTGTTTGTAACCACTCCCAATGACATGGGTCTATAGCCTATTCGTGAGTTCAGATCTCTCTCTCTCTCTCTCTCTCTCTCTCTCCACTACGCGCATACAAACACAAGCACGCTCTCTCTCTCTCTCTCTCTCTCTCTCTCTCTCTCTCTCTCTCTCTACGTGAATGCAAACACAATCACGCTCTCTCTCTGTGTCTGTCTCTGTCTGTCTGTCTCTCTCTCTCTTCTTCTCCTCCCTCTCTCTCTCTCTCTCTCTCTCTCTCTCTCTCTCTCTCTCTCTCTTTCTGCCCAATCCGTCAAAATTCGCTGAGGATATTGTTTATAATAACATAATTGGATATTGCAAATTCAATTACAGAAAGAGGGGAGGAGTCATAATGCACTTTTCTGTCATCAGTTCAAAACTACGTGAATAACATGAAGTGTCGAAGCACTTGCAGCACGTGCTTGTCTGTCGACACCCGCCTTTGAGGAAGCTCCCTTATCACTTTTGGTTTTGGTACTGTATCCTCAGCAAACTTAGAGAGAGAGAGAGAGAGAGAGAGAGAGAGAGAGAGAGAGAGAGAGAGATAGTTCGTGATCAGCCTATCTAAGCCTATGTATGTGTTTGAAAAGATGAGGGAATTTAAATGAAGAAAAAAATCAAACAAAAAAACAGGAAAAAATCTCACAGAAGAAGAAACTATTGTGACTGGTGATTTACACCGCGCTTCATTCCAACTCTCCAGACAGGGGTGTACCTACACTTTCAGTACGGGCCCGCGTACCGTGCGAACCTCGGTCCTGGCTCCAGTCCGGCCACAATGGCCGGCACAGTAGGCATCCCGCTTTTGTTGTTAGTCACGCATGTGTGACCCTGAAAGAAACCCCATGACCCATCACTCCCATTTTTAAGACGATTTAGAGACGCTGGTTTTCAATCGTATCAACCATCTCAGCGGACGTTTAATGTCGTTCTAATTTGTCCCTGCCGCTGACTTTTTGTCGCGGGCCCTGACGCTCTAATCGTCGTACTCAGCGTGACAACGACAACCGTAAAGCGGCTGGTTGGGTTCGCTTTTCGGCATTGGTGGGAAAATGTCGTCAGCTCGCAACCAGCGGCGAGTGTTGGCGGGGGGGGGGGGGGGGGGGAAAGGATGAAACGTTTTGATGTTTTTAGAAAGAGCGTGGTTTTCTCGCTCTCGCGCTCTCTCTGATCTCCTTTCTGGGCCCATCGCTCCCCGGCCCTCACTTAAACAAGCACTTTGATAGCTCAAGCGGGGAGCTTCACGCCTCCTTAAACTTGGGGGTCTCTCGCTCGATGTAACTTTGTGAAACAGTCGAGTGCGATGTCGTCCTGGTCGAGGTCCTGATAAAGATAAGTTCTTTTCTATTGCCGTCGGTTACATTAGGCTAATTTACAGTGATCATTCATCCATTATTGAAGCGTTCAGTGCTGCTTTCGAGGTTTGGGGGCAAGACTTTAGAAAAAATGGGGTGAAATAAACATATAAAGAAGATGTTGTGTATTGAATAAATTTAATACGTCTACCTGGCAGATGCTTGAAGAGGGTAAGAAAAACAGAGATCGAACAGGCAAAAAGGAAATACGTGAGAGAGGGGAGGGGAGTTAGGGTGAGGTGGGTAGGTGGATGGGATCAAACTTCTTTTCGATGCAATGCCGTTTAAATAAACATTGATTTTACGAAACAAGACTCAGACGAACATTACACAGTACTTCACTGTTTGAACAGCAACTATTCCAGGAACTTGTATAAGTAAATGAAAAAGGACAATGACAGGTGATTTTCTTTTCGTTACAAAGCATGTGAGTAAACACTAAAGGCGAACAGTGAAGAGAAAAAATAATGCAGTAACAAAACAAGTCACTAATACATGATCAGACCACACATTTTGAAATAAGGGCTGTGTTAGAGAGAGAGAGAAGAGAGAGAGAGAGAGAGAGAGAGAGAGAGAGAAGACAGACAGACAGACAGACACACACTGAGAGAGAGAGAGAGAGAGAGAGAGAGAGAGAGAGAGAGAGAGAGAGAGATCATATGACAAATTTGCATCAGCAATTTGCTCAGCATCATAACTGAAGGCCGACAGCTCTACAAACTGTTCTGTTATCTCCGCCAAGGAGGTGTTCCACAAGCCCTGGTTGGTTGGTTGGTTTGTCTGTCAAGGAAGATAACATAGAAACTACACAACCGATTTAAACGAAGCTTGACGAAAAGATGGAATATGGGCCGAGGACAAACCCATGATGTGTATGTGGATGAAAGGGGCGTGTAGAATTCGTTCAGCAAGATTACACAAACACTACAGCATTAATTCCAGCGACATTTTGGTGAGGATGTGTGGGGCAGATCTGGATCAACAGCTGGATACAGAATCTGTTTGATTTGGGCTAGGGTCTGCGCTCTTCCGAACATCCTTCTGGTTGTTGTGTGTGTGTGTGTGTGTGTGTGTGTGTGTGCTTGCGTATATATATATATATATATATATATATATATATATATATATATATATATATATATATATATATATATATATAATATATATGTGTGTGTGTGTGTGTGTGTGTGTGTGTGACAATAATAGCAACAACAATGATGATGACAATGTCTTTATTGCGCTTTGTCTTTCGCGGCAAGAATGATTCAAAGCGCCTGCTGACGTTCACTTGTCTGTCAGCAAGATGGTGCATAAGGTGTGGAACAGACTTGTACCAAATGTGGTGGAAAGAGGGATGGTAGGTGGCCCGAGGCCAAAGCCATCCAAGTTGGGTGCCGAACCAGAGGTGGTGTGGGGAGTACGGGGTGGAATCTTAGGGTGTCGGGACAATCACAACACTGTTCGCCATTGGCAGAACCCTACGCTGTCCCAAGCGCCTGTCTAGCTTGAATGTGAATAAAAGAAAACATTTTAGAAATAATATTCTCTAATTTGCTGCTGCTCTTGACGTGCATTTAGACTGTAAAGTGTCTTATTGACTGTGTACAGTTATAAGCTTGGTTTATTGCTGCTGCCGCTGCATGAGAATGAAGATTGACACCGTAGTGTTCAACAATTTTGGAACGTTCATGTTGATTTTTGCAAGCGTTCAAAATAATGGTGGGAATATGTTTAGAAAAGATTTGTTGCAGATCTATAGCCCTTATGGATTTTGTCTTCTTTATGTTGAAGATGATGTGGAAATGACATGGAAAGAAGCTGATTCAGCCGTCATTCGCAAACTTCTGTACACATTCTTTCGATTGGTACACATCAAGATCTCAGTTTCCCTGTCGCTATTGTCCCCATACGGCTTCCGGTTTGGGAGCCGTTTGAGCTTAAGAACTTAAGCCTAACTGGGCCTCGATCTCAACGTGTTAGTGTTAAATCCCTAGGTTTTGTCTGTTTCTTTGTATCTTGATGTTATCTTATGTTATTCTATTTTGCGTGTGTTTATTATCATTTTTGTGTGATTACATAGTGGATACGTATAGAAACATGTAAATTATGAGCAGTACGGCATATTCATATTTTCATAGCTCACTTTCCCAAACCACAACCTACTTTCAACCGTAAGAAAAAAAAATAATGCTGTTGTTCTCGTTGTTATTGTCATTTCAGATCAACTTTTCCGCAAAAATCAGATAATGCATTCATATCTGACCAGAGACGTAAGTTTGACGTTTATGTATTCGTTTGTTTGTTTTGTTGAATTAATATCTTGTCGGCTCATGAAGTAATTTTCATGATTTATGAGAGTGTTGGCATTCTGCAAACTGCTGACATTTTGAACGAACGCTCAAGACATTGGACTAAAGACTCCAAAAGCTATAAACGTTCGTCAGACTGAGAAAGGGAATCTCTTGACAGGGAATTCCTCATTAATGTGACCACATCAAAATCAATGACACTTCACACCACTTCACAACAGTCTTAGCCGGACAGACGCCGAAGTCCGGAGAGATGGGAAGGAGAAGACAGGGGAGGGGGGGGGGGCATTCTAAATCCAACCTTGACACAATGACCAACACCAGTTTCCAATGGTCGACGGACAGCCACCATTTTCTTTCATGCATGGAAGGGGAGTCATTTCCCAAAACTTGGTTTCATTTCCCCCTCCCATTTCCCCCCGTCTCTCCCCCCCCCCCCCCCCCCCCCCCACCCTCTTCCTCCTCCTAACCCCCCTTTTCTTTAAACCGGTTTGAAAGTGCGATGAGCGATTGCGCTGTGGATGATTGGGTGAGAAGATTTATGCTGCGAGGGACAAGGGAGAAAACACACAGACAAGATGCTGTCCCGGGATGGCATCTTTATGTCTGTCGCTGTCGACTCGGCGGGATCCCTGCCGTTCAATTTACCTCCTGCCGCAGCCTCAGGTTGGTGTCTTCGGCCGCTCGCTTTCTGGGACCAGATTTTGATTAAGTCAAGGAGACTGATGATTTGACTGGGTTTGGGAAGTGACGAGTCTCAATGAGGTGAAAATGGAGCCAGCTGTTAAGATGGCATGCCTGGTTTCAGTAGGACGTGATCGAGACCAGACTCGTGAGAGAAATGTATTTTACCTCGTCTGGTATGTCAATGGGCGATTAGTCTGTGATCTGTCTTTTGACCAGCCATTCCTCATTTGGCCTCTGTGGCTGGTTTCGCGATGAACGATGATGATTTGTAGCGGATTCCTATACAAGCTCCTGAAAATACTTTTCTCTACCCAATCGATGTTTTTGTATGCGAACAAGCAAATCACGCTCGTACGTTTGCGCACATTTATACACACATACACGCACACCACACACACACACACACCACACACACACACACACACACACACACACACAAGCACCACGCACAGTCTTAGAGAATTTAGATTACATGATTAGGACATACGACCGTTTCGGTTTCACATTTTGAGCATCGCTTTAACATTGGTCCAGTTCAGAAAAGAGAGGAGATGTACTGGTAGTGATCGGCATGCAACTTCTGTTCCCGAGACTTGTAAAAACAAAACAGATATAAGTTTTATTGTTCAAGGATGCAACTACCCAACGAAGATCACAAGACAACACTGAAGATAAACCGAAACCAACGCCACCCCATCCCCCACCCCCCCACCCCCTCACCACCCTATCTACTCCCTCCCGAACCGTCCCCTCGTATATCACCCACACCCCCCGTTTGATTTTCGCAGGCAACAGTCCCACTCCAGTCCTGTCACAGTGAGTCCTCTATTCATGTCACCTTGTCATTAACTGCCTTGTCCAGCCACCCAATCCCTCGCCCCCCAGCCTCCCCCCTCCCTCCCCCCTCTCCCCCCCCCCCCCTCCCAATGTCCCTTTCTCCCTTTTCCCCCGTCGCTCTGCTAGGACGTTCCCACCAGTCATAATTCCACAGTCAGTCTCCACGACCCGCTGCCCAACAAAAGACTCGTTCCCAAGAAGCCACAGATGGGCACGTCGTACAACTCTCGTAAACTGCAACTGTTAAAATCTCGCGCGCTAACGAAGTTCCGCGGAGAGTTACATCACGAGGGCCGTTTCACAACTCAAGGACGCGACAGATGCCGCGCGTGAAAATAGTGACCCACCAGGGACAACGGGGCGTCCAGTCCACCCTGCCACTCCTCCCCCCCCCCCTTCCTCCTGCCCGCCCCTCCCTCTGTGAAAGAGCCAGGCCGAGGAGAGGTCAGTAGTAAAAACTGACCAGTCTGTCATTTTCCAGTTAGCGTAAACGGGTATTCTTCGCTGGCCAATTTTATAGGGGTTTCTTGGTGCGAGTTGAAGAAGGGTTCCGCCCAGGAGGGTTCCGTCCTGTGACCTGTGCTGTTTATGCACCGCTGAAGAGCAAAGATGGGAAGGACAAGGTGAGGGGAGGAGGGAGAGGGAGAAGGAGAGGGATGATCAAGGGTACAGTGATTGTGGCTCCTACTTTTCTCCTTTTTGTACTGGTCTTCTTTGGGGGGGGGGGGGGGGGGGAGCAAAGTGTTTGCTCGGTTTGTTTGTTTTGTGACCAGGGTGGTAAGAGGGCTGGTCAGTTTGTGGAAACAAAAGATCAGATAGAGGCTGTGCGGCTTGTTCTTCTGTAGCAGGGTGCGTGTTTTTTTTTTCTTTCTTTCTTTCCTTTTTCTTTCTTTCTTCCTTTATTTCCTTCTTTCTTTCTATTTCCTTTTTCTTTCTTTTAAAAAAAAATCTATTTGTTTTGCTGTCAGGAGAACTGGATGCAAATGCTTCTTGTACTTTTCTTTCTTTGTCTTTTTTGTTTCTCTCTCTCTTTTTTCCGCCTTTATTTTCGTTTGGTTTGCAGTTAAATGCAATTACTTGACAGTTATTTTTTTCCCTGTATATATTCATTTCAGTGGCTATAAATGGCTTAACGAAATGATGCAGTGTTGTAAACGAACATGCTTCGATTGTATTCTTTGGAGTGAGAGAGAGAGAGAGAGAGAGAGGAGAGAGAGAGAGAGAGAGAGAGAGAGAGAGAGAGAGAGAGATGAATGGCAGTCAGGTGTGGAACAGCTCTGACATACAGGCAGGGAGGGGGGGGGGGTGGGTGGCAAGGTTTCCTGGATGGGGTGAAACACTGGAGGTGCACAGCAGATTTTCCGGGATAGGAAATCATTTAGAAATCCTCGGGAAGAGTAGCATGAGACCGTATATCGTACTACATTCAAATTAATCCAAACCAATATCGTCTGTACAGTGCAGCATCACCCATGTGTTTGGCTCGGGGTTGTCTTCCCCTTTCCTGTCTGCGTACGTTCTGGTTTCTTTGGTAAAGTGCGACTACGGAACTGTGGCAAGGGTCACTATATGAGTTCTTTTACATGCGTTATGAACGTTCAACACAACACATGGGACTTCGCGGTTTATTGCTTTTTTAGGATAGTATAGCGCGCAGACCACCGCTTAAGATCTTTTTTTTTTAAAAAAGGGAGAGAAAAAAAATTGACATTTAAAAGAAAAACGGAAAAAAAAATCTTCCTTAGTAGAAGGCAGTCGGGCGGACAAAGTGAGATTAGCGTTCTCCAAGTTGCAGGTCCTTAAAACCCTTGCACATCGGGCGAGTCTGTCGTTGTTCTCCAAGTTGCAGTCCTTAAAGCCTTGTCACATCGGGAGTCTGTCGTTGTTCTCCAAGTTGCAGGTCCTTAAAGCCCTTGTCACATCGGGCGAGTCTGTCGTTGTTCTCCAAGTTGCAGGTCCTTAAAGCCCTTGTCACATCGGGCGAGTCTGTCGTTGTTCTCCAAGTTGCAGGTCCTTAAAGCCCTTGTCACATCGGGCGAGTCCTGTCGTTGTTCTCCAAGTTGCAGGTCCTTAAAGCCCTTGTCACATCGGGCGAGTCTGTCGTTGTTCTCCAAGTTGCAGGTCCTTAAAGCCCTTGTCACATCGGGCGAGTCTGTCGTTGTTCTCCAAGTTGCAGGTCCTTAAAGCCCTTGTCACATCGGGCGAGTCTGTCGTTGTTCTCCAAGTTGCAGGTCCTTAAAGCCCTTGTCACATCGGCGAGTCTGTCGTTGTTCTCCAAGTTGCAGGTCCTTAAAGCCCTTGTCACATCGGGCGGGTCTGTCGTTGTTCTCCAAGTTGCAGGTCCTTAAAGCCCTTGTCACATCGGCGAGTCTGTCGTTGTTCTCCAAGTTGCAGGTCCTTAAAGCCCTTGTCACATCGGGCGAGTCTGTCGTTGTTCTCCAAGTTGCAGGTCCTTAAAGCCCTTGTCACATCGGGCGAGTCTGTCGTTGTTCTCCAAGTTGCAGGTCCTTAAAGCCCTTGTCACATCGGGCGAGTCTGTCGTTGTTCTCCAAGTTGCAGGTCCTTAAAGCCCTTGTCACATCGGGCGAGTCTGTCGTTGTTCTCCAAGTTGCAGGTCCTTAAAGCCCTTGTCACATCGGGCGAGTCTGTCGTTGTTCTCCAAGTTGCAGGTCCTTAAAGCCCTTGTCACATCGGGCGAGTCTGTCGTTGTTCTCCAAGTTGCAGGTCCTTAAAGCCCTTGTCACATCGGGCGAGTCTGTCGTTGTTCTCCAAGTTGCAGGTCCTTAAAGCCTTGTCACATCGGGCGAGTCTGTCGTTGTTCTCCAAGTTGCAGGTCCTTAAAGCCCTTGTCACATCGGGCGAGTCTGTCGTTGTTCTCCAAGTTGCAGGTCCTTAAAGCCCTTGTCACATCGGGCGAGTCTGTCGTTGTTCTCCAAGTTGCAGGTCCTTAAAGCCCTTGTCACATCGGGCGAGTCTGTCGTTGTTCTCCAAGTTGCAGGTCCTTAAAGCCCTTGTCACATCGGGCGAGTCTGTCGTTGTTCTCCAAGTTGCAGGTCCTTAAAGCCCTTGTCACATCGGGCGAGTCTGTCGTCCATGTGCAGGAGCAAGATCTGTTCTGGCGTCTGTTCTTTCGCTCGTATTGCCAGTGCATAGACACATTAGTGTCGTGTTTCACAGACGCGAGAATTTTGCCAGTAGCGGCGGGAGAAAAGAGGAGGGGGAAAAAAATAATTATGCGCTATGCTAATTCTTTTGAAGCAATATGGCTTCTTCTTCGAGTTGTTCTGGTTTTGAAGGCTGGCTGGCATTCTGATCGTTTCCTGCATCAGACAGAGGACGTCACTGCTTTTCGTGCACCAGATGGCGCGCTACAGCTGTCAGCCTTGTTGTCTGGCATGTGTGGGCACGCCATGCAAGACACTCGCAAGAAGTCCTCGCTTCTCGTCTTTTATGAAACTACACCGTTGGCGAATTCGTAGAAGAGCAATGTGCAGTTCGACTGGTAACGAGACTCCGACGCGAAGGTTAGTGTGAATTTCGATTCCTCACTCCACGCTGCTGATTTAATGCACGTTCGAGGGTTCTTGCTCTGTTACTTCAGTTAAGAGAACTGACTTGCGAGTAGTATCATGTTTGACGCAGATCTGAAAGCAGGAACGAATTTTGGATCCTCTTTGATGAAGAACAACCCAAAGGAAACGAAACTCATGTCCAAAGGAGATGGGTTGTAGAGTTCACGACCTTCACCTTTGTTCGGATTGAACGATTGCCTTCACCTTGCGCAGTTTTACCGTCCGAAAAGTTGAGCATATCTAACTCTCCGCAAAGTATATGAGCACTCGCGCTGGCGCTCGCTCATCTGGGTGGTCAGACCTGTCAAATGTCAATTAGCGCAAAAAGCGAACCTTCCAGCGAGAGAGTCGCCTGCTGTGACATAGGTTTTAAGACCAAATTGTTCCAAGACCCAAATCTGTTGGGAATGGTAGCCTGGAGCGGAGAGAAGAGAAAAAGGTGGAGGTATGTTGGAATCTGTAAGTGGTGGTGGGAGAGGAAGGGAAGGGGGTGGGGAGGGCGGGAGAAGGTAGGGTGTAGGGAAGACGGAGAAAAGGTGAAGCGTGATGACAATCTGAACGATAGTGGGCAGCAGGACCTCTTTGGTCACGCTTGTGGCTGTGGAGGAGACCACCGTGCTGTCACGGCACTACGATCCACGGGCAGAGTCAGTGGCCGGCATGGTCTGGTGACCCGCTGTAAGGGTCTGCTTCCCCCTGGGGCCCTTTGGCCCTAAGGCTCGCCGCTAACCTCTCTCATGGCGTGCTAGCTGGATCGGATGATAACAGATGATTGTCTCCCTTTCCCTGTAGTTTTAAGGGTTATGAATTTACCAATTGTTGGAGAATGTCTTTTTGGGAAGTGGCTAGCAGGGTGTTGATTTAAGTGAATGTGCATGCTTTGCTTGGCGTGTTTTGGGGTATTTTCACTAAGACTTGTAAGTTTTTTTTTGTTTTTTTTTAGATGGGTTTTACTTTTGTTTGTCAGAATCAGTTATACAAGAAATGACATCTTCATATCTCAACAAGTTATACATCCTAAACTTTCTGTAAAGGAACGTTGTGAATGGCAACTACAGAAATGTGTTGATGGAACTTGGAAGAAGGCATCTTTCGTACTCGATTCAGTCAGTGACTCGGAGATCAGTTTCAAAACAGCTGCTGTCTGACCGTGAATCAGGTAAGCATTTCTACATGAAGAAGGGACACTGAATTGAAGCAACATTTGTCGTATGAACATTCTCACTGTATATGAAGACCTGCTATCGTTGATATACATGTATGTCAGTAAAGGATTAAATAAATATTCAGTGCGAAATATAAAGTGATAATTTCCAGTGATGCATCATTGATATTCCGTGGATAAAAACCTTCATTGTCAATGTTTCACTCTCTCTCTGTCCTTCTGTCTGTGTGTCTGTCAGTCATTCACTCTGTCTCTCTGTCTCTGTCTCTGTCTCTCTCTCTCTCTCTCCTGTCTCTCTCTCTCTCTCTCTCTCTCTCTGCGCTGAGAGGGAGGGGGAGGGGAGGAGAGAGAGCGACGTCCGCGCGTTCATGCGCTCGCACATGTGAGCGACACCCACCCTCCCCAAACTCCCTTCTCCCCCCCCCCCCCCCCCCCCCCCCCCCTCCAGTTCTCTCTCCTCGATCGATTGTCAGTCTTTGACATTGCGTCAAAAGTAAATTAGACATGCAAAACGTGGGTGCGTTCAATTTCAATGGTGTATGTATGCTTAGGAATACTTATTAAGAATCAGACGGAAAACAAAAGATGTGACCACGTCTTTCATTTTAATACGAACTATACGCTGATTAATCATTGGTTGGTTTCAGGCCCGAAAAATGATTGATATTCATAGTTGGTCGCTCATTTTCTCTTTGTGCGTATGTGTTTGTTTGTCTCTCTCTCTCTCTCTCTTCTCTCTCCTCTCTCTCTCTCTCTCTCTCTCTCTCTCTCTCTCCAGTCTTTGCCACCATCTGTCTGTCTCCGCTTCTGTCTTTGTCTCTATTTGTCTGTCTGACTGTCTGTCTGTCTGTCTGTCTGTCTGTCCTCTCTCTCTCTCTCTCTCTCTCTCTCTCTCTCTCTCTCTCTCTCTCTCTCTCACTCTCTGTGTGTCTCTCTCTGTCTCTGTGAGATTTCTTTTTAAACGAACAAACAAACAAACATCCATATGTTTCCGTCAACCCAAGCCTGACTGAGCTGGAGAATAAAAAATTAATCTGATTTTGCCCACGAATAATTCTCTCTCTCTCTCTCTTCTCTCTCTCTCTCTCTCTCTCTCTCTCTCTCTCTCTCTCCTCTCTCTCTCTCTCTCTCTCTCTCCAAACGACGAACGGCCATCTGTTTCATCGGTGTGGCAGATAACCACTACGATTTAGAAATTCTATGTTCGTGTGCCACCTCTCTCTCTCTCTCTCTCTCTCTCTCTCTCTCTCTCTCTCTCTCTCTCTCTCTCTCTCTCTCCTGCTGTATCTGCCAGGAGTTCTGCTACCTGGATGCTGGAATTGATGGGAGCTAATGCCATGTTGTCTGGGAATCATTATTGATGAGGTGGGGAAGGGGGGAGGGCGGGAGGGGGTTGGGGGGGGGGGGGGGGGAGACGGGGAAACGCACAGCGGAAACATCGGAGTTAGTCACCTGTTTAGTTTCGGGATTGTCACGAGTCGAACTGACGCGCAGTGTGTATTTTGCGCCTCCACCCACTACACCCGCGCGCGCGTGAGCGTGTGTGTGTGTGTGTGAGTTCATTTGTTATACAGAAAGAGCAGGCCAATCATTAGTCTATGTTATACAGTTGTAGACCAATCATTAGTCTATGTTATACAGCTGTAGGCCAATCATTAGTCTATGTTATACAGCTGTAGGCCAATCATTAGTCTATGTTATACAGCTGTAGACCAATCATTAGTCTATGTTTACAGCTGCAGGCCAATCATTAGTCTATGTTATACACTGTAGGCCATCATTAGTCTATGTTATACAGCTGTAGGCCAATCATTAGTCTATGTTATACAGCTGTAGGCCAATCATTAGTCTAGTTATACAGCTGTAGGCCAATCATTAGTCTATGTTATACAGCTGTAGGCCAATCATTAGTCTATGTTATACAGCTGTAGGCCAATCATTAGTCTATGTTATACAGCTGTAGGCCAATCATTAGTCTATGTTATACAGCTGCAGGCCAATCATTAGTCTATGTTATACAGCTGTAGACCAATCATTAGTCTATGTTATACAGCTGTAGACCAATCATTAGTCTATGTTATACAGCTGTAATATCAAGGATGCACTTGTTTTCATATTTCAAATGAATTTAATCAGTTCTTTTATATAAACATATGTTCTTCTTCTTCTTCGTTTCCTTTTTTTTTTTAAATGTATTCAACATTTCACGTATCCTTTAAACGGTCTTTTTTTTATGTGGAGACATGTTTTGTCCTGAGGTAATTCTTAAAACAACTATTCATGGAAAACTGCATTTTTCACGTTTCAGATTTCCTCTAAACGGTTGCTTCAATCTTCTTAATTTGTTGTAGACAGTCTTCAAAAGAGTTGTCAATCAGTTGTTTTGTTTTTGTTTTTAACTAATTAGCTGTTTTATGTTTCAGGCGACCCTGAAAACAGTTGGAGAAGAACACAACCATGCCTCACACTGGTAAGTTTCTTTAGACAAAAAAACCCAGCCATCATCATCATCATCATCACTTCTACCACCACTATCACTTACACTGCTACTACTATCACTACCACCACCACTACTACTACCGCCACTACTACTACTACTACTACTGCTACTACTACTACTACTACTACTACTACTACTACTACTACTACTACTACTACTACTAGTCGGTTTAACGAGAGTCGAGTAGTGTAACAAAATCTATTCAATATAGCCCGATTTCATTGTAACCAGCGCTGCAGACACAAAGAACTTTTCTTTTTTTTTCTTTTGTTTGCGCTGCATTGCACCCCATTACCTTGCATTTTACAGAATAGTATTGATTTTATTGCATTGTACTGTATTGCATGAATCCATAGTTGCAACAGATATCTCAGATCTGGGCTACTGTCTGCTCCGAAGTGTTTTCCACAAATGAGTGATGTTCCTTGCGGTCCTTGGGGCCCCCCAGTGGGTCATGGAAATAAAGTCTGTCCTCTGGAACTTCAGCATTCTTTCAGGAGAGCACAGGACGTAGGTCGCCATTGGACAGTACCACCCCATGTTCGTGTTTTGTCTGTTTCTTTTAACTGCTTGCTAATGGTATTTTTTATTTCAATTTTCTTTCTTTTTTTTTCCATTTATCTGTCAAGCGAGGTGCACCCGGAGACTGGGGCAGTTTCTTCTATGTCGTATGTTCTTTTCCTTGTGCTAAACAGTACATGCTGATCGAGGGATCTCAGCTTCACGACCCATCCGATATGATAATTATGATGACGATGGATTCTCCCGTCGTGTCCAACGGATGAGTAGGCAGGCAGGTCATCTGCTGATGTGGGTCCTCATGTGGGAATGGAGACCAGTTCCTGAGGCAGAAAGCCTTCCACAGACGCTGCATGGAATGGAGTCCTGCAAGGATGGGCCCCGTTTTCTCCGATTCCTCTTTTCCTGGATGGCGGCTGCTCTGTTGCGCTCAAATGTCTTTGTGCCCTGGGTACACTGTTGCTTCCACTGCGTTCTGTCAAGGGGGAACATCTTCCCAGGAAGCATGTCGATGTTGCAGCTTCTGAGGTTGGCCTTCAAGGTGTCTTTGTATCTCTTGAGAGGCCTTCCTTGGTCACGTTGTCCTCCCTTCAGTTGTCCACGAGCAGCATCTTTGGAATTCTGCTGTCCTCCATACGGACAACGTGTCCTGTCCATCGGAGCTGGCTTTTGGTTGAGAATACACTCAATGCTGGGTAAGCCACGCTTCTTCTGGACCTGTACGTTGGACACTTTGTCGTACCATTTGATGCTGAACTTGAGCAAGCATTGCTGAATGAACTGTTGGAGTTGTTGGATGTGTCGGCGGTACGTGGTCCAAGGCTCACACCAGTAGAAGAGAGCACTCAGAACCACAGCTCTGTACACGGCGACCTTTGTGCACAATGTGCGTTTTAACCGACGTCAGGATAACCGCTTCGACTGAATCGATTTTAGTACATGTAGTGGTGTTCTACTCTTGATGGCGATTTGTTTGTTGGTGGTGAATTTTATTTTGTTGTTTTTTGGTGGCTAGGG
>CM031615.1:65117266-65123793 GCA_018398815.1 Conus ventricosus
CCCCCATCCAGTCCAGCCCGCCGCTGCCACAAACTGCTGGCCCCGGAGACGATTCCTTTCACAGGGCTGAAGAGTTCCATTAGTCCCGTGCGGAGCCTTCCTTCCCACGTTTTTAACGCTACATCCCCCCCCCCCTCCCCCCTCCCCGCTCTCCCCCAAGCACGTTCTCGCTACCCCTCCCCCCACCCCCACCCTTACCCTCTTCCCCAACTCCTACGAGACGGTTACTCTTGTCCCTGTCAAATTGATCATTTAATTGTCATCGCTTCACTTTGATGGTCGATCATCTGCGCGGCGGCCCGAAGGCTTGTCTAAAGGGAGAAGAAGGGTGGATTGGGTGCCCGGGTGGTGGGGAAGAGACGGAGGTGGGGGAGGAAGGAAGGATGTGTTTTAGTTGAGGGCGTGGAAATACTGCTCTTTACGGGGGGGGGGGGGGGGGGGGGGGGGGGGGGGGGGGGGGGGGGGGGGGGGGGGGGGGGAGGGATTGTAGGAAGGAGGAGAAAGGAATGGGGTGAGATGGTGTAGGAGGGTAGGGGGGAGGGGGGGCGGGGGGGGGGTGGGGGGGGGTGCTGACTAAACACCTGTTTGCTTTTGAGATAGAAGCGATAGCCTCAGTAAGTTTCACAAGCCGCCCTGCCCACGCGCGGCGTAATGGCTGCAACCCCCCCCCCCCCCCCCCCCCCCTCCCCTCCCCCCGCACTTCTTACTGAGCTCAATCGGGTACTACTGACAGTGGAGAAAGAGGGCAGAAGATGGGTGTATAGTGAGTGTCGGCACTACTGGCTGAAGGTTTAATGAGACAGGTGAGAGACTGAGTAAATAAGAGTAGGGGAAGGGTCGGGCGGGGAGTGGATGGGAAATAATAGGATTATGGGGGGGGAGATTGGGGGGGGGGGGGGGGGGGGCGGGGCGGGTCCCAGATTTCTTGTGACCCAAAGCAGCGATGCCCCCCAGGGGTCCATGATTCTTTTTTAAATAGGCTGTTGGGTAGATTTTTCATTCGTTTATTAAAGACAATTTTAATTCCACAAGTTTCTTCTCTCTTCTCCTTCTTGTTCTCCTTCTTCTTCTTTTTCTTCTATCTTTTTCTTCTTCTTCTTCTTCTCTCTTCTTCATCTTGTCTTCTCCACTTCCTCCTTCTCTTCTACTTCTTCTTCTTCTTCTTGTGATCTTTTCCTCCTCCTCCTTCTCCCGCCTCCCTCCTCCTCCTCCTCCTCGCTCCTTCTACTCCTCCTCGCTCCTCCTCCTCCCACCTCCTCCTCCGTCTTCTTCTTCCCTTCTGCTTCTCTACATCTTCGTCCTCCTTCTCCTCCTCCTTCTCGCCTCCTCCTCCTCCTCCCTCCCTTCTTCTTCTCTTCTCTCTTCTTCTTCTTCTCATCTCTTCTTCTTCTCCTCCTCCTCCCCTCCGCCTCCCTCTCCTCCTCCTACTCCTCCTCCTTCCTCCGCATCTTCTACTTCTTCTTTCGGACTCTTTCGTGACTTTTCTTTCATTTATTTTCTTTTCTCCGCCTCCCCTTTCTTTCTTACTGTTTCCGTCCTCTTCCTCTTCCTCTTCCTCTTCTTCCTTCTCTCCTTCTTCTTCCTTCTTCTCTTCTTCTTCTTTTTTTCTCTTCTTCTTCTTCCCCTTCTTCTTCTTTTTCTACTACTTCTTCTTCTTCTTCTTCTTCACCTTCTTCTTCTTCTTCTTCTTCTTCTTTTCTTCTTCTCCTTCCTCTTCTTCTTCTTCTCTCGTTTTCTAAATTAAAAAAAGAGATAAAAAAGTTGTATGAGTCTCTTCTTTCAGTGTTGAATAATTATTGCTACATTTGTCAGCCGGACCATAGAACGTACACTCGCGCGCTTGTCGCTCGCTGGCATACTCACCGGCTCGTGGTTAATCAAGTTCCATTGGTCAGATCATCCGTTTCAGACTTTGTCAGCTGGAATTCAAGTTGCCCTTTTGCCCTGTCCTGTTTTGTCCCTGTGTCCTACTCGCCCACACATGACGTTCTGATACATGGCCTTGGCATCTGCTGCTGTGTTGCAAGTCAGTGTTTTGTGAGATAGAGCCCCCCATCCCCACCATAGAGCCCCCCATCCCCACCCATGGAGCCCCCCATCCCCACCCATAGAGCCCCCCATCCCCACCCATAGAGCCCCCCCATCCCCACCCATAGAGCCCCCCATCCCCACCCATAGAGCCCCCATCCCCACCCACAGAGCCCCCCATCCCCACCTAATTTTTCCTTCACCTTTCCTCCCTCCACCACCAGGCATTTTGTACGCGCAGACAATGTCTCTTGACCTGAAAGTGCCCACACTTCTGTGATTATTACCAACACACACGCACACACACGCACACGCACACACACACACACACACACACACACACACACCACACACACACACACACACTGTGTGTGTGTGTGTGTGTGTGTGTGTGTGTGTGTGTGTGTACATATGTATCTCTAACCATAAAATCTAGTGTGTGTGTACATATATATCTCTAACCATAAATCTATCTATTTAGCCACACACACACACCACACACACACACACACACACACACACACACACACACACACACACACACACACGCGCGCGCGCGCGCGCACACACACACCACACACACACACACACATATTATATATATATATATATATAGAAGAGAGAGAGAGAGAGAGAGAGAGAGAGAGAGAGAGAGAGGAGAGAGAGAGAGAGAGAGAGAGCTTTTATACCCTATGCGCAAAATGCAGAGAAGGAAGCTTCACTCCCCTTTTGGAAGAAAAAAAAAACCGGGACGGTGGGCGAGAGAGAGAGAGAGAGGACAGAGACAGAGACAGAGAGAGAGAGAGAGAGGATGGGAGCGAAAGCAGAGAGGTGGAGGAGCAGCAGGATCTTCTCAAGCAAGAAAGGAGGAGACTGCACGTAGCAGAACTAAGCTTCTGCTCTATTGTAACGTAATGTTTATGAAATATGCCGTCCATTCCCCATCCCCCACCCTCACCCTTCCCCACCCCACCCGACCCCACTCGATCCCTACATCTTTCTCCTTCACTACCCCCCCCCCCCCAACCCTCCATTCCTGCTCTTGCGTCACCATCCCTCCTTTTCTTTCTTTCTTTTTCTTCTTTCTTCTCTCTAGCTTTGTTGGTTTCACATGAACAATCTCTGCCCTGGAACTTTGCCCTTCACTGAATCAAGACTTCACCAGGCATCACTATTTATCATACAGTAATGGGGGGGGGGGGGGGGGGGGGGGGGGGGGGGGGGGGGGGGGGGGGGGGGGATTAATGATATAAAAAACACACATTACGTCAACTAGTTTTGACGCCGACTTCCATGGTCAGCTGAGGAAGGTTTGCAAAAACCGAAAGCGCTTCTGTAAAATGCTTTGGGTGTTTTTTTTTATTTGAATTATTTCTTTCCATCTTTCTTTTTTTTTTCTTTCTTTCTTTCTCTCTCTTTTTTTTTTTTTTTTTTTTTTTTTTTGTATAGCACCCATTCTTGTCATCAATTTAAAAAGTCGTACATTAATTTCCCGCAGTGAAACACGTTGGTGAATACACACACTGTCTGTACGGTTGAGTTCAGTGACGCTGTAACGAAACGTCTCTGTTCTTGGTCAATGCCTTCACTCGGGAGACTCCATGCCATGAAAGAGTCCATGCCTTTCTGTCTGTCAGGCTTTCTCTCTCTCTCTGCTGTCTGGTCTCCCTCCCGTAGGGCGGCGACCCATCTTCCAACCTCCCTTCACCATCCCATTTCTTGACCCCCCCCCCCCCCCCCCCCCCCCCCCCCCCCCCCCCCCTCCCCCCTCTCCTTACTCTTCCTGCCGCCCTTTCCTCAGTTGCTATCTTTCTGGAACAGTGGCGAGTTCAGCTGTTGTCGTCCCGGTTCTGTAATTGATGCACTTCTTCGTAAGACGTTGTCAAATGGTTGTTACAGGGGAAACAATTCACCACAACGAGCAACCTATTGCATCGGGTGCATTGACTGGTGTCGGGGCTGTGAATGGATAATGTGTGGTGTCTTACATATGGGAGCATACTTGCATCAAAACGGCATTATTTTGGGAAAGCAGTTGTTTTCCCGTGGAAACAGTAGATTATCTTGGAAAAAACAAATATTTTTCAGGTCCAGGGTAAGCCGTTATATTTCCGGTCGAAAAAAGCCGATTATTCATGGAACACGTTAGCCTACTTCTCATGAAAAAGACTAATTATTCACCGATAAAGATATTTCCTGTAAAATAAAGAGAATAACTACCCACAGAAAAGGTAATTTCCATTAAAAAAAATATATTATCCACAGAAAAGGTATTCATCATGAAAAAAAAATTCACGGAAAAGTTATTTCCCGTAGAAACTAATTATTCACAGTAAAGAAAAAAAGGATTATTTTCCTAGAACAGCTAACTATCCCTGAAAAACAGTCACTTTGAAGTGAAAACGGCTCATTATTCACGGGAAAATCTTTTCGTGAACACGGCTATTTACCTCAGGAAAACGTTTATTTCACCTGAAAAAAAAAAATCACGTGTAGAAAAACAGCCATTTTCAATAGCATATCATCCCACCAACAACAGCTAATTATCTCGAGAAAATTGTTTTCCTGCAAATGTAAAGCTGTATCCACAAGTGAATAACCGTTTCCCCGTGATAACCCCCTTTCGAATCTTGCATGCTCCCATAATTATGGCGTGGCGCGGTGGCTCAGTGGATAGCACTCTCGTTATATGGGCAGACCATTAAAGTGAATGGAAATGCACTGCGCCGAGCTGTGGGAAAAGCAGGTTTGAATTTGGTGCACAGACGTCCGCTGTGACTAAAACACAACACAATACAATATACGATGCACTGCGAACGAGTGCGATACAAGGCAAGGCAAGCACAAACAAAGAGATGTGTATGTAGTAAGATGAAATGTAACGGTGTGCAGAGCAAATGATATTCATACGCTTGCGATACAGTACAACACAATCCAATATACAATACGATATTTGTTACGATGCTATACAACGGAATACAATGCAGATCAGTACAATATACAGTACAACAGAATACAATACAGTACAATACAGTACAACAGAATACAATACAGTATACCGTACAACAATACAATGCAGTGCAATACAGTACAACAGAATACAATACAGTATACAGTACAACAATACAATGCAGTACAATACAGTACAACAGAATGCAATTCAGTATACAGTACAACAATACAATGCAGTACAATACAGTACAACAGAATACAATGCAGTATACAGTGCAACAAAATACAATGCAATACAATACAGTGTACAGTACAACTGAATACAACAGCATACAATGCAGTTCAATATTCTATAGAGTACAACAGAATACATTGCAATACAATACAGTATACAGTACAACAGAATACAGTGCAATGCAATACAGTACAAGAGAATATAATACAACATAATACAACGCAGTTCAATACAGTAAACAGTACAACAGAATACAGTGCAGTACAACACAGTATACAGTACAACAGAATACAATGCATTACAATACATTTTACAATACAACAGAATACAATGCAGTACAACACAGTATATATACAACAGAATACAATGCAGTACAACAAAGTATATACACAACAAAATACAATGCAGTACAACACAGTATATATACAACAGAATACAATGCAGTGCAACACAGTATATATATATATATATATATATATATATATATATATATATATTATATATATATATATATATATATACAACAGAATACAATGCAGTACAACACAGTATATATACAACAGAATACAACGCAGTACAACACAGTATATATACAACAGAATACAATGCAGTACAATTCATTGTGCAATACAACAGAATACAATGCAGTACAATACCGTATATAGTACAACAGAATACAATGCAGTACAATACAGTGCAACAGAATACAATGCATTACAATACAATGCGGCACCCAGTATGATACAATGGAATGGAATGCAATGGAATAAAGTATTACATAGTACAACACCGTGCAATGCAATAAACTTAATTGCACAACATTGTGTAATGAAGTACGATGCATTACAGTCCAATTTTATCCAAACTGTTCATCTGATGGGACAGTTCAAAATATACAAAATGTACAGCCGTCTAATTCCTGCATTCCGGAGACAGTTCCCCCAACCTATGCCCCCACCCCTGAGTCCCCCCTGCTAACCGCCCCCCCCCCCCCCCCCCCCCCCCCCCCTCCCCCCGTCTCCGTATCCCTTTCCACCAAATGGGCCGCCACATTGAATGAATTCCCCTCAAATATTATTCTTATGAGTTTAGACTTCACTGAATACGATAGAGTTTGGACAACCGAAACTAGCAGTTTCAACATAAAGAAGTTGGCTGCCCCAGTACTTGACCCACGTGTCAACTACTCCCATCAAACGCAAAAGTCTCCACCCCCGACAAGCATGGCACGCATGTCCCACAGTCCCCCCCCCTCCCACCCCCCCCCCCCCCCCCCCGCCCCCCCCACCCCCACCCCCCCCCCCCCCCCCCC
>CM031615.1:65123893-65135309 GCA_018398815.1 Conus ventricosus
GATCTGAGATTTTACAGTGGAAAGATTTTTTTTTTTGTACAAAATTTCGGATGGGTTTTTAGACGATGTATCTTAAAGAATTGTGTGAATGAATGACTTGTGGGTTGACTTCAACGCGGTGACAGCCCTGATATGGCTCCTTGCGGTCGGCTGGGCTATAAGCAGCATTACCTTACCTAGCTTGAAAGCGACTCCCTCTTCACCCACCCCCCACCCCCCACCCCCATCCTAACCCTCCTGACGCCCCCTGCTTCAGATGTTCTTTTTAGTTTGAACACCTTGAACGTTTTATGCACGAGTGGCTAAAACACTGTTGGTTTAGTTGCAAAGTGAGGCGACTGCAGGCGGAAATCTGAACAAATTTTAAATGTCATTAATAGCGAACCGCCAAGAAAACGTAGACAAACGAATCACAAGACAAACACGACGCGTTTCGACCTCTTAGGTCTTCTTCAGGCAAGATTTAAAAAAAAACAAAAAAACACTCAGGACAACGAAAATGAATGAGCAATCAGTTATCTTCATTCATTCAGCGCAAGATGGGCGTTTCATTCAGCGTGCATCTTGTGCTGAAGGGAATGAAGAGAAGTGATCGCTCGATGGGCGTTTCATTCAGCGTGCATCTTGTGCTGAAGGGAATGAAGAGAAGTGATCGCTCGTTCGTTTTCGTTGCCTGAGTGTTTTGTATCTGCCTGAAGAAGGCCTAAGAGGTCGAACGCGTCGTTTTTGTCTGTGATTCGTTTGTCTACGTTTTCTTGCGGTTCGCTATTATTGCATTCAACGTTGTTGGTTTACCGTCTAAGAGGTCGAAACGCGTCGTGTTTTGTCTTGTGATTCGTTTGTCTACGTTTTCTTGGCGGTTCGCTATTAATTGCATTCAACGTTGTTGGTTTACCGTTGTTGTTGTTTTCTTTATTTTAAATTCAGCTGTATTCTTTGTCCGCTGCTTGGGGAAAAGGTCGGTCTTGGTGACAAATGATTGTTCGCGTTCACCGAGGATGGGAGGGAAGGGGTGGGGAGGGGAAGGCGAGGTTTGGGGGTTGGGTGGTGCGTTGGATAGGATCGGAGACAGTTCGATTGGAAAGTTTCTTTCAAGGTGTAAAAGTGTGTTAGAGTGCAGGTCGTATGGTCAAAAGTTCTTGATCGCTGTTCACATTATTTCCATCAGACTTTGTGAAAGCCACGTCAGCGCGATCTTACAACCATGTGTCCTACATCTGATGAACCATCGGCTTCGTATTTTCTTTATAAAAAAAAATGAATACCCCTCTACCTCAGCACATTCTGTTGAACTGTTGCACAGTCGATGGAGAGAGAATATGGAATCGGGCTAGATGGCGTTAGAGTGGTAAGGGACAGATGACAAAAGAAAAGAAACTACTACTACAACTACTGTTGTTGCTGTTGCATGATGATAATATCGCTAGTGATTAATGTAATGGTGATAATACTAATAATAGAGTAAACGTGTGCTCGTAGACGATGTGATTAAGAACCACGCTATTATCTGTTATGATATTTCATAGGAGACATCTGCTAACAGTTCTTGCGCCCCTTACTGCTACTTCTTTGACTCTCTACCACACCCTCTTCCCCTCCACCCGCCCCTTACTGCTACTTCTTTGACTCTCTACCCCACCCTCTTCCCCTCCACCCTCCCCTTACTGCTACTTCTTTGACTCTCTACCCACCCTCTTCCCCTCCACCCGCCCCTTACTGCTACTTCTTTGACTCTCTCCACCACACCCTCTTCCCCTTCCACCCGCCCCTTACTGCTACTTCTTTGACTCTCCTACCACACCCTCTTTCCCCTCCACCCGCCCTTACTGCTACTTCTATGACATCTGACCACACCCTCTTCCCTTCCCCGTCCCTTACAGCTACTTCTTTGACCTCCCACACCCCCTCCCCACCCCCCACATACTGCACTTCTGTGACTCTCCACCACACCCTCTTTCCCTTCCACCCGCCCCTTACTGCTACTTCTTTACCTCCACCACACCCACTTCCCTTCACCCGCCTTGCCTTCTCAGAAGAAATGGAGATGTCACGTGGCTTTCTTCCCCGTTGTTTCCGCATCAACTCACCCCCAATCCTCACACACATACGTAAGCACGCGCGCGCGCGCGTGCGTCCACACACACACACACACACACACACACACACACACACACACACACACACACACACACACACAACACTGAACGCGCGCGAACGCGCGCAAAGACCGCGCAAACACACCTGTTGTTTGACAACACGCGCGGCAATGGCGGTCAGTATGTAATCTGCAAGCGGCTGTGCTGTAAGCGTATGAACAGAACTATCGTTATTGTTTTTACGTAGCGAGGTATTTTTCAAGTCTTGGACGTCTTATGTTCTAAATCTACATGTTATAACATTTCACCCTGATCACTTAGTTTTAAAATATAACGTCGAACGTCTTTGGTCTGTGTCCTAACAGTTTGTTTCACTGAGGCTACAGGCGTTTATCGCTCATTATCTAAGAGCCCGCTGTATCCCTTCCAAACGTCTGTTCCTACCTCCCCCCCCCCCCTCCCTTCCCCTCAGTGCCTTCACGGCTCCTCATTCACTGATGCCCCCTCGCTTCCTTTCTTTCTGTGAGGGAAACGGACGTTCCCAACATCCTGGAGGAAAGGACATTGGAGGTCCCACGAAACTCCTTCCTGCACCAGCTTTCATTCTCTGAGTATCCTGCAACAACTTTCCAATGTTGCCAACATGGGAACACAGGTCTTCTGTGAGGATTGTCTGTGTGATACTTTTCTCAACCAGCTTGACCGTCCCTCTCATGTGTTCGTTTTTCACCTCGTCATCTTGGTCCTCCTGTGAGCCAATCTGCAGCACACCGCGCACCTAGAATTCCCCGTGTACAGTGGATAGGAAACCCCATGCCAGAATAAAGGGGTGGGTAGGGTGGGGTAGGGCTCTTTTAGTACAAGCTGTTTCCAGTCTTCTGGCGATATTGTGCTTCTAATTTCCTTCGGTTTTTTTTTTCGGGTTTTTTTTTTCCTTTTCTTTTTTTCGGGTTTTTTTTTTGGTTTCCGTTTCTTCACTCTTTTTTCTGCCTCCGTGGCCCGTTCTTTAGTCTGCGTTTTGAACGGTCTACATAGTTTTTTTAAAAAATCGCTCCACAGGAATGCAGGGGAGAGAGGGGGTGGGTGGGTGGGTGAGGATTTGTCAATGTCATTTGTGTCCCGGTCTCGTAGAACTCCGGTGCTGATGATTTCTTGTGTGTGTGTGTGTGTGTGTGTGTGTGTGTGTGTGTGTGTGTGTGTGTGTGTGTTAGTCTCAGCTGTTTTCTTTTTAAATTTGGGTTTTGTTTTTCTTTTCTTTGTCCTGTTGTTTTTCTGCATTTGTGGTCTGTTCATCTTCCTGTGGTCTGGAAAGCATTTATTCTTGATAAACTTTGTAAGATGCTAGTTCTTTTTTATCTGGTGACTAGATAACGAGATCTTAACCACTGGAACAAGCACTTGTCCATTTGGCGATGCTGTTCGTTAATTAGGCTTTTTGGTATGTCCTTGTTGCACTGGAATTGTCTCAAAAGGATTTTCAATCGTTTTTTTGTTGTTGTTGTTTGTTGTTGTTGTTGTTGTTGTTGTTGTTGTTTTTTTTGGGGGGGATTGTTAAAGGAAACTCTGAGCGAAATGCTTAGAGTGGCCTTAAGATGGTTTAGTTTTATCCGACTGAAGGACTGCAGCATGGAAATATTATGAAGAAGTGCACCTGTACCCCATACGTTGTTGCTTGTTGCTGCTTCAGTTGAATGATTTGTTTATGTACACATAATTGATCAATTTTAAAAATGCTTATAAAGCAAGAAAAAAGTGCACCTATAAACCGTGAGTTAATCTGAGTGTTCCTGTGACGGGAGTGACTTGTTAGTTTTATTGTTCGTTTGTTTGTATTGTACTTGTTGCTTTCTTTGTGTTTTGTTTGCCTGTTTTTTGGGGAACGAGTTGACAGCCCTGGAAATGCTCTCTGTGGTCTGTTCGAGCTGTACTGAAACAGACATTGTCCCGTGCCCATCTCCGACACCGGCATCTCAGTTTTGTTTCTGACAATGCTTTCGGCTTTTAGTAATTAATTTCTTCTCAAAACACGAGCAGTCTTCACTGGGTGATTGTGGAGCCAGTATGCCAGGACTTTGTTGGTTTTCACCACATATCCGTGTTGGTTTTCACCACATATCCGTGTTGTTTCACCACATATCCGTGTTGGTTTTCACCACATATCCGACGAGCACGGTCTGTCAAGAACTTCCTTAGTTTGTCTCCAGCCATCCAGTGTCCGTTATGTCTGGAGCTGTCGTTTACCGCTTGTAAAACACGCTTTCCTCTTAAACTGAAATTTATTATGCACGCACGCGCGCACGCACACACACACCACACACACACACACACACACACACACACACACACACACACACACACACATATATATATATACAAACACACACACACGCACGCACGCACGCACGCACGCGCGCGCGCGCGCCACACACACAGAGTGTCCTTACCGTTTTCTCCGTTGTACGTTCTACGTGCTATGTTCACTTCTTGCGTGATACTTTTGCCTAAGGTTAAGTTCCGTTTAGCTCCCTGTACTATAGGTCAACAAACAGGCTGCCATGTAAGTGCCCCCCCCCCCCCCCCCAGTTCACCGTTTAGCCCCCTGTACTATAGGTCAACAAACAGGCTGCATGTAAGTGCCCCCCCCCCCCCGGTTCACCGTTAGCCCCCTGTACTATAGGTCAACAAACAGGCTGCCATATAAGTGCCCCCTGTACTATAGGTCAACAAACAGGCTGCCATATAAGTGCCTCCTGTACTATAGGTCAACAAACAGGCTGCCATATAAGTGCCCCCTGTACTTAGAGGTCAACAATACAGGGCTGCCATATAAGTGCCCCATGTACTATAGAAGTCAAACAACAGGGCCTGCCATATAAGTGCACTGTTACTTTGGTCAATCAAACAGGAGCCATAATAAGTGCCCACGGTTACTATAGGTCAAACAAACAAGGCTGCCATATAAGTGCACCCACTGTTACATAGGTCAACAATAGGCTGCATCTTAAGTGCCACCCGGTACTATAGGTTTACAAACAGGCCTGCCATTATAAGTGACCCCTGTATTTAGGGGTCACAAACAGGCTGCCATGTAACGTGCCCTGTACTATAGGTCAACAAACAGGCTGCCTTATAGTGCCCCTGTAATATAGGTCAACAAACAGGCTGCCATATTATGCCCTAGTACTATAGGTCAACAATCTGGCTGCCATATTTTAGTGCCCCTGGTTCACCGTTTCCTGTCTGGAAGGTAGACAAAAACCGCCATCTTTTACTTTTTTTTTTTACCAGTGACAAGTTTCTGCATATGGTTGAGTTGCACTTTGTGTTCTGGAGTTCTCCAGGGCTTCATGCTGTTCACTCTTTTGAGTGTAACCAAAGCCTCAAGGTGATTTCGTTGCGTTTCGTGAATCACTCCCGATTGTGATACCGATCATAGTATATTCATACAGTTCATCATTGCTGCGATCTTATTTCGTGATACCGCTCTGTAGTATCCAACAATATTTCGTTGCTGAGATTCCCTTTGCGACATCCGTCAAACTAGCATGAAAGCTGTTTCAGTGTGGACCCGTGCAGAGAAGTACATACAAGAGCAAACGTTCGGTGTGTGGGTAATGTTAAGGTGAGAGTCGGACAATCACCTAGGTGGTAGGACGGACGGGATACCGCAACAGGATGGCAGGTCGGAAGGGAGGGGGATGGAAGGGAAGAGGGGATAGTAGAGGTTATAATGGAACACCACACCGATACCATCCGTAACATCATAAATCCAATACATGATGCAACTGGCGGTCTAGTGAACTTGTTTTACTTCGGCCTGGGTGCTTGCCTTTTAAAAAAAAATACTGATCCATGCATGTCTTGTTACCTCAGTCTGGCGACTCGATATGATAGTGTTTTATAAATTACTACGGCCACTGATATGTTACGTCTGATCCATCAAATAACGATTTGCAGCTTATGGTTTCTTTAAATATTCCTCTTTTACCCTGTTCCATTCTCGTACGATTTTCTGGTGCTCATCACAACACTTCTTTTTAAAAACTTCCTTTTCTTCTCGCTTGCATCCTTTCACACCAGGATGTCTTGCTCTTTTTCTGTCCAGTATTCTCTCCACTCCCTGCTTTTAAAGTTTTGTCAGGATGTGCTTCAGAGACCCTTCACTTTTGGCATTTCGTAACCTGGTGTATTAGACGTGCTGAAGAGGGGATTGGCACACTCCATCGCCAGTTTTTGATATCCGTCCAGTGGTATTTCTCGATTTCCCTTCCGCGGATGTCTTCGTTTAATATTTAATGGTTTTGAACCTGTGAGCATCATTCTTCTCTCCTCCCCCCCCCCCCCCCCCCCCCACCCCCACCCCCCCCCCCCCCCCCCCCCCCCCCCCCACCACCCCCCCCACCCCCCCCCCCCCCCCCCCCCCCCCCCCCCCACACCCCCTAATTCTTTAGGCCAATTCATTATTCGCATACACGCTGTTTTAATTATCATGTTTCCATATAATCTCCGACCTTTAAGCACTGCTAGTTCCTACCCCCCCCCCACCTTTTTTTTTTTAAAATTCTTCTGTACTTCAAACTGTTCATTTCATACAATTGACTGATCTAGTATTCTGCATTGCCTACGAACTTACGATACAGTCTTTTCCGTTCGCAACTCTTTACTGCTCTTTCGGCGGTTATTGAAACAAGGGATGGCAGTACCTTATTCAACTACATCTAGTTCTCCCTTTCCCATCTGGCGGTAATTTGTGTTCATTTATTGATTCTTCTCCATCCATTATTTCATTCACTGAAAACTCCTTTCATCCTCCAGATGCTCAACATTCGGTTTCTCTTTTTTTTTATCGTCACTCGTTCCACCGTTCATCTTTCCCACGTTTCCTCAGTTACCGTTCCTGTCACCTGTTATAATTCTCATGTTCTCTCTTCTCACCGTGTTCTTCATTGACTGTTGTTCATGTTCTCTTCGCTCAGTGTTCTTCATTGGACTGTTGTCATGTCCTCTTCTCACCTTTTTCTTCATGACTGTTGTCCATGTCCTCTTTCTCACCTTGTTCTTCATGGATGTTGTCATGTCCTCTTTCTCACCTTTGTTCTTCATTGACTGTTGTCATGTCCTCTTCTCACCCTTGTTATTCATTGACTGTTGTCATGTTCTCTTATCACCCTTGTTCTATTGACTGTTCTCTTGTCCTCTTCCTCACCTTGTTCTTCATTGACTGTTGTTCATGTTTTTCTTCTCAACGGTTCTTCCTTTACTGTTGTCATGTTCTCTTTCTTCTTTTCACTTGTTCTTCATTTGACTGTTGTCATGTTTCTTCTTCTCACCCGCGTTCATCATTGACTGTTGTCATGTTCTCTTATTCATCACGTTGTTCCTCATTGAATATTGTCATGTTCTCTTCTCACCTTGTTCTTCATTGACTGCTGTCATGTTTCCTCTTATCACCGTGTTCTTCTTGACGGTTGTCATGTTCTTCTTCTCACCTTGTGCTTCATTGACTGTTGTCATTTTCTCTTTCTCACCGTGTTCTTCATTGACCTGTTGTTCATGTTCGCTTTCTTTCTCACCTTGTTTCTTCATTGATGTTGTCATGTCTCTCTTCTTCTCACCTTGTTCTTCATTGACTGTTGTCATGTTCTCTTCTCTCACCGTGTTCTTCATTTGAGTGTTGTACATGTTCTCTTCTCACTTGTTCTTCAGTGACTGTTGTCATGTTCTCTTCTCACCGTGTTCTTCAATTGTCTGTTAGTCATGTTCTCTTCCCTCACCGTGTTCTTTTCATTGACTGTTGTCATGTTCTCTTCTTCTCACGTGTTCTTCATTGACGTTGTCATGTTCTCTTCTCACCGTGTTTTCATTGACTGTTGTCATGTTCTTCTCACCGTGTTCTTCATTGATGTTGTCATGTTTCTTCTTCTCACCTTGTTACTTAAATTGACGTTATATGGTTCTTTTTATCACCTTGTTCTCATGACTGTTGTCTGTTCTCTTCTCACCGTGTTCTTCAATTGACTGTTGTCATGTTCTCTTCTTCTCACTTGTTCTTTAATTGTCTGTTGTCATGTTCTCTTATCACGTGTTCTTCATGGATGTGTCATGTTCTCTTCTTCTCACCTTGTTCTTCATTGACTGTTGTCATGTTCTCTTTCTTCTCACTTGTTCTTCCATTGATGTTGTCATGTCTCTTCTTCTTCTCACCTGTTCTTCATTGACTGTTGTCGTCTCTTCTTCTCACCTTGAACTTCATGACTGTTGTCATGTGTTCTCTTCTCTCCTTGTTCTTCATGACTGTTGTCATGTTATGCCCCCCGTCTTCACTCAGCGTGTTTGTGTTCTCTTCATCTCATCGTTGGTCAACCATTCATTATTAACGCGTTACCGTCTTCTCATTCCGTTTTCATTCTGTGCTGATTGTGACCACTGTTACTTCGTCGCAATCATGTTTCCGTTACGGCCATCATTCTCACGCCCCTTTCATTCCTCGCTTTCCTACATCCGTCTTCGTTCAACTTGCGGGCACCAGCCTTCCATCTATTATTCATCTGTTCTGTGTTCTTTATTCCCCTCCAGTCGACATTCTATCACTGCCTCAGTTGTCTCCCGTCCAGCATTACCATTCTTGCGTTTCACCCTCCCCGCTCCATACCCCCTCCCCTCTTAAGTCCCCGCAGTCAATCATCATACTTGTCTTTTTGCCAGTCCAACATTCCTCATTTCACGTTTTCCTGCAGTTCAACCACTTCAAGTTTCTAGTTCTCTTATTCACGTTTCCTCATCCAACATTCAATCATGTGTCACGTTTGACTCAGTCCAAACATTCATTATTTTTCCTTTTCTTCCTCCATCCGACATTCATTATTTTCACCATTTCCTGTCGAACATTTATTATTCTCACGTTTTCCTCCGTCTAACTTTAATCATTCTCGCGTATCCCCGCTCTCCAAAATGGTTCATTCTCCACGTTTTTCCAGTCCGTCTCACGTTTTCCTGTCCGATATTAGTCGTTCACACTTTCCCGCTGGTCAGCTTTCATCATTTTTACGCTTCCTTCTTTCAGCATTAATCATTTTTTCGCTTACCTTTATTTCAGCATTCATCATTTTTGCGCTTCCCTTCTTTTCAACATTCATCATTTTCGCTTCCCTTCTTTCAATCTTTTCTCATTTTTACGCTTCCCTCTTTCTCATTTCAGCAAATTTTTGCGTCATCCTCATTCATCAAGTTCGCGTCACATTCACGTTCTCTTCTCTAATTTCGTCCGTCATTCGTAATTTCTTTGCTTCTTCTTTTCTGATCGCATCCAGCATTCGTTCTTCTCTGGTTCTGTTCTCCATTCCTTTCATCTTCTAGAGTACTCTGACGATGTCCGTTTTTCATGTGCTCCCCACGTTCCTCCCTCTATCCCCCTTCCCAAGTTTCCTGTTCATCATTTACACCTCTCCTTTTCTCTTTTTGTAAAAACACTCATCTTTCCCCTTGTTTCTTTACTTTTATTCTGGCAATCACTGAAAATTCCCACGCTGTTGGTGTTCATTCATCCATTGCACTCACACTTTTTAATCCTTTCTTCATTTCCTTTAGTCCGTCTTCTTCGTTCTCTCGATATAGTACATCCACAATTCTGTCGTCACCTTTTCATGCATAATCTTTCATTCTCTCTTTCTTCTTTTCATACTCTCTTTCAGAGATATCACTTTCTCTTTTCATCCTGACCCCTCATTAATGATGCGGAGGCTTTAATCGTTTCATGATTCATCTCACTCTCTTTCGTTCATTCTTTTATCATTTTCGCGTTTTGCCGATTTTCTTCCAATCGGGGCAGATGAGCCGTCCTCAGTCTTTGCCGTCTCATCACGAACTGCCCTCATCACTCACTTGTTAGTCCTCCCGTAACTTTTTCATCATTTTCACGTTCGTTCTTTCCATCTTTCTTTCTCATTCTCACGTTCTCTTTTCTCAGTCTATCACCATTCTTTAGGATTTCTTCCGTCCGTATTGACCCTTTTCTTTCTCCTGTTGTACATCTTTCACCACATTCTTTAGGATTTTATCCGTTCGTTATTGAAAGCCTTTTCCTTATCCTGTTGCTGTCTTTCGCCATTCTCCTCGCTGTTTCTCATCCGCTCAATACTAATCGTGTTCTAATTCCCGTCTATCATGCACCATGTTCTCGTACTTGTCTTTAGTTATTACCTTCACGGTTTCTTGTGGTCATTGTAATATGTTATCCATGTTCCTTCTTTCCTTCCTTCGTCATATTTCGTTCTCTTGTTCTTGTCCTTCATAAAAACATTCATTCGTTTGAATTATTCGCATTCGTCTAATCCACGGTCTATCATTCGCTACTTCTAGTTCATGTCCATCACGGACATTTCTTAGTTCTTTCCCCAGTCCGTTGTACATCGTTGTCACGTTTTCTCTATTCATCTCGTTCCTTGTCGTGTTTTTATCCATACCTCGTCCTTCATTCTCGTCTTCACTTCATCTATTTCTTCCTTTATTGAATCTTTCTGACAATATCTTATTTTATGTAATCCATACGTCCTGACGCTTTTTTTTTTCACTCTCTCTCCTCTCTTCGTGTGCCCGTCTCCTGATTTCATCATTTTCACATTTTTCTTCTTTTCTCCTCGTGGAAAAAGTATTGTTCTCTCGTTTCGTTTTTCCCCAGTTTGTCCATCACTGGGATCATTCTCAGGCTGTTATATGTTTCATATAGCCAGAATATATCATTCTCATGCTCTCTCGTGGTCTTTTTCCCTCTTCTGAACTTCTCATGCTACTGTCCTTGTCCACTGTACATCATTTTCAGTTCCCCTCTCTCCCTTCCTTCATGGATGTAATGGCAACTCATTCCCCCTATCATTTATTTAATTTGTATGTTATTAGCGTTACGTTTACTCCTTTTATTACTTCCTTCACTTTTCTTAAGTTACGTTTGTAACCATGTCCATTATGCGTTCTTTACACATTCTTATTACCTAGTCCGAACAATTTTTTTTCATGATTCTCTCGTTCTTCTCCAATAACCAATCTTCATCTTCCTCTCCTCTCCCCGTCATCTATTCATCATTTTCCTTTTTTATCATTCTAACATTGTCTTAACGTCCCGTTCGTGATCTTTGGGTTTCTGTTATCGAGTTTAACATTTTTCATCAGATTTAGATTTTACGGATGAATGATTTTTAACGACGTTTCTGGTGCGTTTTTATATGTATTTTAAAGAGATGTCTGAAAGTTTTTTTTGTTTGTTTTTTCTTTTGGATGACTTGTGAGTTGATTTTAACGTGGTGACAGCCATGAATATGGCCCTT
>CM031615.1:65136309-65160881 GCA_018398815.1 Conus ventricosus
ATTACCTTACGTCCGTTCTCATTCTCCCAGTCATCAGTCAATTTCCATCATCATTTCCTTCTTGCGTCAGTCATTCATCGTTTTCAAGTCCTCTCCACTCAGTAATTCATCGTTTTTAAGTTCTTCTCCAGTCAGTCAGTTATCGTTTTCAGGTTCGTCTCGTCAGTTATTGATCTTTTTCATGGTATTCTCCAGTTAGTCACTTACCATTTTAACGCTTTTCTCCGGTCATTCATTGATCCTTTTCACACTCTTCTCCCGCCAGTCATTCGTCATTTCACAGCAACAAAGTTGTTGCTAAAACCAGAATAGTATTATTTTCTGATTTTCCTCATTCTGAAATATCCGAATTCAAAAATGTGCACGTGTGGAAAAATAAAAGAATTGAAGAATAATGATAAGAAACTGCCATTGTTTCCTATTAAATTGGGAAGCATCGTTAGCATGACATCTTTTGACAAAAGCATAGACGTTTGTAAGACATTCTTGGAGAGCAAGTTATAGTCAAGCCTCACTTCTGATATTAAGAGTTGAAGAGATGAAGATGAGACTATATATCTGTTCATCAAAGTCCAAATTCTTATATTACATACAAGGAATTTAGCAGACATTTGAAGTCTTTCTTTTCGCGTAAACGTGTTGCAGGAATTGTATTTATTGTTAAAAATGCCAGAGGATCGTTTTAAAAAGCTTCTGGAAAAAAAGATATTTATAATACATCAGGCCCTTTAAAGAAAAGGCTGATGCATATAAGATAATAAACTCGAAAAGAAAAAGGTTGGCAATATTTCTTGACTTCAAGAAGTCCAATCAATTCAAAATCATGCTGCAACACTCGAGCCAAGAGTAAGTGGTGATGTTCCACACGCTGTACTGGCTTCCACTGAGGATACTTACGTATGTGTTTGTGTGTTTGAGGTGTGGTGTGGAGTGTGTGTGTGTGTGTGTGTGTGTGTGTGTGTGTTGTGTGTGTGTGGTGTGCGCGCGCGCGCGAGCGTGCCTGTGGTGTGTGTGTGTGTGTGTGTGTTTTGCGTGCGGGAGCGCATGGTTATATGATTAGTGCGCGCGCATGTATAGTCGTGTGCGTGCGCGCGCTTGTGCTGGTGTGTGTGTGTGCCCATCGTCGGTTGTTTGTGTGTGTGTGTGTGTGTGTGTGTGCTTGCTTGTTTTTTGTGTTCGGGCGCGCGTGTGTGTGGGGTGCGTTGTATGTGTGCGCGCGGGCGCTCGTGTTTTTATGTGCGCGGGATGGGGGTGGGGGGTGGGAGGGGGCAGCGAGTGAGTTGACACTTTCGAGCAGCCATGTCAATTGATGTGTTTGTGGAGGAGCCAGAGGATAGGGGAAAAGATGGGTGTGGAGAGGCGTGAATGAAATACATTTGTTTTGTTTTGACCAATTGTACTGTTTTTGATTGACTTTGTCAAACAGGTTTTGATCATTTTTTCATGTAGTTTTTTTTTGCAGATTGCTGGGAATACGGCTTCACTTGGTGTAGATCGCGGTGTTCCTCTCTCTCTCTCTCTCTCTCTCTCTCTCTCTCTCTCTCTCTCTCTCTCTCTCTCTCTCTCTCTGTACTTGTACCCTTTTCTCTTGTGTTTACTATTATTCCTGGATGATGCTTTAATGTTTTGTGGCATTGACTTTGACGATCATAAACTTGCTTTTACTATTTTCTAAATTGAGTCATAATAATAAATTGTCCTATTTATCATTTAAAGTGTACAATAACAAATAACTTGCAAAACTGCTCTAAAATTTGAAAATTAGTAGAATAAGCGAAGTTTCGTATCAGCAGTTTCTGTTAATCTGGAGAACCTGAATGTGTAAGCGTCGGAAATATCTAGTCATCTTTTCAGAATACCCATACCTTTCAGTGTGTCATTATTACTTCTGCTATGTGTGCTACTCCTACTTAGGACCTATCATCAAAAGAAAAAAAGACATACGGTGTAATATTCAGACGATATTTTCATTAAGAGAAATGCAAATCTAAGAAGACGAGAGAAATGAATCAAGCACAAGACATTTATTACCTGGATATAAATACATTTAACTTTTTCATGGAGTGATATGGGCTGACACATTCAGGAGAGAAAACACTAATAATGATTTTTTTTTTTTTTTTTTAACGGGGAGAGTCTGACATTATTGCCACAACATTAAGTGTACATGGCAAAACTTCGCAACTTTCACTAGACGAAGTTTTGGGATACTCACTTGACAAGAAATTACATTGGCGATTGAGAATTTGATAATGACAGCAAGGAAAAGGTCGAAATGTTTGACAGCAGCTGATGTTTAACCATGGGATCAAGATACATACAACAACAATACACCTCCGTTACCACAGTCCCTTGCCTCGTCCGATCAAAATTGATGCATGAATAAGTTTATTTTTTAACATTGCACAGCTTGTTGAATGAAATACAATCTACAGACAGCAGAGCTGTTAAATTAGTTCTTGGCAATCTGATACATACAAATATATTGAATTCGTACCATGAAGCTGGCTTAACATCCTTTTCAGAATAAGGTAAGTTGTCAAAAGCTAATCGTTTTTATTCGAAGTCTTTGTTGTTGAATTCAGAAACAGAGAAAGTATTGCTCGGCTCTGGTAACGAGTACCTGAAAAGAGCTAGACACACGCTGTCTCTCCTCGGCCAGTTGTAAATTATAGAAACGAATTATAAAACAAAAACAATTGTGTTCTTTCATCTATTTCATCTATTACATCGGGTCCAACCGTGCCTGTCATACCTCGCTAAGAGAATGGACAGGTCAGATTTGATGATAATTGTATTTCATTGACGACTGGTGAAAAGATTAACATTTTATTAGCTGAGAAAGATGATCACGTGAACATTTTATATTTTGACACTCAAGAACATCTGAAAGCCGTTTATCCAAATTATTAGAAACATGCTTACAGATGGCACAATCGTAGATTCACGCACACGTTCTGCTTTATAAAGTCATTTGAAATACAAAAATAATTTTGTCTTGGTATCACTAATATCTGTTTCTTTTTTCGCAGGTCCGTGTGAAATGATTGGGGCATGCACTGAAGAAGTGTTCACCACTTCCTTCCAGTTCGTCGTGAGCTCAAAGGCATTAGGCTCTACAGATGGTAGTTCACCACATTCCTCCAGTTCTGTCGGTGATGTTCAAAGGCCTCAGGCTCTACAGATGGTATGTTCACCACATTCCTCCAGTTCTGTCGGTGATGTTCAAAGGCCTCAGGCTCTACAGATGGTAGTTCACCACATTCCTCCAGTTCTGTCGGTGATGCTCAAAGGCCTCAGGCTCTACAGATGGTAGTTCACCACATTCCTCCAGTTCTGTCGGTGATGCTCAAAGGCCTTAGGCTCTATAGATGGTAGTTCACACATTCCTCCAGTTCTGTCGGTGATGCTCAAAGGCCTCAGGCTCTACAGATGGTAGTTCATCACATTCCTCCAGTTCTGTCGGTGATGCTCAAAGGCCTTAGCTCTACAGATGGTAGTTCACCACATTCCTCCAGTTCTGTCGGTGATGCTCAAAGGCCTTAGGCTCTGCAGATGGTAGTTCACCACATTCCTCCAGTTCTGTCGGTGATGCTCAAAGGCCTTAGGCTCTACAGATGGTAGTTCACCACATTCCTCCAGTTCTGTCGGTGATGCTCAAAGGCCTTAGGCTCTATAGATGGTAGTTCACCACATTCCTCCAGTTCTGTCGGTGATGCTCAGAGGCCTCAGGCTCTGCAGATGGTAGTTCACCACATTCCCTCAGTTCTGTCGGTGATGCTCAGAGGCCTCAGGCTCTACAGATGGTTGTTCACCACATTCCTCCAGTTCTGTCGGTGATGCTCAAAGGCCTTAGGCTCTGTAGATGGTAGTTCACCATATTCCTCCAGTTCTGTCGGTGATGCTCAGAGGCCTCAGGCTCTACAGATGGTAGTTCACCACATTCCTCCAGTTCTGTCGGTGATGCTCAGAGGCCTCAGGCTCTGCAGATGGTAGTTCACCACATTCCTCCAGTTCTGTCGGTGATGCTCAAAGGCCTTTGGCTCTACAGATGGTAGTTCACCACATTCCTCCAGTTATGTCGGTGATGCTCAAAGGCCTTAGGCTTTACAGATGGTAGTTCACCATATTCCTCCAGTTCTGTCGGTGATGCTCAAAGGCCTCAGGCTCTACAGATGGTAGTTAACCACATTCCTCCATTCTGTCGGTGATGCTCAAAGGCCTTAGGCTCTACAGATGGTAGTTCACCACATTCCTCCAGTTCTGTCGGTGATGCTCAAAGGCCTTAGGCTCTACAGATGGTAGTTCACCTACATTCCTCCAGTTCTGTCGGTGATGCTCAGAGGCCTCAGGCTCTGCAGATGGTAGTTCACCACATTCCTCCAGTTCTGTCGGTGATGCTCAAAGCTTAGGCTCTACAGATGGTCTTCCTTCTTCATCAATGTTGTCATCCATCGTCTCCATCCCTTGGTCTCGCTCCTTCAACACTTTCCTGGAGGATTATTCTAGCAGGGCCGTTTGGATCTTCATGACAATGCCAACTTAGTTCTTTGCTTTGCTGTGTCAGCAAATCTTCGTATGGCCCGATGTGTGTGTGTGTGTGGTGTGTGTGTGTGTGTGTGTGTGTGTGTTGTGTGTGTGTGGTGTTGATGGTCCGGCACACTTGTTCATTTGTGATATAATCAGTATATCTGACGTATATCTTCCCGTGACTCTTCATTTCTGTGCTTGGGTTCTTTCTTCCAGGTCCATGTCGCGTGTGCTTATTGGAAAGAATACACCCGTGCATGTAGGAGCCAGATCTGTGTTTCACTGAGATGTACTGTCTCTCCATACAGGGTTCAGTCTGGACAGAACTGATGTCTTTGCTTCTCTTGAGAGAGTATTTGATTGAAATCCCAAACCGCTGAAAATAAATCCCAGATATATGAACTGTTTAACAGTTCCTAGCTCCTATCATGGATATATCGGCACTGGAGGTGGTGGTGTGGCTGGCCATTAGCTTAGTCTTCTCGGTGTTGATATCCAATAGTATGTCTCGCAGATGTTTCATTCAGTGTTTATTTAGTTCTTGTTCAGTGCCTGCCAGGCCGTCGAAGTTCTCTGCAAAGTGAAGGGTCGTGATAGTTCTTGCCGTGCTGATTGTGTTGACATGGTCTTCAAGTGGATCGTTCATGATGCATTCCAGGACTATGTTGAAAGTAGTGGAGAGTAAAGGGGCCCTGACGAATCCTAACTGATATGGGGACCATTTTCCAGTCGCGCCCTTTCTGAATACTGCACTGGTCACTTTGACGTACACATGGTGGATGTTGATCAACTTTGTCCCGAAATCAAATTTCTTATAACAGCGTAGCATCTCTCGACAGATTCTGTCAAACGCCATCTTTGAAGTCTGTGAAGACATGACGGAACTCCTCTTGGTGTTGCAGGAGCTTATGGCGAAGGGTTTAAAGATCTGTTCGATGATACTTCAGCGTTTCAGATACAGCGCTGCCTGTTGGCAACTATGATCTATTCAGAAATACTTCAAACATTACATTTGTTACATAACTAATCTACGTGATCTTGCGGTTGTTCTGGCAGTGTTGAGGATTTCCTGTTTTGGAAGTGTGACGATTAGTGGTCGAGTGTCTTTGGCGTTAGCCACTCGCCAGTGTGCCAGATGTTGTTGCAGATGGCAGTTAACATATCAGTTACTGCCTTTCCGCCATATTAAAGTGTTCTGAGCGATGTTGTCAGTGCATTCAGCCTTGCCGTGTTTCAGCGACTTTACTGCAACTACGACTTCTTCGACAGAGTGTTGGAAAGTCATCTCCGTTTGCTGAATCCTGAATAGTCGGCATACGAGGTTCTCTTTTGCTCTGTTGTAGAGCTCAGAGCAAAGTTCCTCCGTCTTCTTATGATCTCTTTTTGCATGAGTCAGTCAGCGTCTTTGTCCTGAGTGTAATTATAGTGTTAACGATCTTATTTTCATCCTGTCTAACATTCACCATTAGCATCCTCTTCTCTCCTCATTCCGTCCGTCATTCATTTTCATCACATGTCCACTCCTCATTCCTCGTCATTCATCACACTTGCCTTCTCCTTTCCTGTCCCGTCTGCCAGTCACAGTCACCACGTTCTCCTATTCTCATTCTGTCCGTCATTTGTCATGCTTCAAGTTCTGCCGGTAATCATTCATCGTTCCCGAGTTTTCTGCACAGTCCTCATTTTCACGATCTTTACTTTTCTCCCAATCCCATCATTCATTCATCGTTCTGGCGTTCTCTTTTTCCCCACCGGTCCATCATTGATTCTTCTCCAGTCGTTGTCGTCGTTGTCTTCTCAACCGTTATTGTTCATGACCACGTTCTCTTTTTCTGATGTCCACAGTTCATCGGTTTTACGTTTTGCACATCCGTTCCTGTCTATCATTCATCCTTCTCACATTCTGCTCATGCCTTCTCTGTCATTCATAGTTCTCGAGGTGTCTTCCTCTCGTTCATTCTCCTCTACCTCCTCCTCCTCATCATCATCACCATCATACATCATCATCATCATCATCGTCATCGTCATCTCACTCTCTATCATCATCACCATCATATCTCGAGAGAGAGACAGAGACAGACAGACAGACAGACAGACAGACAGACGCACGCACGCACGCGCGCGCAAAAACAGTTACACAAATACACCCGGACACACTTACGTTTGTGTATGCTGTGTTCGTGTGTGTGTGAGAGAGAGAGAGAGACAGTGAGTGAGAGAAAGAGAAAGCATGCATGTGTTTATGACTCGTGAACGCAGAAGTAAGCGTGTCTGTTTTAGATGTTATTCTGTTAAAACTTGTAAAGGGCCCTGTAGCCTACGTTGTTAGGATGGGCGCTATAATATGTATACATGTATTTCTAGATAGACAGATAGATACATAAATAGATACTCATGTATGCTTATTGGATCTAGCATCTGGACCACACTACGAACCGGTCGAGATTTTAGACACTGATTTTTCCAGAAATTTGAAACTGTCAATTTTCGTGCGTGCGTGCGAAATTACTGAAGAAATTACATCAACACTAATGTCAGACATGCATTTACACTCAAGATCAAATAAGCTATCACTTGTTAACATTCAACCTGCACTTGCACACACCTCGCACACACACACACGCGCGCCACCGCAATGAACTCAAAACAAACGCAGACCTGCGTCCGTTCGCGCACGCACACATACGCACACATACACTCACACAGGAGCGCGCGCGCGCGCACACACACGCACACACCACACACACATGCGCACACGCACACACACACACGCGCGCACAACACACACACACACACACACACACAGTCTGTCATTAAAGTCAGCACCGAACATTTGCCTGCATCCCACTGTCTGATACTAGATAGTTCAAATACTGACAACTAGATGTTCAAATACGAGCACTAATAGTTCAAATACCGAGCAACTAGATAGTTCAAATACCGAGCAACTAGATAGTTCAAATACCGAGCAACTAGATAGTTCAAATACCGAGTAAGACTTCTCGTCATAAAAACAATAAGTTAACCAAGCAACATTTCATGTGATGTGTGTGTGTGTGTGTGTGTGAGTGTGAGTGTGTGTGTGTGTGTGTGTGTGTGTGGTTCGTTCGTTCGTTCGTTCGTTCGTTCGTTCTTTAATTTAATGTCTATCCACTTTACAGTGATCTTAAACAAATATGTGTGTGTGTTATTTTCAAAAGAAAACTTTTATCGAAACGTTAACATTTTCAGCAAATTAATGACAGTAATGTAAAACAACTAAATCAAATGTTCATTGAGCAGATGAGAAAAATAAATTGCTTCGATTATGTAGTGAAATGAAATCAAGCTTGGATATGTATCTACACACGCGCGCGCGCACGCACGCACGCACGCACGCACGCACGCACGCGCACGCACGCACGCACACACACTCGCACACACACTCACTCATTCACACACACACACACACACACACACACACACACACACACACACACACATATATATATATATATATATATATATATATATATATATATATATATATATAGTTGTGTGTGTGTTGATTGTGTGTGTGTGTGTGTGTGTGTGTAATATATATCATTAAAGTCCACTGAGGAAGATCAAAGGTTTAAATATTGAGAAAACTTCAATGTTCTTTTCATTCTTTGGCACACCATTTGTGAGTGACTTGTTTTTTCCTTCTGTTATTTTCTTCCTTCATTCCTTTCTTTTGGACATTCGTTTGATTGTTCGTTCCTTCGTTCGTTCGTCTGCATCTGTTTTTTTTCCTCATCGTGCGTTGTGTTGTTCCGTTTTCACTCACGGTCAGTGTCGAGACCAGTCGCTCGTTTTTGTTTAGTTTCATTCGTTCAATTCGTCGTGTTCAGTCATTTTCGTTAGTATCATGTTTGTTCAGGTCGGTCGTTCATCTCGTGTCGTTCAGTCATTCATCGGTCAGTCGGTCGTTCAGACATAATTCGATCGTTCAGTCGGTCATTTAGTCATTCATTCGTTCAGTTGGTCCTTCAGTCATTCGTTTATTCAGTCGGTTATCAATCATTCGTTCGTTCAGTCATTCGTTTATTCAGTCAGTTATCAATCATTCGTTCGTTCGGTCGGTTAGTCGGTTGCTCAGTCGGTCATTCGTTCGTTCGGCCGGTTAGTAGATCGTTATCATTCATTTAGTCAGTCGGTTTTCTCAGTCATTCATTCGGTCGGTCGGTCGGTCCGTTGTTCAGTCATTCATTCGTTCAGTCGGTTGTTCAGTCATTCATTCATTCATTCGGTCGGTCCGTTGTTCGTTCATTCGTTCATTCAGCGGGCGTACGGCGATACACACATGCGGGGCGTGACGTGGGTGGGGGTACAAGGGGCGCGGATGCTGGTCGTGACACGCGTGGGGGTGGGGTGGAAGAAGCGAATACAGGGTGTGACGTGTGGGAAGAGGGGGCGCGGATGCAGGCTAGGCTATGGGTATGGGCTACGGCTGCAGCGTACAACATGGCAGTGGATAGAAAGGACGGGGACACAGCGTACAACATGGCAGTGGATAGAAAGGACGGGGATACAGCGTACAACATGGCAGTGGATATAAAGGACGGGGACACAGCGTACAACATGGCAGTAGATAGAAAGGACGGGGACACAGCGTACAACATGGCAGTGGATATAAAGGACGGGGACACAGCGTACAACATGGCAGTGGATAAAAGACGGGGACACAGCGTACAACATGGCAGTGGATATAAAGGACGGGGATCACAGCGTACAACATGGCAGTGGATATAAAGGACGGGGACACAGCGTACAACATGGCAGTGGATATAAAGGACGGGGACACAGCGTACAACATGGCAGTGGATAGAAAGGACGGGGACACAGCGTACAACATGGCAGTGATATAAAGGACGGGGACACAGCGTAAACATGGCGTGAGATAGGATGGGTCGAGGTGACTGTGGAGGAGGAAGGTGCAATGCAGTGGTTACAGAGTGGGGGACAGCGTACAAAATGCAGGGTTTGGCAGGGAACAGTGCAGGAGGGATAAGGACGGGATACAGGTAAACATGGCGTGGATATAAGGACGGGGATACAGCGTACAACATGGCAGTGGATATAAAGGACGGGACACAGCGTACAACATGGCAGTGGATATAAAGGATGGGGACACAGCGTACAACATGGCAGTGGATATAAGACGGGACACAGCGTACAACATGCAGTGGATATAAAGGACGGGGACACAGCGTATAACATGGGTGGTGATACGGATGGTCGGGGTGACGTGGAGGAGGTGCAGATGTAGAGTGTTACATGAGTGGGGGTGCAGGGACACGGATTTCAGGGTTTGGCGTGGGTAGAAGCACGAGGGGAGGGGAGGGGAGGCGGGATGAAGATACAAGGATTAACATGGGTGGAGTACAGAGGGTGTGGATGCAGAATGTAACCAGATTCAACAAGCAGCAAATGAAACAAACTGCGGCGTTACTGAAACACGACAAAAAAGCAGAAGAGCACACAAAACAAAGTGTGAAGTAACGACGATTTAAGCACGACACAAAACAGGACAAGAAATTTTCGGCAAAATGCCTTCCTCAGCGACAAAAAAATACAGACATATAACATGCACAATACTCCCCTTGTGAAGCTTTGGCTTTTTTGTCGCTGAGGAAGGCATTTTGCCGAAAATTTCTTGTCCTGTTTTGTGTCGTGCATTAAATCGTCGTTACTTCACACTTTGTTTTGTGTGCTCTTCTGCTTTTTTGTCGTGTAACAAGATTGTTTTTTTGTTGTTGTTGTTGTTTTTTTTTTTTTGGGGGGGGGGGGGGGGGGGGGGGGCAAAATTCAGGGCGTGACACGTTTGGGAATATGGTGGGGTGTGGGCGCAGATTTCCGCGCCTAACCTGGATGGGGGCAAAAGAGGAAGGGGGGGGGGGGGGGGGGGGGGGCATGAATTGGCGTCAAGGGTGCACAGATTTTGGGGCCAGTCATGGGTTAAGGTTTGAGAGGCGTGGGTGTCGGGGAGTGACAAGAGTGGGGGGACAAGAGAGTGAAGATTTCAGGGCAGGGTGAGCGTACAGGGAACGTTGATGAAAGAAGTGATGATGATGGGCATATTGGGACAGAGGGGTGACGATGAAAGAAGTGATGATGATGGGCATATTGGGACAGAGGGGTGACGATGAAAGAAGTGATGCTGATGGGCATATTGGGACAGAGGGGTGACGATGAAAGAGAAACAAGGGACAAGGGGGGATGAAGATGAGTGGGCATATTGGGACAGAGGGGTGACGATGAAAGAAGTGATGATGATGGGCATATTGGGACAGAGGGGTGACGATGAAAGAAGTGATGATGATGGGCATATTGGGACAGAGGGGTGACGATGAAAGAAGTGATGATGATGGGCATATTGGGACAGAGGGGTGACGATGAAAGAAGTGATGATGATGGGCATATTGGGACAGAGGGGTGACGATGAAAGAAGTGATGATGATGGGCATATTGGGACAGAGGTGTGACGATGAAAGGAGTGATGCTGATTGGGCATATTGGGACAGAGGGGTGACGATGAAAGAAGTGATGCTGATTGGGCATATTGGGACAGAGGGGTGACGATGCATGGCGTCACACGGAAGAAAGCGAGTGCCGATGAAGGGGGTGACGTTGGTGGGCGTCTTCTTGGCAGAGGGTGTGTGGATGAAGGGCGTGGCATGGTGGGCGTATTGGGGCAAGGGGCCGGAGATGAAAGGGTGTGACGTGGGCGTCTTATTGAGGCAGAGGGAGTGGATGAAGGGCGTGACATGGTGGGCGTATTGGGGCAGAAGGAATGCGGGTGACAAGGTGGCCGTATTGGACAAAGGGGGCGCGGATGAAGGGCGTGACATGGGTCTCTCATTGGGGCATAGGGGCCCGATGAAGGGCGTGACATGGGTCTCTCATTGGGGCATAGGAGCCGGATGAAGGGCGTGACATGGGTCTATTATTGGGGCATAGGGACCCGATCAAGGGCGTGACATGGGTCTCTTATTGGGGCATAGGAGGCGGATGAAGGGCGTGACATGGGTCTATTATTGGGGCATAGGGGCCGATGAAGGGCGTGACATGGGTCTCTCATTGGGGCATAGGAGGCGGATGAAGGGCGTGACATGGGTCTATTATTGGGGCATAGGGGCCCGATGAAGGGCGTGACATGGGTCTATTATTGGGGTATAGGGGCTGGATGAGGGGTGTGACATGGGTGTCTTATTGGGGCATAGGAGGCGGATGAAGGGCGTGACATGGGTGTCTTTCTTATTGGGGCATAGGGGCCCGATGAAGGGCGTGACATGGGTCTATTATTGGGGTATAGGGGCTGGATGAGGGGTGTGACATGGGTGTCTTATTGGGGCATAGGGGCCCGATGAAGGGCGTGACATGGGTGTCTTATTGGGGCATAGGGGCCCGATGAAGGGCGTGACATGGGTCTATTATTGGGGCACAGGAGCCGGTGAAGGGCGTGACATGGGTCTATTATTGGGGCATAGGAGCGGATGAAGGAGATGGAGATTAGGGGCGTGACATGGTAGGCATATTAGGGCAGAGTGGGTGCGGATGAAGATGGTGACATGAGTGGGCGTATTGGGGTGGAGTGGGTCGCGGACAAAGCGCTGACGTGGGTGGGCAAACCGGAGGGGGTGATGTTGAGAGGATGCAAAATGAGAAATGGGTGGGCGGGGTGGGGGGGGGGGGGGGACGTTAACTGCGCATGGATGGGCATTTTGTTATGGGGAGGAGAGGAGGGAGCACATATACAGGGCGTGACATGAATCCAAGTCGGGTACACCAACACATCGCACCTTTCATCTGCTCCTCCCCAGTCCCTCCTATGTACGCCATTGGCGCGTTTTTCATCCCCCACCCCTTCCCACGTTTGGCCGTCCAAGGTGCCATGGATACAGGGCTGCGGACGAAGTGTGTGACGGGGGTGGACGTATTGGGGCAGAGGGGGGTTGTGTGGATGATGGGCTTGACATGGTGGGAGTATTGGGGCAGAAGGATGCGGATGAGGGTGACGTGGGTGGGCGTATTGATGCAGAGGAGGCGCGCATGTAGGGCTTAAATGAGGGGGGGGGGGGGGGGGGGGGGAGGTGATGCGCATGGGTGGGCATAATGGGGAGGAGGGAGCTTGTGAGCAGGGCGTAACATGGATGGCCAAACGGGGAGGGAGGTGGGGGGCAAGGGATGGAAAATTGTGCAAACGCAGGACTTGTTATAGATACGTGCACGTGAGGAGGGGGAGGGTGGGGTGGTGGGTGGAAGCGAACGAAAAGGATGAACTGTGGGGTACAGGAGACGTGGATACAGGTATGCCATAGGTATGAGGTTGCGTGACGTGAGTGGGCGTATTGGGGCAGAAGGGGTATAGATGCGGGACGTGCATGACACGAGTGGCTGTGTTTGCGCAGAGGGGGCTCGGACGAATAACGTGACGTAGGTAGACGCATAAAGCAATTGGGGCGCTGATAAAGAGCATGACGTGGGTGGACGTATTTGGGAAGGTGGGGCGGGGATGAAGGGCGTGTCAGGGTGGCATGTTGGGGCAGATGGGGTGCCGATGAAGGGTATGACGTTGGAGTCTTATTGGGGCGTAGGGGGCGCGCATGAAAGACATAACATGAGGCAGAGGGGGTGCAGATGAAGGGCGTGACATGGTGGGCGTGTTGGGGCAGATGGGGTGTGGATGAAAGTCTTGATGTGGTTGTGTTATTGGGGCACAGGGGGCCCAGATGAAGGGCGTGACGTGGGTGACTTATTGGGCCGAGGGAGCGGATGAAGGGCATAACATGGTGGGCGCATTGAGGCAGAGGGGGCGCGAATGAAGAGAGTGACGTAGTGGGCGTATTGGGGCATGAGAAATGGACGGGCACATGTGCGGGAGGGGGTGGGGATGTTAATGCACGTGGGTGGGCGTAATGGCGGGGGGAGGGGGGGAGCTAGTAAGCAGGGCGTGTATGGATGGCCAAACGGGGGGAGGGATGGAAAAGGCGCGGACGCAGGGTGTCTTATAAATAGGTGTTCATGAAAGGGAGCGGTGAAAGGAGCACATGAACACTATGATGTGTGTGTGTGGGGGGGGGGGGGGGGGGGGGGGGAGGGGGGTATTAGAGATGTGGATGTAGGTATCCCATTGGTGTGGGTTTGCCAATGAAGGTCGTGACGTGGGTGGACGTATCGGGGCAGAGAGGGTATGACTGCAGGCGTGCGTGACACGGGTGGGTGTGCTCAGGGCAGAGGGGGCGCGGATGAAGAACGCTGGTCCACATCTGGTAACACATCACCGTTAAGTGGACGTGATGTTGGCAAAAGTTGGAGTAGACTGTCAACATGGAGTGGCGTGTCACTTTAAAAGTAGCCATTCACAAAAAGGGTGCAGTAGCCGTCACCTTGTCGGTGGTCTGTCACACAGTATGTAGCCAGTCATTGAGGGATGGCTGCCTGAAACTCGGTTAGGTCACCAAAACGATGGTTAAAAAAACACCAAGGTGCCCCACCACCACCACCACATACAGACGCGTGCGCGCGCACGCACCGCCACACACACACACACACACACACACACACACACACACACACACACACGCGCGCACGCGCGCGCAGCGCGCGCGCACACACCACCACCACCACCACCACACCACATACAGACGCGTGCGCGCGCACGCACACACACACATACACATACACACCACACACCACAACACACACCACAGCCGCGCAGCCGCGCGCGCGCGCACACACCACCCACCACCACCACCACATACAGACGCACACACACGTAGACAGACGGACAGCGAGTGAGTGAAATCAAGAGAGAGAGAGAAGAGAGAGCACATTTCAAAGAGGCCAAACTGATTGGCAAGGCGTATTAACAGAATAGCGCTTTACAATGAACACCAAGCGACCATAACGGTGCCAGTCTCTCACTATCTGGTCGTTGAAAAATATGTTATCAATTTTAACCGAGTAGAGTATAACATGTACAAAGAGACAAAGAAACAAACTGTTACTTCGCCTTAATTCAAATAAAAAATACTAACAACGAAACGATCAAACAAACAAAACAGCATCATTAGTCATCAGCGTTGCGATAACCATTTGAAATCAATATCTAGATAGATAGGCAGACAGACATACATATTGATAGAAAGATAGATAGATAGACATATAGATAACGCGGTCAAAAAAGGACGGACAGACAGACACAAACAGATAGATAACGAGATAAAAAAAAAAAAGTGGCTAACACCTACTCAGACTACGAAGGTCATGACACGGTCATTGTGCAACGCTCTTTAAATCGACGATCTTTTTTAACTTTCAAATCGAAACTAGGACACTCGAACCAGGATATGACATTGAAAACTTCCCCGCCTCTTTACAGTTCTTATCTGGGAGGAAAATTCATGTTGGAAACTCCCGTTGTCACGTTTTCTTCTTCTTTCAATTTTTTTTCTCTTGTGTGTTTGCGGGTGGTGGTGGTTTGAAGTGGGCGTAGGGAGCGTGGATGGGAAGCAGGTGTGTGTGCGTGCGAGTGTGTGTGTGTGTGTGCGTGCGTGTGTGTGATTCGTTATCGCTGCAATATGTTTATAATAAAATTTAAAAAATTATGACAATAAAATAAAAATTGAAAAAAAACCCAAAAAACTTGACCTTGCGCTGTCAGCACCAACGACGTGTCGACAAACGCTTAAAGAGCACGCGCGTGCGTCACCTTCTTCTCCCCCCCCCCCCCCCCCTTCCTCCTAACCTTCCATCTACATCTCCCAACACCACCCCTCTCACGTATGTACCCTGCCCGTCCACCCCTCCCTTCCTCCCTTTCCGGTGGTCATGGTCAAGGGTAGTTACAGTCAGAGACGCGGGTTACAGGGAAAGGGAGAGAAGATGTGGGGGAAGGGGGGGGGGGGGGGGGGGGGGGGTTTAAACTGATTTTCGGATTATACTCGCTCTCTCCTAGCTTCTCAGAGACAAAGAAAGTAGTAACAGAAAAAAAAAATTTCTTTTTTTAAATCCAAGGCAGTCCATATTTAATTAGTCAGTCAGTCTGTCAGTGACTTACTTTCTTACTTAGTGAGTTAGTAAAAAAAAAAACCGACAACAAACAAACAAACAAAAACAATGTTTCCCCACTGAATTGTCGGTTAATCAGTCATTTAGTTAGTTGATTAGTTGGTCGGTTAGTGAGTAGTTAGTGTAAAAAAAAAAAAACGTCGTTTTTAAGTGAATTAATAGTTAGGGGGATTTTTCCCTCGGAGTTAACATTGGTTCTGACTCCATTTCCATACAGTCTTTCGAATGAGACTATAAACGAGGTTCCGTGTGTGAACGCACGCATAAACATAGTGCGCACACGTAAAATCCCATCACCAACTTTCGGAAGAGAAGGCAGTTTGGCGTTGGTATGGATGACACGTTACACATAGCATGCACCCTGCGTGAGAAATGGAAAGAATGAAGGAAGTAAGGAAAACTGAGTGAATGATAATGTGCGATATTGACTGGATGACACGGGAAACGACTGAACGAAGCGCCATCTGGCAGCTCTAAAGTCGGCACTACCATGTAAGCAGCCGTTGTGTAAATGAGTGTGGATTGCAAAGCACTTAAAGCTTGGTCTCTAGCCGAGGATAGGCGCTATATAAATATTCATAAGAACAAAAATAATAAACAATAATGATAATATTACACAGATTTCGCTCTAAAACGCTGTATAATCCATGTAAGCGTTTTGAGGCCTGCCATAAATTTGATCCAGCATTTAGTGTTCAACAGATAATTGATCAAAAGAGCAACTCCACACCACTTATTTCCCTTGCTTTGGGGGGAATCTTCACCAATGAAATCACAAACAATCTTCAAATGCATGACCTTCCCTTGGCTGACACACATATAATCCAGAGCTTTGCACTCGCCCGTGATCCTTTCTTTGCGCCAGATTCAAGAGCCCAAAATAATCCATTCCTTCGATTTTAATCTGTCTGCTTGGAACCGCCTAGCTTGTACCTTGATGGCCATGTGAAAGAAAATGCGGAGAATCAGCTCTCGGACACAATAACCATCCTCAAACCAATCCAGACCCGCCAAGTCTCTATAAATACTCGACTCCTTAAAGCACGACCTTGGCGTCTTCATTTTTGGTGTGCAGCCTGCAGGGGAGATAGTCATCAGGGCACCACAGTGGAGAACAGTTCTGCAGGTTGATGTGCTCCGAGGCGTTTTCCCCATACGGCCCTTTCTATAGTCTTGTCAGTCTATCGGTTTGTTGTTGGTGGTGATGGTGGTGGTTTTTTTTTTTTTTTTTTTTTTGGTTGTCCGGCTTCCCCTGTCTCCCTCCTTTAACAGTTTCCTGGAGATTTTTTTTTTTAGTTGGTCTTTAGGTCTTGTTCCAATGGCCATACAATGTAGGTTTTTTGTGTGTGTTTTTTTTTTCTTTACTGATGGCATGGCATTGTTCAAATGTCCCGACGTGCTTCGTGATGATTGGACAACCCCTTTGTCACTGGTGACCTGATTTAGTGTGTCTGATGACAAACAAACGGGGTGCGACTCTTGTGCTCCCAGCATGGAATCATTGCAGGCCCTTATATAACCCCACACAACGAATGCTGCTTAGCAACACCGCATCAGCTGGCAGACATAACAACGCAGAGAACACGGAACAAACACAGAGGAGGCATCAGAGAGCACACGGAACACAATAAAGAGACAAGGAGATGTCTCCCTGTTCGTTCTGTGTTGGGATTTCCTGCCAGGCGATTGGGTGTCGTAAGCAGCATTCGTTTGGAGTTATGGGCCTTGCAATTATTTCATCATGGGAGCAAGAGTTACCCTATTTGTTTATTATTTACTGTTCCCTGCCTCATCCAAGATTTCCTTTCAGTATATATGATGTTGAGTTCTTTGCGGTATCGCCTCACTTCCATTGTTCAGATTCTTCTTACCAGGTCCTTCGTTTTAAGGGTCAAAGTTTTGCATGCTCACAGGAATTTTTACAAGTGCACGCAGATACCTGAGATTGCGTTTCGTGCAAATGATGATTCTTCTTTCGTTTAGGGTTGAGTCTGGACGGTGCTGTGCCCCTTGGCAGGATTCCTGGTTTGGATCACCTCGTTCGTAATATATTTGGAAAACGCTTCCCGAGTTCTGTTCCTAGACACTATTAGGTTAGGTATTGACTAATTGGTAAAATATGCATTTTTTTCCCAGCGAATTAGTTTTACTCATAAGTAATACTACCCCCCCCCCCCCCCCCCCCCCAGCGTTTTAACGATCATTTTGTTATTAATTAATTGATCAGTTAGTCAGCTGATTAGTTAGCAAGTTGTTGGTTGGTTGGTTAGTTAGTTGGTTAGTTAGAGCTAGTTAGTTAATTACGTGAATATAAGTTTTTTGATAATTACATGAATCAGTTTTAACGTTGATGCTCAGCTCGGGTAACAAAACATGACAGGCAGTGACAGTCACACACAGAAGGAAAGGGCAAAGGAACCGATGTACCATTAGACCAGGACCACCAGAACGACAAACGCTCAGACGGCCTGCCTGTCACTGAAAGGGGCTATTTCCACAGTTTGGAAAGCCAGCAAAAATTCGCACTCGCAGCATTTAGCTGGACGGAGAAAAAGTATTCTATTCATCGCCTCCCCCCCTCTCTCTCTCTCTCTCTCTCTCTCTCTCTCTCTCTCTCTCTCTCTCTCTCTCTCTCTCTCTCTCCTTCTCTCTCACACACAACCCTGTTTACAACCGTTTGTGTAGTACACTTCACCCTTACTCCTCATCCCTCAAACCCCCCCCCCCCCCTTCTTCACCCCGCTCCCCCTCCTTCACCTCTGGTATCACTGCCTTGAAAGAACCTGAAAGTACCCAACAAACCGATCCGCATTTGGGTCAACTCAACATTTAATCATTTGTGGACATTGACCCGACCCTCCCCCCCCCCCCCCCCCAAAAAAAAATTGACTGATTGACCTGTTTGTGTGTGTGTGGGTGTGTGATAGAGAGAGAGTTTGTGTTTGTGTGTGTGTGATAGTTTGTGTTTGTGTGTGTGTGTGTGTGATAGACAGACAGATTCAGAGGGAAGGAGAGGGTGGGTGTGGGGAACAGAGACACGCACAAGTGTTTCTTTGAGGGGGTAATCTTGTCAACATACACGCGCGCGCACGCACACACGCACACGCACACACACACAGGATCGAACGCAATATCCTGCTCGGCAAGATAGCTTGTACAAATATCTAACGTGTGTGTGTGTGTGCGTGCGTGCATGTGTGTTGTGTGTGACCCCGACCGACCCTGTAACCTGACATTTGTCATGTATTTTGACATGTTTACGTGCAGGTGACAACGTGTGCGTTGTCCCGGCAAGCATATCAATGTCAAGCTGAACTACAAATCAACACTGGAAACAAAGAGTGCACAGAAACGCTTATTTATTACATTTAATAAACAAAACGAAGCACATATGCAAATCTTCAATAATTTTTTTTTTCATTTCGGCTTCCCACCGCTCGCCTGAAAACTTCAGGCCAACGATCTTTCTCTTACCAGGCACCTGCTCTGTGGAATGGTCTCCCTTCTTCTCTGCGTAACACGGACTCTTTAGAGACTTTAAAACCTCCCTGAAGACATGGAATGGTCTGCCTTCTTCTCTGCGTAACACGGACTCTTTAGAGACTTTTAAAACCTCCCTAAAGACACATCTTTTCTCCCGGACTGATTAACGATATCCACTTACCACTCTGTGCGTGTTTGCTGGTGTCGACGCGCTCGTGTGCCTGTCTGCGTGTGTGAGTTTTTCGTGTGTGTGTGTCTGTATGGTGTGTGTGCGAGCGCGTGCGCGAGCATGTGTGTGTGTAGGCTTTGAATTACAATTAGTATTTTTTCATGTTTTTCTGTAATATGCGCTTTGAGCTCTTGCGAGGTAAAGCGCACTATAAATATCCTTTTTTTTAAATTTTTATTTTACATTACATTACATATGTCCGAAGCTGTACAGACTTACGTAGACATAAAAGCACGAAAGAGGTCTCTCTCTGGGTAGATCGCAGCGAGCGTGACAATGTCAAGGTTAGGTAGAGATGCTCACGCGCTGGTCAAGGTCGTGTGTCCGCGTGATTGGTGAAGTTTCTCTGACGTCTGTGGATTGCTGGGAGGTCGGTGACCAGTCCGTTATGTCTGTTATCTGTGTCCACATGGCTTGGACCACGGACATTGTGGGTGGGGAGGGGTAGTTTGGGGGGGGGGGGGGGGGGGGGGCGCTCCGGTTGGTGCCTGATGTACGTGTGTGTGTGTGTGAGAGAGAGAGAGGGCGAGTGTATGTCGTGTGTGTTTGTGTGTATGAGAGACAGACGGGCAGACAGAGAGCAATGCTTTTATGCTGATTTGGTGGTTTGCATATGTACGGCATAATTTGATAATACGCAGGCTACATGACAAAGACTAGTCCAGACTCGGCCTTGATTTTCACCCCTGTAAGATCTCTCTCTCTCTCTCTCCTCTCTCTCTCTCTCTCTCTCTCTCTCGCAATAGTCAAGACGACTGGTCGTTCCTTTTAATTTAGGACATACCTACATTTAACATGTAGTCTCCATGACTTCAAAATCTGCTCACAACAAATCACGGGTAGTTATTTGAAAAGATGGCCACAGTAAACACGCATTCTCATCCTTCCAAAGCTCTCCCAACCCCAAACACTCCAAATGATGCGTGAACAAATAGTAAGTAACGGCTCTTTACCCACTGAAACAATGGTGAAAAAAAAAATAACAGCAGCAGCAGCAACAACAATAGCAACAACAACAACGATCAAAAAGAAAAAAAATCGCATACTGTAACCACCTGACCACAGTGCACTAGCATGGCGGTCGGCAGCTGCGGGGCGGGGCGGGAGAGGGGGAGGGGGATCTCGTTTCATTCACCTTGACCGTGTTCTTCTGGTGATAACACAGAAAAGTCTGGAAGAGTCCCTTGGTTAGGGTCTTTGGTGTATAGATAGTGATGGATATTACCTGACCTTTTTACCTCTTAATGTTCAGCCGTTTTGAATTTTGTTTTTTGTTTTGTTTTGTTTGTTTTTTTAGGGGGATCGATTGTTTGTTCGTTTGTTTGCTCGTTTCTTTATCTGGAAACATAGTAGATGTGGTGTAGCGTATATAGACCAGTCCACACATGTAGCGACACCTTGATGACACTGAAACTGCATAATATCGGGCGAGATTCCTGGGACCGTAGGATCCGTGAGGTCCGGGAAGAAGAGAGACTGACCTCAGGGCCGAAGAAGAGAGACTGAATTCAGGCAGAAGAAGAGAGGCCGACCCCCAGGGCAGAAGAAGAGAGACTGCCCCCCCCCCCCCCCCCCCCCCAAGGCAGAAGAAGAGAGACTGACCTCAGGGCAGAAGAAGAGAGACTGACCCCAGAAGAAGAGAGACTGACCCCCCAAGGCAGAAGCAGAGAGACTGACCCCAATGAAGAAGACGGACGACCTCGATGGACGGTCCAAACGGAGTAATCTCATATTCTACGGCTTACGGAGGAGGGACAACGAGACACCGGCCCAGTGTGAAGGTGTTGCAAAGGATCTGCTCACTGACCAACTGGGGCTGTCGCGTGATGTTGAGTTTGACAGGGTTCACCGGTTAAGCTCTAAACCAGACTCCCCCAGTGATTGCTAGATGTGTGTGTGTGTGTGTGTGTGTGTGTGTGTGTGTGTGTGTGTGTGTATGTGTGTGTGTGTGTGCGTGTGTGTGTATGTGTGTGTTTGTGTGTGTGTGTGTGTGTGTGTGTGTCTGTGTGTGTGTGTGTCTGTGTGTGTGTGTGTGTGTGTGTGTGTGTGTGTCTCTGTGTGTGTGTGTGTCTGTGTGTGTGTGTGTGTGTGTGTGGTGTCTGTGTGTTTGTGTGTGTGTGTGTGTAAAAGACAAAGGACAAGCTCCGGAGAAGTCCGATTTTTTTTTTTTTTTTTTTTATTGGTGAAGACTTTTTTTTTAGTCGTGTAAGAGAAGTTCGGCAAGAAAAAAAGATGACTCCACACTGAAATAAAGCTCGCAATAAAGGAAAATAAGCTACTATGGCTTTCAACCACCTCCTGATAGATAGCAAGAAATTTTCTATCGATTCTAGTGACAAGCCAGTGGAAATAACAGGATACTGGCCGCCGGCCAATGACGTATGCATTCTTTGTGGTCTTTCAACAGAGGGAACAGACCTTCGGGGTGCACCGGTGTTACTGTCACCCGGTAAACGGTATGACACAAAACTTGCTCGTGCTGATCGTGGAAGGGTTGCTCAGGTTGGCTGCGCTAGCGGGCAATTCAACCACCGACCCATCTGAACATGTGTGTGTCTGTGTGTGTGTGTGTGTCCAACACTGAGGGTGTGTTGGTTGAATCTATGGCGTGGTATCAGAGCGAAAAGCAAAACTACTAAGTAACTCGTAAGCCTTTTATCCATGATGCATACACATGCATGCTGAAAATGGTTTTATGTGTGTGTGTGTGAGGTCAAAATTATCTTTACTGAGGGTTGAAGAATAAACTGTCAAGCTTGTGTGCATTCTGCCTTCAAGAAAAGAAACAAATATAGCATACAACGAGGAAAATTACAAACATTTTCAAAAAGTACCCATCTTCTGCCATACACAACTCTCGTGCATGTGTGTGTATGTGTGTGTGTGTGTGTGTGCATGTTATGAACACGCTTACTTTAAAACCCTTGAAGTAAATGCACCTGAAAAAAATCGAGGTAAGATTTGTCGCCCTCACCACAACCCAATTCCCCACCCCTTCTATTCGCCTCATTCTGTCCACAACCGCCCCCTCCCCTCCCACCCTCGCCTGCTTCTCCATTCCCCACCCAGTTCCTCCGCCGCTCTCTTCCTCTTCCCCCTCTACCTCGTAACTGCTGGCCATGGGGAAAGGGTGGGGGGGGGGGGGGAGAAGGACGCGAATTTTCCGTGTTGCACGTGCAAATGAATGGACTGTGTCTTGCAACTACCTACACGCATGTATACAGACACGCACACACGTTGCACGTATTACGTGTTTCTCGTGCGGTTTACGGCTGGAGCGAACCACAGTCTCCACAGCTGCTGGGAATGACGAAAACCGAACGATGTCCTGTGTTGTTGGACTTTTCAATAAGAAAAAGACAAAACCTGGCATGTCGACTTTTCTCCACTGTCTTTGTGAGAGCACACACGTATCTGTCAGGACTTCACCCATCCAGCCCTGTCACGTACTGGTAAGGTGGATAGTTAAATTCTAATATTTTTCAATGGCTACTATTATTATAATTGACATTATTATCATTATCGTCATTATTATTATGTCATCGTCATCATCAATGTTACTAGTAATGGATGTTGTTGCTCTTCTTCGTGTTCTTGTTTGTTGTTTTTGTACAGAGTTTACATGAAGTAACTAAAAGTGGGCACGGCAGACGATCGTTTCGTCATTTCACACCGCCTTGTCGATTGAAATCAAGTGCAGCGTCACCTTACAGAAACGGAGGGTGGGGGGGGGGGGGGGGGGGGCTCTGATAATCAGGAATATATAACATGAAGTTGGAAGAGGTCCATTAAATGAATGAATCAGTATTGGCATTTGACAGGTTGTAGCTGTGAGTTCTTAATTGCAAATTTTATTTATTTATTTTTTTATTTATTTATTTTTTTTTTTTTGGGGGGGGTTGTTTTTGTTGTTGTTGTTGTTTTGGTTGCTAGAGCTACCGAAATTCACGAAAGAAAAAGCAGTAAACTACGTAACCCTCATAAAGAGGCGTTGTTTTCTCAGGCATGTGCGTAGTCTGCGGCATGCGTCAATTCAGAACTGTGTGGTACGGTGACAGAAATGTATATGGCGATTCCTCTCTCTAGTTTTGAGAAATTTGTATTATCCGAAGGTATTCACGCTTGTTACGAAGCTGTAAATCAGGTCGGAGAGTTTCAAGATGGCGGGCAGATGAAGTTGTGACTGCGTGTGTGCTCTCCACTCAGTGTTGATATTTTATGTTATACCACGTCGTATTTCGCTTACTATGAACTGAAAGCATTTTAGGTACTTGTGGTGCGGACTGTGTGCCTACTTGTGTGATGTGGTGATGCAGGACCCTCATTTCCTAGGCAAGTGTTTTGTACGTTGGCCTTGTTCGAAATCGTCAAACATCCCGCCATTTGCTCGTGTTTTTTTGTAAACACAGGCGCATGAACATTAACTCTTTGACGATTTAATATTTTGTTGACGTAGCAGATGCAACTCTCCAATGTCTATCAACAGTGGTCAGCGAAAAGAGAGCATAAAGAGAGTAGGGCACAAATTAGTCCCGTGAATGACGAGAGCGAGAAGAGAAGGTGTTTAGGCAGTTCTATGTCCTTTGAGTGATAGTGACAGTTTCCTTCAAACTGAATACAATCTGGACGAGTCGACTATTGTAGTTGATCCGATCAGGACACTAACACATCTAAGAAAGAGGACATGTCTATTAAAGACAATTTGAAAGATGCTCTGAGGATCCTGAGATCCTTACTATCTTAACCAACGCATTTACTCGCTCTCTGCAGACAGAGATCGCCAACCTCAGAGAGATAATAGAGAGCAAGGACGAGCAAATTAAAAGTTTGGAAGAAAGGGTTGATACCCTAGAACAATATACACGTAGAAACAGTGTTCGGATCACCGGGATCCCTGAGCCAGCCACTGGAGTTACTGAGGACACAGACTTCATAGTTCAGCAGATCAGCGAGACCATAGGGGTGGAGATCAAGCCGGAGATGATCGACCGGTCCCACCGGGTGGGGCGTCGTGCTGAGGGGCAGCCTGCACGCTCCATTATAGTCAAGTTCGTTTCTTATAAGAACAAGACCGTGCTGATGAAGGCCGGAAGGGCTTTAAGAACAGATCTGCGACAAGTCTGGGATTCACCGCAGTGGTTACGCCCGACCCGCCGCACGCTGCTGCCCTCAGCAGCGCCCACGCATGGGTCATCACTACCGGCCCTGACCCAGCAGGGGAAGCCCCAAGTGTTTG
>CM031615.1:65161881-65169381 GCA_018398815.1 Conus ventricosus
ACCCCTAAACCCGCATCTGCCTCTCCCCCCTCACCTACCTACGTCCCTCGACGGCCTCTCCCCCCCCCCCCCACCCCGCCCCCTCTTCCGCTCCTCCTGTCGCTCCCCCCCCCCCCCCCCCCCCCCCCCCCCCCCTCCCCCCCCCCCCCCCCCCCCCCCCCCCCTTACGCCCATACATTTCACGCGCTGCATCTGTCCTCTCCCCAGCAGTTCGCCCAGCCATTTCATACCCTGTATCCTCGCCCACCTTCCTCGCCCGCCCATGTTAAAACCCTGCTATTGCGCCCCATCTGCCCCAATACACCCACCCTTGTCCCGCCATGCAAATCGTGCCCTTCTGCTCCAATTCGCTCACCATTTCACGACCTTCATTTGTACTCCCGCTGCTCCAATAAGACACCGATGTCACGCCCTTCATCCGCACCCCCTTTGCCCAATATGTCCACCTTGTCATCGCCCGTCATGCACGTCCCTTCTGCCCCAATACGCTCACCATGTCACGCCCTTCATCCAGCCCATATGCCCCAATGAGACACCCATGTCACGCCCTTCATCCGCACCCCCTTTGCCCAATACGTCCACCTTGTCACGCCCGTCATTCCACGTCCCTTCTGCCCCAATACGCTCACCATGTCACGCCCGTCATCCACGTCCCTTCTGCCCCAATACGCTCACCATGTCACGCCCGTCATCCACGTCCCTTCTGCCCCAATACGCTCATCATGTCACGCCCGTCATCCACGTCCCTTCTGCCCCAATACGCTCACCATGTCACGCCCGTCATCCACGTCCCTTCTGCCCCAATACGCTCACCATGTCACGCCCGTCATCCACGTCCCTTCTGCCCCAATACGCTCACCATGTCACGCCCGTCGTCCACGTCCCTTCTGCCCCAATACGCTCACCATGTCACGCCCGTCATCCACGTCCCTTCTGCCCCAATACGCCCACCATGTCACACCCTTCATCCGCGTCCCCTCTGCCCCAATACGCCCACCATGTCACACCCTTCATCCGCGTCCCTTCTGCCCAATACGCTCACCATGTCACGCCCCTTCATCTGGGTCCCTTCTGCCCCAATACGCCCACCATGCCACGCCCTTCATCCACACCCCCTCTGCCAATACACGCCCCACCAACGTCACCCCCTTCATCGGCACTCGCTTTCTTCCGTGTGACGCCATGCATCGTCACCGCTGTCCCACTATGTCCATCTGCATCACTTCTTTCATCGTCACCCCGCTGTCCCACTATGTCCATCTGCATCACTTCTTTCATCGTCACCCCTCTGTCCCAATATGTCCATCCGCATCACTTCTTTCATCGTCACCCCTCTGTCCCAATATGCCCATCCGCATCACTTCTTTCATCGTCACCCTCTGTCCCAATATGCCCATCCGCATCACTTCTTTCATCGTCACCCCTCTGTCCCAATATGCCATCCGCATCACTTCTTTCATCGTCACCCCTCTGTCCCAATATGCCCATCCGCATCACTTCTTTCATCATCACTCCTCTGTCCCAATATGCCCATCCGCATCACTTCTTTCATCGTCACCCCTCTGTCCCAATATGCCCATCCGCATCACTTCTTTCATCGTCACCCCTCTGTCCCAATATGTCCATCCGCATCGCTTCTTTCATCGTCACCCCTCTGTCCCAATATGTCCATCCGCATCGCTTCTTTCATCGTCACCCCTCTCTCCCAATATGTCCATCCGCATCGCTTCTTTCATCGTCACCCCTCTGTCCCAATATGTCCATCCGCATCACTTCTTTCATCGTCACCCCTCTGTCCCAATATGTCCATCCGCATCGCTTCTTTCATCGACGCCCCCTGTACGCTCTCACCCTACCCTGCCCTGAAATCTCCACTCCCTTGTCGCTCCACTCTTGTCACGACCTGAAACCCACGCCTCCCATATCTTAACTCATGCCAGGCCCCGAAATCTGTGCACCCTTTACACCCATTCATGTCGTGCCTTCCCTTACCTACCCCCACCTTTTTCATGCTGTAAAACCCGCGCTTCCCGTACCCAGACCCATGTCACGCCCTTAAATTCGCATCCCCCCCCCCACCCCCCCTCTTTTGCTCCCATCCAGTTCAGGCGCCCCTTGTACCCCCACCAACGTCACGCTCCGCATCTGTGTATCACCGTACGCCCGCCGACTGAACGAATGAATGAACGAACAACCGACTGAACGAATGAATGACTGAACAACAGACAGACCGACCGAACGAATGAATGACTGAGCAACCGACTAACTGAATAAATGACTGAACGACCGACTAACCGACCTAACGAACGAATGACTGATGACCGACTGAACAAATGAATGACTGAACGACCGACTGAACAAATGATTTACTGAACGACCAACTGACTGACGGAACGAATGAATGACTAAATGATCGACTGAATGACTGAACGACCGACTGACCAATTGAACGAACGAACTGAACGACTGAATGACTAAACGACCGAGTGAACGACCTAATGATGTCTGAACGACCGACTGACCGAATGAATGACTGAACTAGCGACCGACCGAACAAAATTACGAATGAATGACTGAACGACCAACTGAACGAATGAACAAATGAACGAGCGACCGATCGACTGACCGACGGAACAAACGCATGAGGAAAAAAAAAGTGCAACAACGAACGAACGAACAATCAAATGAATGTCCGAAAGAAAGGAATGAAGGATGGGAGAAAATAACAGAACGAAAAAAAAAAATGTCGCAAATAGTGTGCCAAAGAATGAAAGAACATAAACGATTGTAAAACAAACTCGTCTAAAAACATCGCGGGGGATGGGCGGGAGGCTACACACACACACACACACACACACACACTGACTGACTGAAACCAATTTATTGTCAGATTAACTCAAGGTTGTACTGACAACACACAACACACACACACACACACACACACACACACACACACACACACACACACACAAAGAACCAAACAACCACGTTGAAATTTTCTCAATATTTAAACCTCTTGGTCTTCCTCAGGGGACTTTTAATGTCCAGCGGACGAAAGGCCTAGGAACAGGCGATACATATAGATCTGCCTTCGAGAGGGATTGCGATGGTTCCCTCATAAAGGCCTAGGAACAGGCGATACATATAGATCTGCCTTCGAGAGGGATTGCGATGGTTCCCTCATAAAGGCCTAGGAACAGGCGATACATATAGACCTGCCTTCGAGAGGGATTGCGATGGTTCCCTCATAAAGGCCTAGGAACAGGCGATACATATAGATCTGCTTTCTAGAGGGATTGCGATGGTTCCCTCATGCAGCTAGTGAAGGGTTTTCATTTTTATATATATACATTCTCTCCCCTCCCCCCCCCCCTTTTTTTTTCCCATTTTCAATTCTTAGCCGCTGACAATGCTTGGGTTATTGAACAGCAGAGCTGACCACTCGGACTGTTCCTTTTTTTAAAATCTCCCTTGCATCCTTAAATGGATCCTCAAGCATAGGCTCAAAGATTATCCCCTACACTTTGTACTGTTTGCATAATGTTTTTAATTTTTCAGCAACTTTTTACCTCTCCACACTTTCGTTTGATTTTTTTCTACTACCTTTTGCTGGCTGCTTTGGGGATGCTGTTGGATTCTTCTTTGAACCCTTGGTGGTGAGAACACCACAGAATTACGGACTGTGGTGTGTCTCTATTTGACGCCAAGAGCTTATATCTTTGTGCCCTTGTCAGTCAGAGATGTGATATCATTAGTCAGGAAATCCAGCACTCCGTCATCGACACAGGCCTTGAGCATTCAATAGACCGAACAGTGGCAGGCTTTGATACGGCAGTGGTGAAAGATTATGTTTCAACCTTGACTGACACGTGGGGTACCGAAACGGTTGAGAGACGAGAACAGATTGAGAGACGAGAACAGAAACTTGGCATTCAGAAAGATCGTGCTTCATCAGACAGACGGCGTGGGTGTGTTGCTGTGCGAGTCGGATGACATTGTTGTTGAGTACTCTGTGATCCGTGTTCAGAAGACGACTGTGTGTTTTGGTACGTGAAGCAGGAACACACAAACATGTCATCGGAAGAACGTGTCAAATTATCCCACCTGCGGAAAGGAAGACGTGCCAGCAACACGCAACACGCAGAGACTCAAGCACGTGCACTACGGCGGTTGCACGTGCTCCTCGGCCTGATCCAGTTTGACCTGGGATGACTGCCCTCCACTGACCGGATTATGCACACATGTCAGAGACGTTTGGTCGTTCACGACTTCGTCATGTAATGTGAAAGACAAAAAGCATTGCTATGGTGTCCACGTCTGTGTGCATCGCGTCGATTTGCTATATGGGCTGTACAGCTTACTAGCAATAAATGGGCTGTACAGCTTACTAGCAATAAATGGGCTGTACAGCTTACTAGCAATAAATTTCGTTCGTTTCGTTCGTTCTCTCTCACTCATTTTTTCTCTCTTTCAGCCATGTTATCTGCCTTTGTCCTTTGTTTCGCTTCTCTGTCTGTCTGTCTCTGTCTTTCTCTCTCTCTCTCTCTCTCTCTCTCTCTCTCTCTCCCTCTCTCTCTCTGAGAGAGAGAGAGAGAGAGAGAGAGAGAGAGGGATGATGATGATGATGATGATGATGGTGATGATGACAGAGAGGGAGAGTGAGATGATGATGATGATGGTAATGATGGTGAGGAGGAGGAGGAGGAGGAGGGGGAGGAGGTAGAGGAGAATGAACGAGAGGAAGACACCTCGAGAACTATGAATGACAGACGAGAAGGCATGAGCAGAATATGAGAAGGATGAATGATGGACAGGAACGGGTGTGCAAAACGTAAAACCGATGAACGGTGGACTGAAGAAAACGAGGAGAACGTGGTAATGAACAATAACGGTTGAGAGGAGACGACGACGACGACGACTGGAGAAGAATCGATGATGGACCGGTGGGGAAAAAGAGAAACGCCAGAACGACGAATGAATGATGGGACTGGGAGAAAAGTAAAGATCGTGAAAATGAGGACTGTGCAGAGAACTCGGGTACGATGAATGATTCACGGCAGAACTTGAAGCATGACAATGAGGACAGAATGAGAACAGGAGAACGCGGTGACTGTGAATGGCATACGGGATAGGAAAGGAGAATGCAAGTGCGACGAATGACGAGGAATGAGGAGTGGACATGAGATGAAAATGAATGACGGACGGAATGAGGAGAGAAGAGGATGCTAATGGTGAATGTTAGACGGGATGAAAATAAGATCGTTAACACTATAATTAAAGTCAGCACCACTCAGGACAAAGACGTTGACTGACTCATGCAAAAAGAAATCATTAGAAGACGGAAGAACTCTGCTTTGAGCTCTACAACAGAGCAAAAGAGAACCTCGTATGCTGACCAGGATTCAGCAAATTGAGATGACTTTCCAACACTCTGTCGAAGAAGTCGTAAAAGCAGTAAAGTCGCTGAAACACAGCAAGGCTGAATGCGTTAACAACATCGCTCAGACCACCTGAATATGGCGGAAAGGCAGTAACTGATATATTAACTGCCATCTGCAGCAAAATCTGGCACACTGGCGAGTGGCTAACGCCAAAGAGACTCGATCACTAATCGTCACACTTCCAAAGACAGGAAATCCTCAACACTGCCAGAACAACCGCAAGATCACGTAGATTAGTTATGTAACAAAATGTAATGTTTAAAGTATTTCTGAATAGACCATAGCTGCAAACAGGCACCGCTGTATCTGAAAGGCTGAAGTATCATCGAACAGATCTTAAACCCTTCGCCATAAACTCCTGCAACACCGGGAGGAGTTCTGTCGTGTCTTCACAGGCTTCAAAGATGGCGTTTGACAGAGTCTGTCAAGAGATGCTATGCTGTTGTGAAAAAAATTTGATTTCGGGACAAAGTTGATCAACATCCACGATGTGTACGTCAAAGTGGCCAGTGCAGTATTCAAAAAGGGCACGACTGGAAAGTGGTCCCCATATCAGTTAGGATTCGTCAGGGCCCCTTTACTCTCCAATACTTTTCAACATAGTCCTGGAATGCATCATGAATGATCCATTTGAAGATCATGTCAACACAATCAGCGCTGGAAGAACTATCACAAACCTTCACTTTGCTGATAACTTCGATGGCTTGGCAGGCACTGAACAAGAACTAAATAAACTTGTTCAAACACTGAATGAAACATCTGCGAGACATACTATGGATATAAACACCGAGAAGACCAAGCTAATGGCCAGCCACAACACCATCTCCAGTACCGATATATCCATGGGCAGAAGCGAGGAACTGTTAAACAGTTCATATATCTGGGATTTATTTTTAGTGGTTTGGGATTTCAATCAAATATCCTCTCAAGAGCAGCAAAGACGTCAGTTCTGTTCAGACTGAATCCTGTATGGAGAGACAATAGCATCTCAGTGAAACACAGATCTGGCTCCTACATGCACGGGTGCATTTTTTTCCCTATAATCACACGCGACATGGACCTGGAAGAAAGAACTTTAGCACAGAAATGAAGAGTCACTGGAAGATATACGTCAGATATACTGATTATATCACAATTGAACAGGTGTGCCGGACCATCAAAAAAACAAAAAACAAAAAACACCATCGGGCCATACGAAGATTTGCTGACACCAGCAAAGCAAAGAAACTAAGTTGACATTGTCACGAAGATCCAAACGGCCCTGCTAGAATAATCCTCCAGGAAAGTGTTGAAGGAGCGAGACCAAGGGGAAGGAGACGATGGATTGACAACACTGATGAAGGGACAGGGAAACCATCTGTAGAGCCTGAGGCCTCTGAGCATAACCAACAGAGCTGGAGGAATGTTGTGAACTACCATCTGTAGAGTCTGAGGCCTCTGAGCATAACCGACAGAACTGGAGGAATGTGGTGAACACTTCAGTGCCATGACAGAACAGGAGGAATGTGGTGAACACTTCAGTGCCATGACAGAATTGGAGGAATGTGGTGAACACTTCAGTGCCATGCCCCAATCATTTCACACGGACCTGGGAAAAAGAAACAGATATTAGTTTTACCAACACAAAATTATTTTTGTATTTCAAATGACTTTTTAATGCAGAACGTGTGCGTGAATCTAGGATTGTGCCATCTGTTAGCATGTTTCTAATACTTTGGATACACGGCATTCGAATGTTCTTGAGTGTCAAAATATAAAATGTTCACGTTATCATCTTTCTCAGCTAATAAAATGTTAATCTTTTCACCTGTCGTCAGTGAAAGATAATTATTATCAAATCTGACCTGTCGGTTCTCTTAGTGCGGTATGATAGGCACTGTTGGACCTGATGTAATAGATGGAAGAACACAATTTTTTTTTTTCTAATTCATTTCTTTAATTTAACAACTGGCTGGGGAGAGACAGCGTGTGTCTAGCTCTTTCCAGGTACTCGTTACCAGAGCCTTACAATAATTTCTCTGTTTCTGAATTCAAGAACAAATAAAACCGATTACCTTTT
>CM031615.1:65174381-65184381 GCA_018398815.1 Conus ventricosus
GAAGAAAATAGGCAAACGCGAAAATGATAAAAGGATGGACGAAAGGAGAGTGAGATGAATCATGATCGAAATGATCAAAGCATCAGCATCATGAATGAGGGGTAGGATGAATAGAGAAAGTGATATCTATGAACTAGAGGTGAAAAGAAGAATGTGAGAATGATAAATGATGTATGAATGGTGACGGAGAGAATTGTGGATGGGAATATATCGTGAGAACGATGAAGGACGGAATAAGAAGGAAATGAAGAAAGGAGTATGAGGCAATAGATGAATGAACACCAGACAGCGCGGGAATGGTGCAGTGATGGCCTTTATAAAAGAAAGGAAACAAGGGAAAGATGAGTGTTTACAAAAAGAGAAAAGGAGAGATGAGAATAATGAATAGGAAACTGGAGAAGGGAGATAAGAGGGAGGAACGTGGTAAGTACATGAAAATCGGACATCGTAAGAGTAATCTAAAGATGAATGGAATGAGAACAGAACCAGAGAAAAACGAATGCCGGATGCGATCAGAAAAGAAGAATGAAAAAATGACGAATGACAGACGAAATTAGAGAAGAGAACGTGGGAATGGTGAAAGGCGAACTTGATGAAGAGGATGACACAAAAATGATGAATGCTGAAAGAAGGGAAGTGTAAAAATTATGAATGTTGAACTTGTGGGAAAGTTGTGAACGAGTAATATCGGACACGGAAAACGTGAGAATAAAGCATTTTGGAGAGCGGGGAAACGTGAGAATGATGAATGTTAGACGGAGGAAAACGTGAGAATGATGAATGTTCGATCAGGGAAATGGTGAAAAAAATGAATGTCAGATGGGGGAAAAGTTAAAAAATGAATGTTGGACTGTGGCAAACGTAAAAATGATGAATGTTGGATGGGGGAAACGTGAATATGAAACATTCTAGTGTGGCGATAGTACAGGGGGCACTTATATGGCAGCCTGTTTGTTGACCTATAGTACAGGGGGCACTTATATGGCAGCCTGTTTGTTGACCTATAGTACAGGGGGCACTAATATGGCAGCCTGTTTGTTGACCTATAGTACAGGGGGCACTTATATGGCAGCCTGTTCGTTGACCTATAGTACAGGAGGCACTTATATGGCAGCCTGTTTGCTGACCTATAGTACAGGGGGCACTAATATGGCAGCCTGTTTGTTGACCTAGAGTACAGGGGGCACCTGTATGGCAGCCTGTTTGCTGACCTATAGTACAGGGGGCACTAATATGGCAGCCTGTTTGTTGACCTAGAGTACAGGGGGCACCTGTATGGCAGCCTGTTTGTTGACCTAGAGTACAGGGGGCACCTGTATGGCAGCCTGTTTGTTGACCTATAGTACAGGGAGCTAAACGGAACTTAACCCTTAGGCAAAAGTGTCACGCAAGAAGTGAACATAGCACGTAGAACGTACAACGGAGAAAACGGTCAGGACACTGTGTGTGTGTGTGTCTGTGTGTCTTCTTCTTCTTCCTAAAATACTGGTTCACTCAAAAACGAGTAGGTCACCAGCGCGCATGTTAAAAAGTAAAATAAAATAACATAAAATAGTGCGACTCAATAGTGTGTGTGTGTGTGTGTGTGTGTGTGTGTGTGTGTGCGTGCGTGCGTGCGTGCGTGCGTGCGTGCGTGCGTGCGTGCGTGCGTGCGTGCGTGCGTGCGTGCGTGCGTGTGCGTGTGTGTGTGTGTGTGTGTGTGTGTGTGTGTGTGCGTGCGTGTGCGCGCGTACCAGTGCGTGCACGTATAATCAATTTCAGTTTATGAGGAAAGCGTGTTTTACAAACGGTAAACGACAGCTCCAGACATCATCGGACACTGGATGGCTGGATACAAACGAAGGAAGGTTTTGTCAGACCGAGCTCGTCCGGATATGTGGTGAAAAACAACGAAGTCTTGGCATACCGGCTCCACAATCACCAAGAGAAGAATGTTCGTGTTTTGAGGAGAATTTAATTACAAAAAGCCCAAAGCACTGTCAGAAACAAAACTGAGATGCCAGTGTCGGAGATGGGCACGGGACAATGTCTGTTTCAGTGCAGCTCGAACAGACCACAGAGAGCATTACCACGGCTGTCAACTCGTACCCCCAAAAAACAGGCAAACAAAACACAAAGAAAGCAACAAGTAAAATACAAACAAACGAACAATAAAACTAACAAGTCACTGCCGTCAAAGGAACACTCAGATTTACTCACGGTTTACAGGTGCACGTTTTTGCTTTATAAGCAATTTTTTTTTTAAATTGATCAATTATGTGTACATAGACAGATCATTCAACTGAAGCAGCAACAAGCAATAACGTATGGGGTACAGGTGCACTTCTTCACAATATTTCCATGCTGCAGTCCTTCAGTCGGATAAAACTAAACCATCTTAAGGCCACTCTAAGCATTTCGCTCAGAGTTTTCTTTAACAAAACAAAAAAGACTACATTTAAAAATCCTTTTGAGATAATTCCAGTGCAACAAAGACACATCAAAAAGCCTTATTAATGAACTGCATCGCCAAATGGACAAGTGCCTGTTCCAGTGATTAGGATCTCATTATCTAGTCACCAGATAAAAAAGAACTTGCATCTTACAAAGTTTATCAAGAAAAAAATACTTTCCAGACCACAGGGAGATGAACAGACCACAGGGAGATGAACAGACCACAGGGAGATGAACAGACCACAGGGAGATGAACAGACCACAGGGAGATGAACAGACCACAGGGAGATGAACAGACCACAGGGAGATGAACAGACCACAAATGCAAGAAAAGCAACAGAACAAAGAAAAAAATTAAACCCAAATTTAAAAAGAAAGCAGTTGAAGAGACTAACGCGCGCGCGCACACACACACACACACACACACACACACACACACACACACACACACACACACACACACGAAATCATTAGCATCGGAGTTCTATGAGACCGGGACACAAATTACATTGGCAGATTCTCACCCACCCACCCCCTCTCTCCCCTGCATTCCTGTGGAGCGATTTTTTTTTAAAAACTATGTAGAGCGTTCAAAACGCAGATTAAAGAACGGGCCACAGAGGCAGAAAAAGAGTGAAGAAACGGAGACAAAAAAAATAATTAAAGAAAAAAAACAACCGAAAGAAAAACGAAGGAAGTTAGGAGCACAATATCGCCAGAAGACTGGAAACAGCTTGTACTAAAAGAGCCCTACCCCACCCTACCCACCCCTTTATTCTGGCATGGGGTTTCCTATCCACTGTACAAGGGGAATTCTAGGTGGCGCGGTGTGTGCTGCAGATTGGCTCACAGGAGGACCAAGAGGACGAGGTGAACAACGAACACATCAGAGGGACCGTCAAGCTGGTTTAGAAAAGTATCGCACAGAAAATCCTCACAGAAGACCTGTGTTTCCATGTTGGCAACATTGGAAAGTTGTTGCAGGATACTCAGAGAATGAAAGCTGGTGCAGGAAGGAGTTTGGTGGGACCTCCAATGTCCGTTCCTCCAGGATGTTGTGGACGTCCGTTTCACTCACAGAAAGAAACGAAGCGAGGGGGCACCAGTGAATGAGGAGCCGTGAAGGCACTGAGGGGGAAGGGAGGGGGGGGGGAGAGGAAGGAAAGACATTCGGAAGGGATAAAGCGGGCTCTTAGATAATGAGAGATAAACGCTTGTAGCATCAGTTAAACAACTGGTAGGACAAAGACGAAAAACCAAAGACGTTCGACATTATATACACATGGAAAAAAGTTAAGCAACCCTAAATGAAACATACCGTCCCAGGTAACTGTGAGTATTAACATGGCACAAAATAGTAATTCTGACAAGACGGGTATTCCATAGAGATGATAAAACCAGCCAAGTGTGACAGTGAGTCTCTGGCTGCATGTGGCGTGCACGAGCATCACACCATCCGTGCACTCGCAAAAATGAAGTTTGCTCACTCCACAGAAACGTGCGTTTTTGAGTAAGTTTCTCACTGCACAGTCACTGTCCAACAAGATGGAACGAAGAAGAATGTCAGAAGGACAACGTTGGCAAATTATTGGCATGCATTCTACTGGTATGACCAGCAAAGCTATTGGACGTCAACTGGGATACCAAACGTCAGTAATCAGCCGATTGATAAGAAAACATGCTCAAACGAACACAGTGAATGACCGGCCACGATCAGGCAGACCACGTGTCACTACCCAGCGTGAAGACAGGGCGCTCCACCGACTGGTACGGCAACAGCGATTCGGAACTTCAACCACACTGAAACGGCACTGGCTGCCAAATCGACCTCTGTCCACAAAAACCGTTAGAAATCGCTTGCAAGCTATAGGAATGAGGGCAAGAAGAGTCATCAAGCGTCCACACCTTACAGACAATCATAAGAGATTACGTTTGACCTGGTGTCTTGACCGACAGCACTGGAACCTAAGGAACTGGAGGAAGATCCACTGGTCTGATGAAAGCCGCTTCTTACTGCATGTTACAGATGGCAGAGCGAGAGTATGGAGGCATCCCCAAACAGCCTATGCTGCAAGGAACATCAAACAAACTGTACCTTTCGGCGGAGGCTCCATCATGGTGTGGGATGCATCTCACACGACTGCAAGATGGACCTGGTGACCATTCGTGGCAACTTGACAGGAGATCGCTACATCCGGGAGATACTGCAGCCAGCTGTTGTGCCTCATTTTGACGACCACCCACTAGCCACAAGACCTGTGTTCATGGATGACAATGCCCGGCCTCATCGTTCAAGAGCAGTCACAGCATACCTCCAGCAAGAGGCGGTGACAACATTACCATGGCCTGCCATGAGTCCGGACCTCAATCCGCTGGAGCATCTATGGGACTTGCTTGGCCGTCGAATACAGACACTGGACCCTCCTCTGCAAAATCTCCAGGAACTGGAAGCAGCATTGCATCGGGAGTGGCAGCAGATCACCTTTCAGCAGATCAGACGACTCACTGGAGGGATGAGACGAAGGATTCAGGCAGTCATCAATGTACAGGGAGGATACACCCGGTATTGATTTTTGTTTGCTGTTATGCAATCTGGACACTTTCATTGTTTTCCTACCAAAATTAATTTCGGCATCAACTGGATGAAATTGTTATTTTCAAACTTAACCATGCCATGTTTTTGTTCAAAAATGGTGCACATCTTGGTTCACCATTTTGCAGTTGAATTATCAAACACTGAACCATATTTCTATTGTTTCGGTAATGGGACAGTGTCATACTTTCATGGAATAAAGACCATTTTGATTTACTTGAGTGTTGCTTTCATTTAAATAGTATTATATCTCGTCCTTAGCGATAAATGTGAGGGTTGCTTAACTTTTTCCATGTGTATATAATAATTAAAAAAAAGTGATCAGGATGAAATGTTATGACATGTAGATTTAGAACATAAGACGTCCAAGACTTGAAAAATACCTCGCTTCGTAAAAACATTAACGATAGTTCTATTCATACGCTTACCGCACAGCCGCTTGCAGATTCCATACTGACCGCCATTGCCGCGTGTGTTGTCAAACAACAGGAGTGTTCGCACGGTTTTTGCGCGCGCGCGCGCGCGTGCGCTTAAAGTGTGTGGGGGGGGGGGGGGGGGGGGGGGGGGAGGGGGGGGGGCGCGCACGCGCGCAAAAACCGCGCTAACACTCCTGCAGTTTGACAACACACGCGGCAATGGCTTACGTGCATGTGTGTGAGGAGTTGCGGGTGACGTTCATGCGTGGAAGCACGAACGGGGAAGAAAGCCACGTGACATTTCCAATTTCTTCTGAGAAGGCGAGGCGGGTGGAAGGGAAGAGGGTGTGGTGGAGAGTCAAAGAAGTAGCAGTAAGGGGTGGAAGAACTGTTAGCAGATGTCTCCAATGAAATATTATAACAAATTATTGCGTGGTTCTTAATCACATCGTCTACGAACACACGTTTACTCTATCATTAGTATTATCACCATTATATTAATCACTAGCGATATTATCATCATCAACAGCAACAACAGCAGTTGTAGTAGTAGTTTCTTTTCTTGCTGTCATCTGTCCCTTACCACTCTGACGCCATCCTAGTCTGATTCCATAGTCTCTCTCCATCGACTGTGCAACAGTTCAAAAGAATGTGATGAGGTAGAGGTATGCACTTTTTTTTTTTTTTTAAAGAAAATACGAACCCGATGGTTCAATCAGATGTAGGACACATGGTTGTGAGATCGCGCTGTGACGTGGCTTTCGAAGTCTGATGGCAATAATGTTAACAGCGATCAAGAATTTTTGACCCTACGACCTGCACTCTAACACACTTTTACACCTTGAAAGAAACATTCGAATCAAACCGTCTCCGATCCCACCCAACGCACCCCCAACCCCCAAACCTCGCCTTCCCCTCCCCACCCCTTCCCCCCCATCCTCGGTGAACGCGAACAATCATTTGTCACCAAGACCGACCTTTTCCCAAGCAGCGGACAAAGAATACAGCTGAATCTATAAAAAAAAAAGAAAAAAAAAAAAAAGAAAAGGTAAACCAACAATTTTAAATGTAATCAATAGCGAACTGCCAAGAAAAGGTAAACAAACGAATCACAAGACAAGACACGACGCGTTTCGACCTCTTAGGTCTTTTTCAGGCAAGATACCATTCAGGACAACGAAAATGAGTGAGCAATCACTTCCCTTCATTCACTTCAGCGCAAGATGGACGTTGAAATGAAATGCCCATCTTGCGCTGAAGGGAATGAAGAGAAGCGATTGCTCGTTCATTTTCCTTGTCCCGAGTGTTCTGTATCTTGCCTGAAGAAGACCTAAGAAATCGAAACGCGTCGTGTTTTGTCTTGTGATTCGTTTGTCTACGTTTTCTTGGCAGTTCGCTATTAATTACATTTAAAATTTGTTCAGATTTCCACCTGCAGTCGCCTCCCTTTGCAACTAAACCCTAAACCGAGTATTTTTTTAGCCACTCGTGCATAAAAAAGTTCAAGGTGTTCAAACTAAAGACCATCTGAAGCAGGGGACGTCAGGAGGGTCGGGTGGGGGGTAGGGGTGGGAGTTGAAGAGGGAGTCGCTTTCAAGCTGAATTTATCAGTAATATACAGACAAAATGAAATGGAGCGAGAATGGGGAAGCAAGCTAGCGGAGGAAAGAAATGTTTTGCCCGATTCACCATCGCATTGCAAGTCCTGCATTTTTGTCACCGTGTGTGTGTGTGTGTGTGTGTGTGTGTGTGTGTGTGTGTGTGTGTGTGTGTATGTGTGTGTGTGTGTGTGTGTGTGTGTGTGTGTGTGTGTGTGTGTGTGTGTGTGTGTGTGTGTGTGTGTGTGTGTGTGTGTGTCGGACGCGAAGGAGGAGAAAGGACCGGGATGGGTGTAGGGTGAATGGAGGGGGGGGAGGAAGAGGAGGGAGGATGTTTGTATGACTTGCAGTTGTAAATGCGGTATGCCCGTCTCTCTATCACGGTCTGGCCATTTCTCAATCTCTCCTATATACTCTGTTTAGGAATTTATTAATGAGTTAGCCTTAGAAATTATTGAAAATGGCCGTCATGGAGTAACTTTTGATCTTTTAGAATTGTTTGTGCTGCTTTTTGCCGATGATATTATTTTAATTTCAGTATCAGTGGTTGGTCTCCAGGGACAACTAAATAATTTGTATTCTGCAGCAGGCAGACCAGAACTAAATGTTAATATGAATAAGACCAATATTGTTGTATTTCGTAAAGGAGGATATTTAGCCCGCACTGAAAAATGGACCTATGGAGGTGAGAGAATACATGCGATTAATGCTTACAAATACCTTGGTATTTACTTTACAACGAAACTTAGTTTTGGTTTTGCTTGTCAAGATATAGTCAATAGAGCCAAAAAGGCGGTCAATAGTATTCTTCCTATTTTGTACAAGTTAGAGTGTAACTCGTTCAGTGTTTTTACAAAACTGATTCACAGGTACAGCCAATTTTACAATATGGAGCAGAAGTATGGGCTTTTGACAAAGGTGCCTTAATTGAAAAAGTTCACCTGTATGCGCTGAAGCGCTTTTTGAATGTAGACAGTAGAACGCCCAATGATCTGGTTTATGGTGAACTTGGACGATATCCAATTTATTTAAATTCCTATTTGAAATGTATAAAATATTGGCTCAAGTTAACAAGAATGAATGACGATAGGATACCCTTCAAAGGTTACAGGGTACTGTTAAGTTTAGATGATAATGGTAAAAGAACATGGGCTTCCCATGTTCGACAGTGTTTGAATTCATATGGATATGGTTTTGGATGGATAACCAGGGTGTAGAAAATATATCAGAATTTCTTAATTGTTTTAAACAGAGGATTATAGATTGTAGGTGGCAGGACTGGCATAACCATATGTATAATAGTGATAGATTTGCTCAGTATAAACTCTTTAAATCGACATATAGCTTAGAACCTTACATTGGGATAAAAATGAATAGATTTATCAAATGTGCACTGGCAAAATTTAGATTTGGCGTGTCTGATATCGCATGTCTTCGCCTCAGAAATGTTGTTGAAAATGAACTGATGTGTCGACTTTGTAATAGAGCAAGAGAAGATGAAATACATTTTTTGTTTTGCTGTCCTGCTCTGAGTGATCTTAGTATAAAATTTATTCAACCCAAATATTACACCGAACCATGTAATTTTAGACTAATTCTTTTGCTGTCAACAAGGAATGAGAATACACTTTGGAAATTAGCCATGTATATTTACGAAGCAAATAAGAGAATTCGGACAGCAATGGCTTAATGCGTTTTGTAGCATATCTAAGTTTTTTCATGATTTCATTGTGTTATGTATTAGGTATGTTGTATGATGCATGTATGAATACCCCTTCAGTGTGGGGCTGTGGCCTTAAACTGAATAAAACATTCGCATTCGCATTCTATTTAGGAGTATATGCAGAAGTGGTGTGTATGTGTGTGTGTGTGTGTGTGTGTGTACGCACGCGCGCGCGCTTGTGTGTAAGAATATATGAGCACATGTTTGTAAGTGTGTGCACGTGTGTGTGTGTGTGTGTGCGCGTGCGCGCATGTGTCCCTGCGTTTGTGTATGTTTTTGTGTGTGCATGTGTATGTGTGTGCACGTGCAGTTATTTATGTGCGTGCATGTGTTTGTATGTGTGTGTGTGTGTGTGCGTGTGTGTGTGTGTGTGAGTGTGTGTGTGTGTGTGTGAGAGAGAGAGAGAGAGAGAGAGAGAGAGAGAGAGAGAGAGAGCGTGCGTTTGTGAGTGCATGCGTGCGTTCATGTGTCGTGTTGTACTGTGATGTGTGTGTGTGTGTGCGTGCGTGCGTGCGTGCGTGCGTGCGTGCGAGAGAGAGAGAGAGAGAGAGAGAGAGTGTACACATGTGTGCGAGTATGTGTGTGCGTGCGTGTACACGTGTGCGAGGACGTGCGTGTGTGTATACGTACGTGTGTGTGCGTACGTGTGTGTGTGTGAGCGTGTATGCGAGTGCGCGCGTTTGCATGTATGTGTGTGTGTGTGTGTGTGTGTATATACATATACGTGCGTGTGTGTGTGTGTGTGCGTGTGCGCGCGCGCGCGCGTGTGTGTGTATGTCTGTGTATACCTATGTACATGCACTCGAAGATTCTATTTCAGAACCACCAGACTTTCTCCACAGTTATTCTCCGATCCATCTTCAACACCCTGATCCTCCCTTTGAGACAGATTCCAACAAAACAACCCCTCTCGACAAGACACCCCCGACCCCCAGCACCAAAGATCAACCCCCCCAGCCCAATCCCACCCGCCATCAAACGGCGCTTCCGCTGACCCGCCCTCTTTGGCTCCCCCCTCGTCTCGGGACCAACACAGGGTGCCAGCTCTCCATGGTTCTAGAAGTCCATGACCCGACGTGAGCTGGCGATGGTCAACCTGACCCACACGCGTGCTTCCAGCAGTTACATGCTATCTTTCTTTATGCTATGATATGGTAACAGTAGCCTTGTCCACGTAACAGGGCATTCACGAGTCATTAGGCGTATTTAATACCATCTGACTGCGCCATTGGCCGTG
>CM031615.1:65189381-65196881 GCA_018398815.1 Conus ventricosus
GCTGAGCACGTACATTTCAAATGCATGCACACACACGCACGCACGCACGCACGCACGCACGCACGCACGCACGCACGCACGCACGCACACACACACACACACACACACACACACACACACACACACACACCACACACACACACACACACACACACACACATCCATGCCCAAGAGTCAGAGAAGTCGTAGACTGAATAAAAGGGTGACGGGTAAGGGTCAGAACGCTTCTTCGAAGAAACCATTTTCGGAAAGCTGTCAAACTCGGTGGACAGGTCTGCTTGGCTACCGGAGAAAGGGAGCTGTTACAGATGGAGGGACCCTAGTATGAAAGGAAAACATGAGCTGTAGGATTCAGGGCTAACAGAAGGGAGTCTGTAGATCATGGATGTCAGCAGCAGAACGAAGATGAAGAGGTGTGGACGGACTGAAGGGTTCAGAGTGACCCGCTGGAATCTGGTCTTCAAGCGACTTCATCGACAGGGGAGAGTGGAAACTATCCTTTGTTTGACGTGCGACCGGCGAAGGGGAACAACAAAGACACGTGCAACAGAGGCATGGTAAGAGGATCCGACAACACGTGGCGCAGTACTGTTCTGATCTCATTGAGGCTATAAAAGATTTTCCGTCATCTGGTGTACAGTGGACAAAGGAGTGTATGAAAGTAGAAACAGCCTCTTCGTTAGGACAGGGGCAGAAGGAACCGATTCTTCTGCGCTCGACGTTGGAGGTAACGACTAATCCAAGGTGAAGAAAGTTGTTGAAACGAGTTTCGTCAACCAATACACCAAGACTCTCACCCATTGAGAAAATCTATTTTTTGACTTGTTTGTTTGTTTGTTTGCTGGCTAAAGAAATAACAGATCTATGAGAGAAACCAAGAAAGAAAGATTGGGGAGGGGGGGGAGGGGGGGCAGTTCTAAAACGGATGGGGAAGAAAAAGAACAGATCTCTGAAAGAAAGAAATACAGGGGGGAAGGGGGTCGGGGTGGGGGAGGGAGGGGGGCACACTTCTAAAACCGATGGGGAGGAAAAAGCGTTATGGCCGTCATAACCATCCGCAAGGCGCTACTATGTAACGGAACAAAGAGCTACAAAGATGCTAGCTTCTCAAGTCCATGATCAGTGCTAAGTGTTACCGTTACTCCGATTTTATACGTCCTTCAACATCCCATTCTATATCGCAACTCCAGTATGGTCCAATGAGAACAGAAGAATAACTGTATGGTTTAACAGTTACATAGTTGAGTGCAAAACGGGAGCCGGGGTGGGGGTGGGAGTGGGGAGGGTGCAAACCAGAGAGAGAGAGAGAGAGAGAGAGAGAGAGAGAGAGAGAGAGAGAGAGGAGAGAGACCGACTTCGAAGGAAGGCAAATAAGATACAACTTGTATAAGAAAAAAAAAAATTCAGCGCGCATGAAATCTGCACGAGGTGGTCGAAGATCGGCCGCAATGAGAACTAGAGAAGCAGCCCTGCTTCTCCTCCCTAGTGCCCCCCCCCCCCCCCCCACACCCACCCCCCACACCCCCTAGCTGACTGACAAGTTTCAGCATGAAAGAGTTATCACAGAAAAATGGTTCTTTATTTCGGTATATAATGACTGTCACGACTTACGATCCTGAATATCTCAATCAGCAATTATTCAATTAAGTACATCAACCGATACAAAACAAAACAAAAAAACTTAAATGAAACAAAACAACAACAAAAGGGAAAAAAACCCGCAAAGAATACGGAAAGCAGACTGGAAAAAAAAAATAACCGAAACCGCTGTTCAAACCACCCACATCCAAAACCAAAGGGAGAGCGAAAACAAGCGTCAGGCCTGTTATGTGTTGACATTCATGTTGACTCCTGGCAAGGTCCAATGGCTGACGCACTCAGCATGGTTTAATTTTGCATGCCCTAAGATGCCAATCGTCCACCTTGTATAATATGTATCGATTTATATGAAGAATGTACGTGTGCCTTTCTTTTGTCGCCCCCCCCCCCCCCCACACACACACACACTGTGTGTGTGTGTGTGTGTGTGTGTGTGTGTGTGTGTGTGTGTGTGTGTGTGTGTGTGTGTGCGCGCGCGCGCGTGCGTGCGTGCGTGCGTGCGTGCGAGCGAGCGAGCGAGTCGCTGGTTCCGGGTGTGCAAAATGTTTTATACCTGACAGAGTAAGTAATATAATGCCAGGCGTGCACCGGGTATCCTACACTTTACGGCGAAATGAACCTAGTGTCAGGCGTGCACCGGGTATCATACACTTTACGGCGAAAGTAATATAATGCCAGGCGTGCACCGGGTATCCTACACTTTACGGCGAAAGTAATATAATGTCAGGAGTGCACCGGGTATCCTACACTTTACGGCGAAAGGAGCATAATGTCAGGCGTGCACCGGGTATCCTACACTTTACGGCGAAAGGAGCATGATGTCAGGCGTGCATCGGGTATCCTACACTTTACGGCGAAATGAACATAGTGTCAGGCGTGCACCGGGTATCCTACACTTTACGGCGAAAGGAGCATAATGTCAGGCGTGCGCCGTAACTCAGTGACTGGTGTGCACTGTGTATCCTCCATTTTACGGCAAAAGTCACACAGTGTCGGGCGTGCTTCGGGTATTGAATATCTTGCAGAGAAAATATCATGCCAGGCGTGCACCTGGTATCCTACACCTTATGGAGAAAGTAACAATGCCAGGGGTGGATTGGGTATCTTACACCTTACGGCAAAAGTCACATGGTGCCACGTGCGCAGGGATATCCTACACATTGCGGATGAAGCAACATGCTGCGAGGAGTGCACGCCTATCCTTCATCTTACAGCAAAAGCACCACGGACACCAGAACACACTTCACGGCGAAAGAAACACGGTGCTAGCTATGCGTGGATGGCCTACATGTGACGCAGAAAGTAACATGGTGCCGAGTGTGCATGGATAACCTACATGTGACGCAGAAAGTAACATGGTGTCGAGTGTGCAGGGATAGCCTACATGAGACGCAGAAAGTAACATGGTGCCGAGTGTGCAGGGATAGCCTATACCTGACAAAGTAACATGGTGCTAAATGTGAACAGAAATCCTACACCGAAAATAACATGGTGCCAAATATGAGCGGATACCATACACCAAGAATGATATTGTGCCACATACACACAATAAACTGATGTCCTACACTGAAAACTGCACGGTGCCAGAAATGAACGGATACCATACACCAAGAATGATATTGTGCCACATACACACAATAAACTGATGTCCTACACTGAAATTGCACGGTGCCAGAAATGAACGGACACCATACACCGAGAATAATATTGTGCCAGATATGAACTGATTTCCTACACTGAAAATAACATGGTGCCATGGATATCTTACACCCGAAATTACAAGGTGCCAGTTATGAACGGATATCCTACACCGAATATAGCATGGTGCCAGATATGAAGGGATATTCTACACCAAAAAGTAACATGGTGCCTGGTTGACCAAGACGTGACGCATTGCGTTCGCAGTTTGAAACTCCGACCGACATAAAAAATGTCATTTCCACTTCCCATCTTAATGCGCTGTTCTCCTCTTTCCCCTGCTCCATCTTTCCCGCCCACACATGCAGTCTGGAATAGCGATTCTTATCTGTCAGGTAAGTTATGGTGCATGTGAACATCACGCCTGAATGTACCTATCCAAACAACTACAACAAGTAGATAGCCCTAACATGGCCAATGTACCTATCTCAACAGCTATTTCTAAAAAAAAATGAAAATAAAAAAATAATAAAAAATTAAAAAAAGAAAAAATGAAAGTAGACAGACCTGAACTGGCCAATGCCACTGTCCAAACAAGTCCACAGAGTGGACAGCCCTGATATTCGCCAGCTGCAAGGAAGATAAATGACAACATCATAGGAAAGGCAATAACAAACTGCAACATTAAGATCGTAAACAAAATAAAGATAAGGACATCATGAAAAAGAAAAGATAGATACGGCCATGGGAAGAAACGAAAGATCGATAAGGAAACCAAAAACCAAGGAAAGTGAATTATGAAACCATGACAAAAGGGAAGATGGGCATGATTTATTATGAGCATAAAAAGATAGACGATGACATCATGAGAAATGAGAGAAAAGAAAAACAAATACAACCGAATGTGCCTCCCTGAGAAAGTAACATCCATAGGATCGGTGAGGACATCATAACAAGCCAAAATGGATGTGGACATTGTGAGAAAGGGCAGATGGAAGCAGACATCATGAGGAAAGAAAGGCTGGTATAGACATCAAAAGAAAGTGAAAATGAGTGTGGACATCACGAGAAAGATGGGTGTGGCCATCCTGAGAAAGGAAAATGGGCGAGGACATTATGAAAATGGAAAGATGGATGAGGACACACTGAGAAAGGAAACATGGTTGTGGACATAATCAATAAGGAGTCATTTCATTTTTCCTACCTTTGGTGAAAATAAGTCAGAAGAGGGGAAGGGGCGGAAATCTTGCCAAAATGGATCTTACAGTTTGCGAGCCTTTTGTTCATTACACCAGTGACTGCTCATATGAAGTGTCATCGTTGTAGTTTTCGCCGATAGGACAATATGAACTGTCTGAACTCGATGCAAGAGAAAATTATGGACAGATTTTGTATCACATTAAACGGTAAATGGACGAGTATCCAAGTGACTGATTATCAAACTGCCTGAGTGACTGACTGATCGACTGATTTTTTAAGAAACCTATTTGTTATCTATAAATTTTCACCTTTTTTTTTATTGATAATAGTTTTCTCTAAGTCAAGGAAAGAATCGATTAATAATCTTATACTGAAATTGGCAAAGTAAGATCCGAGGAATCACTATCCACAAGCATACATGTGCGTGCATACCTTCACACACACGCACGCACGCACGCACGCACGCAAACACACACACACACGCACACACACACACACACACACACCTACCTCTGTTTGATATCACTAATGTCGACATACTTGAATTGGATAAGAAACAACAACAATAACACCCCCCACCCCCTCCCCCTACACATACATACACCTGCGCATGCACACATACACAATATAACACGTGCATGTGGACACAAATGCGCGAGCGCGCGTGCACGTGTCTTGTATTACAGTGCACAGACGTTAAATTAAAGAAGTAACAACGACGACAAAAACAACATCACGCACACGCGCGCGCGCACGCACACACACACTGAGTCTGTCTGAACTGTCTTAATATAGACTGACTTTAAATTCAAGAAAACAACACACACCCCACCATCACACACACACACACACACAACGGATACTTCAGATGTTTCTCTCCGATTCCTCATTCCATCCTGCTCTTTTTTTTTTCTTTTTTTTTTTACCTCCACACTATCCAACGGCCCGTATCCTCTCCAACCTAATCCCCACTTCCACCCCACCACAGTGTGTGTGTGTGTGTGTGTGTGTGTGTGTGTGTGTGTGTGTGTGTGTCTGTGTGTGTGTGTGTGTGTGTGTGTGTGTGTGCTTGTGCTTGTGGGGGAGAGCGATCTTTCGACTGAGCACCATCCGTTTTTTTATTTTTTTTTTTTTTATTTTAAATAATTTAATTCCTCTCCGTTGAACTCACAAACAAAATTAACCGTCTCAAAAAGAAACCAATGGGATGGTGCTCGATCGATCGATAGCAATCCCCATCCCCCCCCCCCCCCCCCCCCCCCCCCCCCCCCGCCTTGTGTGTGTATGCGTGTGTGTGTGTGTGTGTGTGTGTCTGTGTGTGTGCGCGCGCGCGCAGGCGCACTTAATGGCTATATTCTGATAATATTGTGAAATTATCTGAATTAGTCGTCTACAAAGTATGTGTGACAGAACATGAAACAGAACTACACACGCGCGCACGCGCGTGCATAATAACTTACCCACTGCTTCCACTCCTGTCAACAATCCATGTAGAAATCTTTATCGTCTCGATCACAGAATGAGATAACTGTCAACCACTGAATGAGATAACTGTCAATCACAGAATGAGATAACTGTCAATCACAGAATAGGATCGCTGTCAACCACAGAGCGGGGTAGCTGTCAATCACTTGTCAACGCAGGCCCTGAGTCGACACCAAGCGAATTTCACATTGGCCCGGATCTTGTTGAAAATGCCATTTCAGCCGCTGTCTCCAACCAGTTGACGTACGCATGCAAGTTTCAGAAAGTGACTTCTCGCAACTTAATTAAGCAGACAAGCACACGTAGGTGAACTTAGCACAATGCCCCCAACATCAATGTGGCCACAAAAAAGAACTTTCTGCGAAGACCTCTGACGATAATTGTTTTTCATTTTTGATGTCGTGTCGAGTTGGTCACGATTCTTCTCCATGTTGTTCCCACGCCGATGCGTCCACATCCAGGGGACCTGCGCGGACTGGTTGCTCATACAGCAGGGTGGACAGGTGGAGCTCCGTGCTGCTCGTGCGGCACGGGAAAAAAGACCGTGACTGGCAGCAAATTCAGCAGGTCGTATAACAAGGTGGTTGACAAAGTCCTGTTTGAAATGCGTTGCCTTGTCGTTGGTACACAAGCACAAGGATGTGTGTGTGTGTGTGTGTGTGCGTGCGTGCGTGCGTGCGTGCGTGCGTGCGTGTGATTGTGTGTGTGTGTGTGTGTGTGTGTGGTGAGAGAGAGAGAGAGAGAGAGTGTGTGTGTGTGTGTGTGTGTGTGTGTGTGTGTGTGTGTGTGTGTGTGTGTGTGTGTAGAGAGAGAGAGAGAGAGAGAGAGTGTGTGTGTGTGTGTGTGTGCGTGTGTGTGCGTGTGTGTGTGTGTGTGTGTGAGAGAGAGAGAGAGAGAGAGAGAGAGAGAGAGAGTGTGTGTGCATTTGTGTGTGCATTTGTGTGTGCGTGCGTGTTGTCTAAATAAAAGAGTTTGCTCTGTATGTGTGTGTGTGTGTGTGTGTGTGTGTGTGTGTGTGTGTGTGTGTGTGTGTGTGTGTGTGTGTGTAGGGGCCTATGTGTGCACCCTATGCAGATAAAGCATCTTTTTACACGAACGCACGCACGCACGCTTGCTTGCTTCACCACTGCATTTTCAAAGGAAAGACACACATACGAATGCGCAGCACACAAATGACTGACGAAACAAAATATATGGGTGGCCAACCAGCCGCCGTGGCGAAGTGGTTAGCGTCGCGGACTCCCGGCTGGGAGGTCGAGGGTTCAAATCCCATCAGAGTCATGTGGGGTTTTCTGCCCCGACTGGCTCCTACCCAGATTTGAGTTTGCTGCGGACTCAGTTGGGAAGACTGGGACCACACAGTCGAGTTTCATCCACTTAATGGATGCGTTTCTGAGAGTGTTGCTCAAATTTCCTGACCAACACTGCAGGTGCCTGTATCTCTCGGGCCTGGTTGACGCCGGGATATATTGTGAAAGGAAGCGTAGAGTACAGCCCTGTCATGTAGTCTCTGACCGAAATGGAAATCCGTAGCATCATCTTAATCATCCTCATTCTCATCGAACAGCATAAAAAAAT
>CM031615.1:65204381-65251881 GCA_018398815.1 Conus ventricosus
TCCATCACTTTTTTTTAAAACTTGTGTAGTCTATGTCATAATTTGCTCTACTAAGTTCCCATTCCGGGATAGTGCTGAAAGACACCCGAGGAGCTACGTTTTGAGGGGCAGTGCCTGCTTTTGTAAATAAGTCGGATGTGTATGAGGCTATCGATTTTAGAGAATCGATATTTTGTGCCCGTTTAGGAAAACTTATTTCTGATTTTAATTCAGTTTCAGTGGTATTAAGATTTTGTACTATATGACTTCTTGAAATATATTTTGCACATGCAAGTTTCATATTTTCTTCAAAAGGCATTATTCCGATCTCCATATAAGTTCTTAAAGTTGATGTATGAACCGGGACACCAAGAGCTATCTTGTAAGCTTTACTATCGATACTCTGCAACTTTTTAATTAAACATTTTGGGGATGAGATAATCACATTGTGGATTATCTGCGAATGAAAGGGTAGACCAATTAGCCAAAAAGGCTGCTATCACTGAGACTGATTTAACAAAGATATGCATTCCTTTATCCTTACATGAGAGTTATAGTCTTTTAAAAGACGTATCCTGGAACTCTATTTCAATAAGCGAAAAGGCACCAGAAACAAAAAGGGGATATTATTTAACAAGATATCAGACAATAAAACAGGTATCAAGAATCTCTACCAAGAGTGGATTTTAAAAAGTTTGATTTTTAGATTGAGGCTTGATGCCTTTAAAACCAAATTCTGTGAACATGTGACTTGCATTTGTGGCCAGCAAATCACCCCGTTCCATCTACTTTTTGTGCGATAGAATGAAGCCCTACTTAGCTGCTTGGTTGTTGAACACTGAACCGTCGATGTCAGCCTTTGAAGACGTCATCTCCAACGAATCAAACATTTTTGAAGTTGTTCATGGACTGAGCCCAGTTAGGCATTTACTTTAACGTCTATGTTATTTTCCCCATCCTGGTGTTAGTTGCTTATTTAGTGTTTCTTTCAAAGTTTTGGATTCAGTAATGTTTGGGTTTTTGTTGTTGTTGTTGTTGTTGTTGTTGTTTTTTTGGGGGGGTTACTTTTTTTTAAATAAATATTATTTATTTTATCTAGGCCTAAATGCATTATACATACCTATGTACGCCCAAAATCAACACCAACCGTTCGCATGCATACACCCAAAAACACCACATGCACACACACATAACACTTACATTCTGTCTAAGATCATGTTAGGTGGATAGACGTTAAATTAAAGAACGAACGAAAGAACTAACACACACACACACACACACACACACACACACACACACACACACACACACACACACACACACACACACACACACACACACACACACACACACACACACACACACACACACACACACACACACACACACCGCACGCACGCACGCACGCACGCACGCACGCACACACACACACACACACACACACACACGGCGCATGCATGCATCTGTGCGCACAGTGTGTCGGGCCGGTGTCGTATAATATCTGGGAACCGTGATATCTGGGAACACGTTCCCAGATTTACTGTGATATCTGGGAACGCGTTCCCAGATTTCCTGAACTTCTAATCGTGAAATCTGGGAACTGGTGTGAAATCTGGGAACATCTCAGAGAATAGACTAAATGTGGCCTTCCTAGCAGATTTTCTTTCAATTTCATGAAATTTCATGATATGCATGCATGCATTTGAATTGTAAGTTGCATTTCTTTCAAGTTACATTGCTTCTCACGCACACTTGAGACATGTACGCACGCATCGAGCGCTCATCTTGTGGGTGCGACTGAACATGCTTGCTGTCATAGAGCAGCAACTTCATATTCTTCACGTGCGCGCCCTGCGCGACTGGTGTGTCTTTGTTTGTTTTTGTTTAATCGTTTTTCTTCTGCTGCACTAGTTTTTGCGTTTCCAACCATTGTGTTTCACCACACAGTTGAGGAAAGATCTCTCGTTGCCTTTGCTTGGCAAAATTCCTCCAAAATGTCTGAAGAAAAGAAAACTATTCAAATAGCCAGTGAGAAGGGAGATGAAATGATAGAGCTACAAGTGGATCCTTCAGTTCTTGCTGATCTTGAGGCTGGATTGCCTGTGCACATCCCTGAGCAGAACCCAGAAGAAGAGAAAGTGGACGTATGCATCACTCCTGACTGTGATTTACAAGATCCAGATTATAAGCCAGAAGGGCAAGATGAGGAAGATGATGATGACATGAAAGATGTCCAAGAACCTTCTAGGCGATACCAACGTAAACGGAAGGGGAATTGCTGTGTCAGAAAGCCTTATGAGGATAAGGACTGGCAACCAAGCATGCTGCAGATCAAGGAATTCAAGGCTGCTGGGAAAGTTCCTGTGTTTGACATCCGCACAAAGCAAGATAATTTCCGATTCAAACAAATCTTAAATAAATGTTAGCGAACCGCCAAAAGAATCGTAGACAAACGAGTCACAAGACAAAACGCAAGGATGTCAGGCGTTGAATGTGTGGCATCCTTGCGCTGAAGAGTGAAGAGATCGAAGCTGAGTACCAAATTCGTTCATTTTCGTTGTATTGTTTGTTTGTGTCTTGCCTGAGGAAGACCTAAAAGGTCGAAACGCGTTGTGTTTTGTCTTGTGACTCATTTGTCCACGATTCTCTTGGCGGTTCGCTAACATTTATTTAAGATTTGTTTAGATTTCCGCCTGCAGTCGTCTCACTTTGCAACTAGCTCCGATTCAAAGCTGAAAATGATCAACTGAAAGGAGACAAACTGTTCATGTCTAAATTTGACAAATGGAAAGGAACTGTAAAGCAAGTTGAGGTTGTCATCGACAGGAAGGAGCAATATGAAATTATGAAGTGTATCCACAGTGGGGGCTGGGAAATCTGTACAATCCCGTGCACTTGGTGGACACCTGGGCATCAACATCCTCAGAGAGCACCTAGGGGCCAGATTGTTTTGGGCCTCGGATGATGATTGATGCCAAGAAATTTGTGCAGAGCTGTGCTAGCTGCCTCAAAACCAAGCATTCTTCACTCCAGAAAGGGAAGGTCACTCTCAAGCCTGTATCTATTCTAAAAGGCATTTGGGTGCAGATAGGGACTGACCTTATGGGTCTCTTCCAGCGTGCCAACATGGTCACAAGTATGTAATGACAGCAATATGTTACTTCAGTAAGTGGCCAGAAAAGTTTCCTCTGCATGAATAGTCTGCTGTGGAGGTTGGCAACTGCTTGTTCAAGTTGATGTGCAGATACAGGCCTGCAGCCGTTCATAATTCTGATCAGGGACGAGAGTTTGTGAATGAAGTATGCAGAAGACTGAACTTCTTGAAAGGTGTCAACCATCGCATCACAATTGCCTACCACCACAGGCCAATGGGCTGGTTGAGAGGCAGAACGGAGGTACAGTCAAAAGTCTAAGATCATCTATTGAGCAAGAGCAGGACTGGTATGATGTTTAGGACTCAGTTGCCTATTCCTACAGAGGATCCAGACATCAAGTCACTGGACATTCTCCTTTTGAGATCATGTTTGGCAGACCAATGGCTCTTCATGTCGATCTGCGGGATAACCCTAGTGAACATGAGAAAATTCCTGATTTGACCTCAGAAGATGTTGCCCACATGGAGGCTGAGCTACAAGTCAACTCGGATGAAGTAGAATCAACCACCACCAGCAGTCAAGAAGGTCAACCTCACAAGAGGAAATTCTGAGTTCCCTCAACACCATTCGTGATGAGATGTTTGAAAATGTCCACAAGCGCATCCAGAAGGAGCAAGAGTATCAAAAGAAATGTTACGACAAGAAGCATCAAGGTGAACAGCCTCTTCAAATTGGCACACAGGTCATGAGGGAAAATAGGAAGAATGATCTTCGCATGGATGGAAAGCTTGATGTGCAATTTCTTGGACCCTACACTATTGTTGATCTGGATGCAGAGAAGTCACTATACAAGCTTCAGACCAGCCAAGGCACAGTTCTAAGCAAGACGGTGCCTGCAAAGCAGTTGAAAAATGTCCATGACCCGCAAGAAGCTTTCCCTGATGCAGACCTTCCCAGCTCACAAACATCAGAAAAATCCATCACCAAGAAGAAATCCAAAGCAAAACCCATCGGCACTCAGGAAAGTGACATTTCACTCAGCCAGCAAAGTAGTGTTTCTGCCAGCCAAGAAGGTCTCAAGCCCTCACCACCCCTACCCAGCTTGGACATTCCAAAAGAGGCAGATCCACAAGGGCCAGTAGTGCCACCAAAGTTTGTACCTGTGGGTCTTCCTGGTGACCAAGACTACAGTCCCCTGAACGTAAAGAATGAAAAATTCAGCAAACCACCCCAGCCAAACGTCAAGAACTGTTTCCTGTGCCGAGGGTACAAAGCCTGCTGCATCAGACAAGCAATCACTTGGAACATCTACCCGACTGGTCCTGCTGCCGAATGGAATTTGAAGATGATCAAGATCCAGACATGAGCATCATTATAGGAGTTAGTGAACCCTCGACTTTCTCCATCCACCATGTGCAACTGCAGCACAGAGAAAGGAACTTTGCAAAAATCAAAAACAAACAACAACAAAAAAGGGTGGCATCTCCGCTAAGAAGGGTGCAAGGATCAACTGGAAGTTGAACAACCACAAGATAACAGATACTGTACACACCAAGAAGATTGAGTCTGACGGTAACTGTCTCTTCAGAGCACTGTCCTTCTGATCACTGGATGCCAAGAAGGCCAAGGATGGGGCGGGCTGTTATCAGCCAGGAAATTGCTCAGGCCAAGCCCAAATCTGTAATTCAAGATTACACTGGCAGTGAACCAGTTTGGAAGTACTTGCAGCGCACCAATATGCTGAGAACGTCTACCTGGGGGACTGATGTTGAAATCTTCACTGCAGCACAGATCCTTCAGGTGGACATCTATTCCTACACTGTGAAGCAAGGTGACAAGAAGGACTCTGACAGACTCACATGGCAGAAGTTCCCATACTATACCACAAGATAGTTGCAGAACAAAAGCAGGCACGACTAGCAGCCAAGGAGGCTGGAGTTTCATACAGACATTCTGAGGAAAAATGCACACCACAAGCGCTCTACCTTGATAACAGTACTGGAAAACCACTATGATGCTGTGGTTGGTTTTCGGTGAGAAGTTAAAAATCTTCGCTCAGAAAGTCAATCAACTTTTTCCGCTGCTACTCAGCCAACACAAGCTTATGAGTACGTCAAAGGTGGTCCATAACATATCTCCTGACATGTGGGTGTATGGACAAACAGGGCACTTGAACTTGATATCAGGTCCAACATGGCAAGTACCATTGTCAGAACTCTCGACAGGAAGGCGCTGGAGGGGTCCTGTGCAGGGAACTATCTGCTCCACTTCACTTTCTTCAGCCCACTCTGCTTCATCAGCTTTCCTCTTTCTCCCATATGTAACCAGGACTCTTGAAGCCACAAACTGTGGAGCGTCTGACTGGGAAGACTTCTGTTCTGAGGACCTGGTATGACTTTTACGACCAGAAGCCAGAATATTGTTGATCTTTGATTTTTCATGCAAATTTCTTTGCAGTCACGCCAAGAAGGCCTAAATAGAAGGCCTCAGAAACAACAAAAAAAAGTTTTTCACTCCTCTGTTTTGTGAAAAATTTGTTGAAATTACGCAAAGAAGGCCTCAGAAAGAGAGTACTTTGTGAAATGATGCCAAGACATGAATGGAAAAAAAAGTGACAAGAAGGCCAAAGATCTCAATTGCACTAAATAAATTGTTTCCTACCTTATCTCGAAAATCCATTCTTTTTTCGTCTTCTTTCTGCCCTTCTGAGCTCTGAAAGACCACGTTCCCAGATATCACGGGCCTTCCCAGATATCACAGTACATTTTGGGAACGCGTTCCCAGATATCACGTCCCAGATATCACGTTCCCAGATATCACGTTCCAGATATCACGTTCCAGATATCACGTTCCCAGATTTCACGCGGCACCGGGTCTGGACTCCATGGGTGAGTGTCCAACATCTTCAGCCCCTTTTCCTCCTCGCCTTTCCCACTGTCCTCCTCTTCCTTCTCTTCTTGAAGCACAACAATAATGGGTCAAGATATTTGAATAACATGTTTTACATTGTGTCACGGGTTTGTTACGAGGCCTGTGACGGTTGGCCCATCTGGGGTAGTGGAATTGTTCATTTATTTATTGTCGTCGTTGTTGTCGTATATCCGTCCTTAATGTGGTTTGTGGTGTGGTTGCACCTTTGGTGTAGTTCAGCTCAGGTTAGGTTTACTTTCTCTCCTCTCTCTCTCTAATTCCACTGCCGTGCAATTCATCCTGCAGGTTCAGGGTGGCTGGTATCTTTTCTTGTACTGGCTGTCTCTATCGGCCTCTCACCTGTCTTTTCACCTGCCGCACGTGCAAGGTTCCTCTTAGGCTTGAGGTATTCTCACCGTGACGTAGCGTGGCATGTTGGCCGCCATCGCTGAGGCAGGTTTTCTCTTTACTCGAGCGGAAGATGTCTCTGGGAGCGCCTGCTCGGTCCTGGTTCTTCACCTTATCGTCGAAGGTACAGTCGGTACTTTCATTTCCTACAGTCGGCCTGTAGGAGGGAGATATCACTTCATCTCTTTCCGCATCTGCGCTGCTGTTCTCTCGACTGGACAGAGGGCAGAGAGAGTCGTTTGACCCACCACTCGGGTCACCCACGGGTAGCTGGTAAGCATCAGTTTCGTGGTTTGGTTTTTTTTGTTTTTTTTTGTTGTTTAGCGGCTAATTCTTCTCTTTTGCGCAATTTCTTTTGTTTTCAAATTAAAAGAAATTGTTGAGACACTTTTTCTGGTGAATTATTTAATGGCATTTAAATTCTTTTTTGATGGCCCCGGGGGTTTGGGGGGGGGCCCCCCCCCCCCGGGAAAAAATTTTTTTTTAAAAACCTTTTTTTTTTCCCCTTTTTTTCCTTTTTTTTTAAAAAAGGTTCCCTTTTTTTGGGGCCCCGGGCCCAAAAATTTTAAAAAGGGGGTTTTTTTAAAAATTTTTCCCCTTTCCGGAAATTCCTTTTCCCCCCCCGGGGGGGGGGGGGGGAAAAGGGGGGTTTTTTTCCCCTTTTTTGGGGGGGCCCCCCCCCCCCTTCCCCCCCTTTTTCCCCAAAAAAAAAAAGGGGAAATTTTTTTAAAAAGGTTTTTTTTGGGGGTTTTTAAATTTTGGGGGGCCCCCCGGGGGGTTTGGGTTTTTTTTTTTTTTTTTTTTTGGGAAAAAATTTTTTTTTTTTGGGGGGGGCCCCGGGGGGGCCCCTTTGGTTTAATTTTTTTTTTTTTAAAGGGGGTTTCAAAAGGGGGGGGGCCCCTTGGGGGGGGTTTTTTTGGGGTTTTGTTGGGTTTTTTTCCCCAGGGGGGAAAAATTTTTTGGTTTTTTTTAAAGGGGCCCTTTGGGGGGGGGGGGTTTTTTTCCCGGGGGTTTTTTTTTTCCCCCCTCTTTCCCTGGGGGGCCCCGGGGGGGCCCCCCTTTTTTTTTTTTGGGGGCCCTTTGGGGTTTTTTTTTCCCCCCCCGGGGCCCCTTTTTTGGCAAAAGGGGGAAAAGGGGGGGGGGCCCCCCCCCGGAAAGGGGTTTTTTTTAAAAAAGGGGGTTGGGGGGGGTTTTTTTTTTTTTTTTTTTTTTGGGGGAAACCCCTTTTTCTTTTCCCAATTTTTTTTAAAAATTTTAAAAAAAATTTTTTTTGGGGTTTTTGGGGGGAAAAAAACCCGGGGCCCCCCTTTTAAAAAATTTTAAATTTTATTTTTTGGGGGGGGGGGGGGGTTTTTTTGGGGGGGGGGTTTTTAAGGGTTTTTGGGGGGTTTTTTTTTCCCCCCAAAAAAAAAAAGGGTTTTTTTTTTTCCCCCTTTTTTTTTAAAAAATTTTTTTTCCAAACCCCCTTTTTTTTTTTTGGGGGGGGGTTGGGGGGGTTTTTGGGGGTTTTTAAAAGGTGGGGGGTTGGGGTTTTTTTTTTTTTTTTAAAAAAAGGGGGGGGGGGGGGGGAAAATTTTTTTCCCCGGGGGGAAAATTTTAAGGGGTTGAATGGTTAAATTTTTTTGTTTTTTCCTTTTTTTAAAGGCCAAATTTTTTTGGGAAAAAAAACCCCTTTTTTTTCCCTTTTTGGGGGAAAAAAGGGGGAAAAAAAAATTTGGCCCCGGGTTTTTTTCCCCCTTTGGAAAAAAATTTAAAAATTCCTTTTTTTCCCTTTTTCCCCCTTTTTTCCCCCTTTTTTTAAAAGGGCCCCCCCCGGGGGGGAAGGGGGGGCCCCTTTTTAAAAGGGACTGGGGGGCCCCCCCGGGGGGCCCCCTTGGGGCCCCCTTTTCCCCCCCCCGGGGGGGGGGGGGTTTTTTTGGGGGCCCGGGGTTCCCCCGGGAAAAAATTTCCCCGGGGGCCCCCCCTTTTCCCCCAAAGGGGGGGGGCCCCCCCCCTTTAAAAGGGGGGCCCCTGGGGGGGGGGCCCCCCCCAAAAAAACCCCCCCCCGGGGGGGGGGGGGTTTTTTTTTTTTTTTTGGGAAAAATTTTTTTGGGGTTTTTTGGGGGTTTTTGGTTTTTGGGGGGGAAAAAGGGGGGGGTTTTAAAAAAGGGGGGGGGTTTTTTTTAATTTTTGGGGGGGGGTTTTTTTTTCTTGGGGGTTTCCCGGGGGGGGGGTTTAAAATTTTCCCCCCAAAATTTTAAGGGGCCCGGGGGGGGGGGGGGGGGGCCCCTTTTTTTTGGGGGGGCCCCCCCTTTGGGGATCCCCCTTTTTTTTTTAAAATTTGGGGTTTTTTTTTTTTGGGGGGGGGGTTTTGGGGGGGGGGCCCCGGGGGGGGGGGTTTTTTTTTTTTTAAAAGGGGGGGGGGGGGGGGTTTTTTTTCCCCCCGGGGTTTGGGAGGCTTTTCCGAAGGGCCTTTTTCCCCCCCCTTTTTTTTTTTTCCCCCCTTTTTTGGGGGGGGGAAAAAAATTTTTTTTCCCCTTTTGGGGTTTTTTTTCCCCCCCCTTTTTTTTGTTTTTTTTTTTTTTTTCCGGGGGGGGGGGTTTTCGGGGGTTTTTTTTTTTCCCCCCCCCCTTTTTTTTTTTTTTTTTTTTTTGGGGGGCCCCCCCCCGGGGGGGGGGGGGGGGGGAAGGGAAAGGGGTTTTTTTTTTTTCCCCCCCCCCAAAAAATTTTTTAAAAAAAAAGGGTTGGGGGGGGTTTTTTTTTTTCCCCCCCAAAAAAAAAAACCCCCGGGGGGGTTTTTTTGGGGGGGTTTTTTTTCCCCCAAAAAAAAAAAATTTTTTTTCCCCCCCTTTTTTTTTTAAAAATTTCCCCCCCCCCCCTTTTTTTTTGGGGGGGGGGGGGGGGGCCCCCCCCCCCCGGGGGGGGGGTTTTTTTTCCCCCCCCCCCCCCTTTTTTTAAAAAAAACCCCTTTTTTTTTCCCCCCCTTCCCCGGGGGGTTCAAAGGGGCCCCCCGTTTTTTGGGGGAAACCCGGGCCCCAAATTTTTCCGGGTTTTGGGGGGAAAAAACCCCCGGGGGGGCCCCGGCCCCTTTTTTAAAAGGGGGCCCCCCCCCTTTTGGGGGGAAAGGTTTCGGGGGAAAAAGGGGGCCCCCGGGGGGGGGAAAAAGGGGGGAAAAAAACCCCGGGGGGGGCCTAAAGGGGGGGGGAAGGAAAAAAAGGGGGGGGGGGGGGAAAAAAAAAGGGGGGGGGGGGAAAAAAGGGTCCCCTTGGGGGGGGGGGGAAAAGGGGGAAAAGGGGGGACGGGGAAAAAAAGGGGGGCCCCGGGGGGCCCCCTTTTAAAAGGGGGTTTTTCCCGGGGGAAAAAAGGGCCCAAAAAAAAAATTTTTGGGGGGAAAAAGGGGAAAGGTTTGGGGGGGTTTTCCCCCCCCCAAAAAAAAAACCAAAAACCCCCCTTTGGGCGGGGGGGGGTTGGGGTTTTTTTTTTGGGGGTTTTTTGGGGGTTTTTTTGGGGGGGGGGGTTTTCCTTTTTAAAAAAAAAAGGGAGGAATTTTGGCCAAAAAAAAAAAAAGGGGGGGGGGGAAAAAAGGGGGGGGGGTTTGGTTTGGGGGGGGGTTTTTTAAACCCCCCCCCCCCCGGGGGTGGGTTTTGGGGGCCCCAAAAAAATTTTTCGCCCCGGGGGGGTTTTTTTTTGGGGGTTAAAAATTTTTTCCCCCAAATAAAAAAAAAAAAATTTTGGGAAAAGGGGCCCCCCCCCCGGGGGGGAAAAAGGGGGGGAAAAAACCCCCACCCCCCCTTTTTTTTTTTTGGGGGGCCCCCCTTAAAAAAATTCCCAAACCCGGGGTTTGGGAGTTTTTTTCCCCCCCCCCGGGCCCGGAAGGGGGGTCCCCCCTTTTTTGGGGGGGAAAAATTTTCCCCGGGTTTTTTTTTTTTTGGTTTTTCCTTTTAAAAAAGGGGGGGAAAAAATTTTTGGGAAAAAAATTTTTTCCCCGGGGGCCCCGGGGGCCCCGGGGGGGGGGTTGGGGGGTTTTCCCCCCCCCCCTTTTTAACCCCCCCCCCCCAACCCCGGGGGGGGGGGGGGGGCGGGTTTTTTTTTTAAAAAAAAATCCCGAAGGGGGTTGGGGGGGCCCCCCCCCGGGGGGGGCCCCCCCCCCCCAAAAAAAATTTGGGGGGAAGGGCCCCCCCCCGGGGGGGGACCCCAAAACCCCCCCAGGCCGGAGGTGGGCCCCCCCAAAAGGGGGGGGGCCCCGGGCCCCCCCGGAAAGGGGGGCCCCCAAAAACCCCAAAAAACCCCCCCCCCCCTTTTTTTTTTTTCCCCCCCGGGGGGTTTTCCCCCCGGCCCCCAAAAATTTTAAAAAAGGGCTGGGGGGGGCCCCCCCCCAAAAATTTTGGGCCTTTTTTGGGGGGGGGGCCCCCCCTTGGGGTTTTTGCCCCAAAAAAAAAAAGGGGTTTTTGGGGGGCCCCCCAAGGCCCCGGGGGGGGGGTTTTTTGGGGGGGCCCGGGGGGGCCCCCCCCCGGGGGGGAAACCCCCAAAAAACCCCCCGGGGGGCCCGGGTTTTTTTTTGGGGTTTTTCCCCCTTTTTTGGGGGGCCCTTTTTTCCCCTTTTCCCAAAAGGGGCCCGGGTTTTTGGGGGGGGCCCCCCCAAAATTTGGGGGTTTTTTCCCCCCCCCCCCAAAAAATTTGGGGGAAAATTTTTTTTTTTTTAAAACCCAAAAAGGGGATTTCCCCCTTTTTTCAAATTAAAAGGGAAAAATTTTTTTTCCCGGGGGGGTTCCCCCTTTTTTTAAAAAAAAACCCCCCCCCCTTTGGGGGGTTTTTTTTTTTTGGGTTTTGGGGGGTTTTTTTTTTTTTTTTTTTTTTTTTTAAATTTTTTTTTTGGGGGGGAAAAAAGGGGTTTAAAAAATTTTTTTTTTTTTTTTTTTTCCCCCGGGGGTTTTTTTTCCCCCCCCCCTTTTTCCCCCCCCCGGGGGGAAACCAAAAACCCCCGGGGGAAAAAAGGGGGAAAATTTTTTGGGGGTTTTTTTGGCCCATTTGGGGTGGGGGTTTTTTTTTTTTTGGGGGTTTTTTTTTTGGGGGGGGGGGGGGGGGGGGGGTTTTTTTTTTTTTGGGGGGTTGGGTTTTTTTCCCCCCCCCCAAAAAACCCTTTAAAAGGGGGGTCCGGGGGGGGGGTTTTTCGGTTTCCCCCCCCCCGGGGGTTTTTTTTTTTTCCCCCCCCCTTTTTTTTTTTTTGGGAAAATTTTCTTTTTGGGGTTTCCGGCCTTTTTTTTTTTCCCCAAAAACCCCCCCCCCCCCCCCCCAAAAATTTTTTCCCCCCCCCCCCCCCAACCCCCCCAAAAACCCCCCCCCCCCAAACCCCCCCCCCCCGGGGGGGGAAAAAAAAAACCCCCCCCCCCGGGTAAACCAAAAAAAGGGAAATTAAAATTTTTTTTTTTTTTTTTTTTTGGGGGGGAAATTTTTTTCCTTTTTTTTTTTAAAATTTTTAAAATTAAAAAAAAAAGGGGGGTTTTTTCCCTTTTTTTTTTTTTTTTTCCCCCCTTTTTTGGGGGGGGGTTTTTGGGGTGGGGGGGGGAAGGCCGGGAAAAATTTGGGTTTCCCCTTTTCCCCTTTTTTTGGGGGGGGTTTTTTTTTTTTCCCCCCCCCGGGGGGGAGAAGGGGTTTTTTTGGGGGGGTTTAAAATTTTTTTTTTTAAAAAAAAAAAAATTTTTTTTTTTTTTAAAAAAATTTTTTTTTTTTTTAAAGGGGGGGAAAATTTTGCCGGGGGGGGTTTTTTTTAAAAAAGGAAATTTTTTTAAAAAAGGGGGGGTTTTTGGGTTTTTTTTTTTTGGGGGGTTAATTTTTTTCCCCGGGGGGGGGGGGTTTGGTTTGGGGGTTTGGGGGTTTTAAACCGGGTTTTTTTCCCCCCTTTTTTTTTTTTCCCCCCCCCCTTTTTTTTTTTTTTCCCCCCCAAAAAAAACCCCCCCAAAAAAAAAACCCCCCAAACCCCCCCCCCCCCCGGGGGGGCCCAAAAAACCCCCAAATTTTTCCCCCCCCCGGGGGGGAAAACCCCCGGTTTCCCCCCCCCTTTTCCCCCCCGGGGGGGGTTTTAAAAAAAGGCCCAAAAAAAAAGGGGGCTTCCCCCCCCTTTTAAAAAAACCCCCCCCCCCCCCCCCACCCCTTTTTTTGCCTTTCCCTTTTCCGGGAAAAAAAAAATTTTTGGGGGGGGGGGGGCCCCAAGGGGCCCCCGGGTTTAAAAGGGGGGGGGCCCCTTTTTTGGGGGGGGGGGGGTTTTTTAATTTAAATTTTTGGGGGGGGAAAAAAAAAGGGGGGGGGGGGGGGGGGGTTTTAAGGGGGGGGTTTTGGGTTTTTTTTTTTTTTTTTTTTTTGGGGGGTTTTTGGGTTTTTCCCTTTTTTTTTTGGGGGGGGGGGGTTTTGGGGAAATTTTTTTCCCTTTCCCCCCTTTTCCCCGGGGGGAAAGGGGGGGTTTTTGGGGGGGTGGGGGTTTTTTTTTTTGGGGGGGCCCCCCCCCCCGGGGTTTTTAAAACCCCCCCCGGGGGTTTTTTTTAACCTTTAGGATTTTTTTTTGGGGGGGGGGGGGGTTTGGGGGGAAAAGGGGGGGGGGGTTTTTTTTGGGGGGCCCGGGGCCGGGAGGGGTTTTCCCCGGGGGGGTTTTTCCCTTTTGCCCCGGGGGTTTTTTAAAATTTTAAACCCCTTTTTGGGGGAAAATTTTTTTTTTGGGGGGGTTTTTTTTTTCCCCGGGGGGGATGGGGGGGGGGGTTTTTTCCCCCCCCCCCCCCAAAAAAAATTTTTTTTTTTTGGGTTTTTTTTTTTTTCCCCCCAACCTTTTTTTTTTGGGGGGGGGGTTTTTTTTTTTTTTTTTTTTTTTTTTTAAATTTTTTTTCCCCCCCCCTTTTTTGGGGGGCCCGGGGGGAAAACCCAAAAAAAAAAATTTTTTAAAAGGGGGTTTTTTGGGTTTTCCCCTTTTTTTTTGGGGCCCCTTTTTTTGGGCCTTTTTTTGGGGGGGGGAAAAAAAAAAGGGGGAAAAGTTTTTTTGGGGAAAAATTTTTAATTTTAAATTTCCCCCGGGGGGTTTTGGGGGGGGGTTTTTTTTTTTTTTTAAGGGAAATTTTTTTTTTAATTTCCCCCCAAAAAAAAAAAAAAAAAAGGAAGGAAAATTTTTTTTTTGGGAAAAAAAAATTTTTTCCCCCCCCCCTTTTGGGGGGGCCCCCTTTTTTTGGGGCCCCAAAAAAGGGGGGCTTTGGGGGGGTTTTGGGGGGGGGGGGCCCCCCCCCCTTTTTTTTGGGGGGGGAAAAAAAAGGGGGGGGGGGGGGGGTTTTTGGGTTTTTACTTGGGGGGGTTTTTTGGGGGGGGTTTTTTTTGGGGGGAAAATTTTTTAAAGGAAAGGGGGAACCCCCCCCTTTGGGGGGGGGGGGTTTTGGGGGCCCCCCAAAGGGGGGCCCGCCCCGGGGTTTTAAAAAAGGGGGGGGGCGGGGGGCCCCCCCCCCTTTAACCCAAAAAGGGGGGGGCCCCCCCCCCCCCCCTTTTTTTTTCCCCCCGGGGAAAACCCTTAAAAGGGGGGGGCAATTTTGGGGGGAAAAAATTTTTTAGGGAAAATTTAGGGCAATTTTAAAAAAAAATTTTTGGGGGTTTTTTTTAAATTTTTAGGCAAAAAAATGCCTTTTTTTTTTGGGGTTTTTTTGGGGGGGTTTTTTTTTTAAGGGGGGTTTTTTTTGGTTGGGGGGGTTTTTTTAAAAATTTTGGGAAAAATTTTTTGGGTTTTGGGGGGAGGAATCCCCTTTTTTAAAGGGCCAAATTTGGGGGTTTGGGGGGGGAAAGGGGAAAAAAATTTTGAAAGGAAAAGGGGTTTTTTTTTAACCGGCCCCCTTTTTTGGGGGGCCCCCCAATTTTTTTTTCCCCCCCCCCCCCCCCCCCCCCCGGGGGCCCCCCCCCTTTTTTTTAACCCCCCCCTTCCCCCCCCTTTTTTTTTTGGGCCCCCCCCCCCCTTTTTTTTCTTTTTTTCCCCCCCCCTTTTTTCGCCCCCCCCCCCCCCCCCTTTTTCCCCCCCCCCCGGGTTTGGGGCACCCCCCCCCAATTTTTTGGGGGGGTTTTTTTTTTTTTGGGTTTTTTGGGGGAAAATTTTTTTTGGGGGTTTTAAAAAGGGGGGGTTTTTTTTTTTATTTTTTGGGGGGGGCAAAATTTTTTTTTTTAAAAAGGGGGGGTTTTTTTTTTTGGGGGTTTTTTTTTTGGGGGGTTTTTTTTTTTTTTTGGGGGGGGGGGGGGGGGTTTTTTTTTCCCCCCCTTTTTTTTTTTTTTTTTTCCCCTTTTTTTTTCCCCCCCCCGGGGGGAAACCCCCCCCCCTTGGGGGAAAAAATTTTTCCCCCCCAAAAAAATTTATTTCCCTTTTTCCCGGTCCGGGGGGGCCCTTTTTTTCCCCGGGTTTTTCCCCCCCCCCCCCCTTTTTTCCCCCCCCAAATTTTTTTTGGGGGGTTTTTTTAAAAAAAAAGGGGGGGTTTTTTTGGGGTTTTTTTTTTTTTTTCCCCCAAAAGGGGGGGCCCAAAAAAAAAGGGGGGGGGGGGGGTTTTTGGGGGGGTTTTTCGGTTTTTAAAAAAATTTTTTTAAACCCGGCCCTTTTTCGGTTTGGGGGGCCCCCCCCTTTTTTTTTTTTGGTTCCCCTTTTTTTAAAAAAAAATTTTTTTCCCCCGACCTTCCTCCCGAGATTCACCGAGCACGCACTGTTGGGGCCACGCACTGGATGGGACCGCGCACTGGTTGGTAACGCGCACTGGTTGGGGACCCGCGCACTGGTTGGACCGCGCACTGGTGGGACCACGCACTGGTTGAGGCCACGTACGGGTGGAAAAGCCCGTGGACTTGGCTGGACGGTCCTGATCCCCGTCTAGGACCTCCAGCAACAACGCCCCGTCCCCCGGACGCGCTCTCCATCGTCTGTTTGGCGTGTCAAGGGTGTCGGCCTTGAACAACTCTCTTAAAGAACCGAACCGGTTTGGGGCACCTAGTGCGACAGGGTGTTCCCAGTGGACTTTAGAGAGGCAGGAGTGTGATGGCACCGCATGACAGGAAAGGGATGGTGCTGGAATTATTTATTTATGATTATGATGTGTATGTCGTGTATTGAGATGCTTGATTGTGATTGTGCTTTTTGTGCGTGTTGGAATGCTTGATTGTGATTGTGCATGGTGCGTCGTTGAAATATTTATTTGTGATTGCGTGTGTTGATGTGAATAAATGGGGTGTTGTATCGTAATCGTTCTTGTGTGGTCTCTTGCGAGGCGTGTGAGGTCAGTCACTCCCTTCACTCCCCACTTAGACCGATCCTGTCAGGGCAGACCTCCAGGGGTGGTCGTGACACATTGATAATATCGCTTAACTGCATTTCGTTATTGATGTATTTTGGTATCGAAGTCTGTTTGACTCTTTTTTTCCCCGTTTGTCTTGTACTTTACATGTATTTTTTTTCTCTCCCCCCCCCCCCCCACCCCATCCCACCCACACCCCACATCCCCGCTTCCGCTCTCTCTCTCTCTCTCTCTCTCTCTCTCTCATCTCTCTCCCTCTCTCTCTCGATCTGGCTGTCTCTGTCTCCCTCCCTTTCTCTCTCTCTCTCTCTCTCTCTCTCTCACTCTCTCTCTCTCTCTCTCTCTCTCTCTCTCTCTCTCTCTCTCCGCTTCTCTCCCCCCCCCCCCCTCTCTCTCTCTCGTGTCACCCCGCCGCTCACTATGTATGTTTGTGTGTTGCTTGTTTGCGAAAGTGTATAAGTGTTTTGGGTGGGTGTTTGGGGGAGGGCGTTTTCTGGTGGGGATTGTTTAAAGTGGAAGTGTGTTACATTTCTTTGATGTTATTTCCATTTCTGTATTTTCAAATTATTTTGTGTTTAAAACTCTTGTTTGTTTGTTTGTTTGTTTGGGGTGTTGTGTGTGTGTGTGTGTGTGTGTGTGTGTGTGTGTGTGTGTGTGTGTGTTGTGTGTGTTTTGTTGTTGCTTTTTTTTTTCTTTTTTTTTGGTCGTTTGCTCATTTTTCATTTTGCCAATTTTTTTTTGTTCCCCACTTGGGCGAGGGCTGGATGTAGCGTGCTCATCTATCACCTTCGATAATAAAGAATTTGTCTTCTCTTGTCTTGTCTCATCAACCTTCATCTCTCTTTATTCCCCTAGCTCGGGGTTTTGTCGCTTCTCTTTTCCCGTTCGATTGTGTGTCCCTCCCTCCCCCTGTCCCTGTCCCCTTTTCTGCCCCTTCGTTACCCCATTTCCCTCACTTCAATCTTTGTGCATTTGTTCAGCGTGATTAAAATAGACACAGGCTTTTTTTTTCTTTGTTTGTTTGTTTGCTTGTTTTCTTAAAGACGCGAAGACCGCGGTAAACAGCTGCATTTTGGTTAGCAGCGGGCGGAAGCAGTAATGGTATGTAGGCCGAGTCACTGAGAATGGACTGACTCTTCCAAGCGATGAGAATTAATTCCCCTCTCCCAGTCCTCTGCCTTTTGTCGGCTCATCTAGGCTCTCCCTATCCTCCTCCCACTTTTGTCCTACGTCTTCTTCCGTCTGTTCTGCAACCCAACCCTCTTTCCATCCCCCCCCCCCCCCCTTATTTTCAAGGTCATAATTTACTCCCCCTTCTTCTCCCGCCCCCCCCCCCTCGCCCCGCATCCCCCCCCCCCCCCCCCCCCGCCCACCTCCCTCCAGCTCAGATGTTCCTTTCACTTCGTTGTTTCTTGCAATTGCAGTAACACAATGAACAGACTTTGATAAAACCGACAATGAACTGCGGCACCGTATTGGTGAATTTGAGAGCGACCCCTGCGAAACGAAACTGAGACCTAACTCTGCGAAGCAACCTGACCTTTTCAAGGTGGAATAAGGAATCCGTTTTCCACAATTTTTTTAAAATCAAATGAAGAATATTAATTTTACAGTTTTGGGGGGAACTCAAACATCATATCGAATGGCTTCCATGCTCCTTTACAGCAGCACGGTAACAATGTAAATATATTTAGTTGGTAACTCAGTGGTGGAACGCATGGCCATTAGAATTCACACACACACACACACACACACACACACACACACACACACACACACACACACACACACACACAGATGATAATGATGATGATGATGATGATGATGATGATGATGATGATGATGATGATGATCTTTATTTCCAAGGGTAACATAAGCAAACACATGCTTTTTTCATCCGGCCAGAGAGAGAGAGAGAGAGAGAGAGAGAGAGAGAGAGAGAGAGAGAGAGAGAGAGAGAGAGAGAGAGAGAGAGAGAGACGGACGGACAGTCCGACAGACAGACAGAGGCAGACAGACAGGCAGTGGGAGGGCATAACATGATAAGCCAACACACACACACACACACACACACACACACACACACAGAGAGAGAGAGAGAGAGAGAGAGAGAGAGAGAGAGAGAGAGAGAGAGAGAGAGAGAGAGAGAGAGAGAGAGAGATTAAAGAAAACATACACACACACACGCGCGTGCGCAGGTTCAAAGAAACGTTTATTTTTATTTTAAAACAAAATACGAAACACACATTTTCGATAAAGATATCTTCTTTACTGAGACCTTATGCACACATAACTCGTTCACTAAATAACTCCTAAGATAATCACAGTCGGCATGATGATCTACCTGATTTATATCTGTTGTTTGTAACATCTGAATAAGACATAGGCCCTACTTGTTGAAATATATTTACCCTGCTGCCCTGGTTTTTCCCACAGTGTCGACTGGCCTAAAACCAGCTGTATGACGACATGAAACGTGGAGAGAGGTGGGAGATGGGGAGAGTGGTGGGACTGCGAAGGTGAGGGGGAGTTAACCGTCACGCACTATGTGCCATTGTTAGACATGCAACCATATTTGTCTGTCGATCGCTCATTTTCCAAGTAGGACTGGGGACTGATGAAAAAAAAAAAAAAAAAAAAAAAAAAAGGATCGGGCAGAGAGGTTGCTTGAGCTGGGAATTATAATAATCGATGCAGAACGCTATTTTGGGAAAGACGTTTAGGAAGTCATTGAATCAGAGTTGTCTTTCTTCGTGCAAGAGTTATCGTCACGTGACCAACCAAAACGCAATATGGCGACTCCTGTAAGCCCTGTCGAAATATCCAGCTTGTTTCCTGAAATTTTGACGATTATTTCACGTATCTGGACGTGAAGGACAGGGACGTGTAGCGCAAGTTTGTGTTAAGTGCGGGATGCAGCATACAATCGCTGCGTGTGGAAAAATGTGGAAGCAAAACTGCATTTGCGGCGTGCCAAGCCGTCATCCTCTTTGTTTTCAAGCTTGGTGAAACGTGGAATCAAACATGTTCAAGTTTTGAGCTTGCGTCGTAGTCTTCGCGATGTTGTTGTGGGTATTCCCAATATGGTTAGCTTGAGTTTGAGTGGCTGCTACAGCATTACAGATCGGGCTTGAAACAGGCATTTTCAGAAGATCTGCCAAACCTCACGTCACTGAATCTCAGTCTGTGTAAACAAATAACTGATCTTAGTCTCGGGCACATCTCACGGCTCCTGAAAAATCTGGAAACATTAGAACTGGTGGTGTTGTTGGATTACAAATACTGGTGTTCTCATCATTGCACTTGGACTGAAGCAGTTAAAAAGTTTAAATCTTAGGAGCTGTCGACAGGTTTCTGACCAAGGCATTGCTTTCTTAGCTGGTCAAGGAAAAGAGACGGCAACCGGGAATCCCAAACTTGAACACCTAGGGCTTCAAGATTGCCAGAAGCTTACTGACCAGCATTGAAGCATGTGAGTCAAGGTCTCCGACTTCTAAAGACTATCAATCTAAGTTTCTGTGGGAGTGTGACTGACACTGGCATAAAATTCTTGTCAAAGATGCCAACCTTGCGGGAACTGAACCTTCGCAGCTGCGACAATATCAGTGACATTGGCCTTGGCTACTTATCAGAGGGTGTGGCACGACTATCTGCTCTAGATGTCAGCTTCTGTGACAAGGTTGGTGATGTGGGCCTTCGCTACTTGTCCCAAGGACTGCTGAGTTTGCAGAGTCTCAGCCTGAATGCCTGTAACATCAGTGATGAAGGCATCCAGAGTGTGGTGAATGGACTGAATGATTTGACCACCCTCAACATTGGACAATGTTCCAAGATCAGCGACAAATCACTGACACTGATCTCAACAAAGTTGAGACATCTCACTACCATTGACTTGTATGGGTGTACACAAATTACTACAGTTGGACTGGAGAAAATCATGCAGTTACCCAGCCTGTCCACACTCAATTTGGGACTTTGGCACAAAAAGTGAATCAGTGTAGTGCAGACTTTGAAAATTGAAATGATTTGTTGATGCAGGACAATGTGCTGAGAAAGCTTTTAAAGTTGAACACTATGGTGCATATGGTGCATTACTGAACTGTTAATATAATAGGTTACTATCACTCTTGTTGGTTATATACATGCTTAGAAAGGATCAGCATCGGATGTAAAATCAGAGGAAATGGGGTGATGATATAATTTTATTTATTTAGAATAAGTTAGGCTTTTTCCCCCCCATTATTTCTGAGTGCTCTTGACTGCAGACACCAGAAGACAGCCATAAAAAAAATGTGCAACAACTGTTTGGATTGTTATGTACAGCGACCTTCACAAGGGATCACCGTAGCAGATTGGGTACTGTATTTATTGTTCATTTGTTGGCTCATATTAGGCCTATGTATTGATCTATAGCTGTGGGCTGTAGTAAAATAAAGTATGAGGTGTTAGTGATTAAGTTAGACCAGAGAATTATGCTTTTGACCAAAACAGGTGAAATATCAGTTTAAATGGTCTTGAAACTAGTGAAAGACATTTCATGTTGTGGTTCTGCCTGATCCCTAGTAAGTGTTGCTCAGAGAAACAAAAAAAAGAGGTACGTTATCTTTACTAATATATACCTTTACATTTGATGTATGTGTATGGTTTGCTCATGATCTGTTATGAATCAAACTTTTATAAAATGTGAGGATATGTCTGTGTAGATTGTACTATGTATGCAAGCAATGTGGAATTTAGGAATTGCTTAAAGTCCCAGTGCAAGTGCCATTGACTTTTTCTTCTTTTTTTTTCATATAATTTACAAAAAATAACAACTGATTGATATAATGATAATGCATCCAGGTAAATACATTGTGAAAGCAGTTTTCCTTTGTCTTAGACTGGTTTTTCATATACATGTGCATACTAATTTTATTCATAATGTAAAGGCCAGAGAGATTTTTTTTTTTTTTTGCATTGAAAAATACCAAAACAGTATGATTTTGCTTTTCAGATCATTTTTTTGTGTGTTTAGAATTATGTTGTAAACTGTAGTGGACAAAACTGAAACGGACTCCAGCATTTTAAAGGGTAAGCACAGAAAGGAGAGGCAGGGGCGGTGAAGTCAGAGTGCAATCTTTTAGAGTTGGAAAGGTGAAGATCATTACAAACTCAAAAGTCGGCTAGTTTTGTTAAAACCATTTTAAATTTGTGTATTTATGCTGATGTTAGTCACTTAGTGATAAGATGTTTGAAATGTGTGTGTGTGTGTGTTTTTGCTTTTTTATGATATAATTGGCGTTCTTTAAGAGAAGTTCTTTTGTACACATGCATGCACTTTTTTTTATAACATGCGTGCATACACACACACACACACACACACACACACACAACACACTCACACACACACTCTTTCACTCACTCACTCACTCACTCACTCACTCACTCACACACACACACACACACACACACACACACACACACACACACACACACACACACACACACACACTCACTGACTGACCGAAACCAGTTTATTGTCAGATTAACTCATAGTTGTACTGACTCACACACACACGCACGCACGCACGTACGCACACACACACAGACACACACACACACACACTTACACTCTATGCTAATATTTCCCCATGTATGCCGATTCTCCCACCCTCCAGTTTACCCATACAGTGACATACAGATTATGTGAAATGGTGTACATGTTACAACACAATCACACAGACATGCACTATGACAATATACTATAGTATACAGTCACATGCACACACACACACACACACACACACACACACACACACACACACACACACACACACACACACACATGTACACACATGTAAACACACACACACACACACACACACACACACACACACTTTTGCAGTGTTTCCACTGAATGTTAAATTTTGAGGGTCATCATCATATATTAACTTAATAAAGTTAAAATTTGAGTGTCATTTTGATTTTCTAATTCCACTTTCCAGGTGGTCATATTCATAGTCAGGGTTTAAAAAAAAAAAATTTTAAATGTAAAATGGGGGAGGGAAATGGAAGGGAAGATTGGAGCGGACCTTCTAGAATTCTATGGGAAAAAAAGAAGGGGTGGGGAAGATTCCATTGTCATCATCTTACCATTGTCAGTGGTGCTACTAGTGGATTTACAGACTGAAGCAGACTTATTACAGGGTACAACTACTACAAGGTGAACTCGCCTTGTCAACTGTTCTGGCTGCTGCAGACCTGTTCATTCTGCTATGTGTTTGGTTCTTGGAGCCATGTGACTTCTAGCTAGACACAAGATAGGATGTGTATGCATTCATCAGGAAGGAACAAAAACAATTTTGGCTTTTGTTGCAGTTGTGTCATCTGCTCTGTAATGCAAATTAACTTTCAGGCCAAAGTAGTTGATTTGAAAAATAATGTGCATCACAATGAGGCACAGAATGTTAGCTTTATTCACCAGAATTGAACTTCTGTACTTGATTTTACCATATTAATGTGCTTCTGTCAAAACACTGACTCGGTGCTTCGGTTCATGCTGAATATGAACTCTGCCCTCCCCCACCCTCTGCCGTCTTCCTTCTGTCTCATCCCCTGTTCTCTACCCTCCTGCCGCTCCATTCCTCCTCAGAAAGCTTTCAGAGGTAACGAACCTTGCAGAAATTGTACCTGTGGCCATGAAACTGTGCTCAAATGCACTCACAACCGTTACAAGTCCAACTTACAAACTATTTGATGTGGAGTCATGGAAACGATTGAGTTTTGATACATTTTAGTGATGCTTTATTTAAAATATGTCTGACATATTGTTTTGTTCTGTTAGTAGGCGCAACATTTAAAAAAAAAAAAAAAATCGCTTACCTTCTTTTGCTATCGAAAATGTTAGATTTCCCACATCTGATTGTCATTACAATGAATGTGTGAACTTATTGCCTTTAAATTAACAGATTTTATAAGTGTGTTTGATGTTAATGATTATGGAGCAGATCATGAAGCTTCACTTTACCAAATTTCCGGTGTACTTTTAAAGATTCACAACATAAGTTTTTAAATAGTGCAAGACATGATTGCATGTATACATGTAATAGGCCAGTATTCTATGCAAGTGTAGAAAAATATTTGTTAATGTATCATGAATTACATGAAATGAATCATCTTAAGCATTCCTTTGTGTTATCAGTTCATAATGTTATCTTGAGTTGGTTGTCACCATGGGAATGCAGGGGATTTTTTTCAGAAAAAATACAAGAATTTGCTCCCGTGCTTTCCGGAGACTTCTGTACAAGTAACTTTAAGTACTTTTCTGTATTAATCTCTGACTCTGCCGTTTTTAATTTTTGTCTTTCTTTACCATCATCTGCTGTTTCTGTTCCTCTGTGGACTAATCGTAATCTCCTAACTTTGTTCTTGAAAATCTCACTTTCCTCACAATTTTGCAATCTATTATTTTTATTGTAACCAGGGACTAGGTTGTGAAAACTGTGCACATTGTCCGTCGTATATTCTAGCTGTTCATTCTGCAGTGTCTATTTGTAACCCAAATGATCTTTATTAGTTTAATGTATTTTTGTGACATTAAAATGTTTCTGCATTATTTTTAAACCTTTTTTTTTTTTATTTATGGGAGTGAGAAATCAAGGATAATATCACTTGCTCTCAAAATCGCATAGTTCTGTTTGCCATAAGCTGTAAACAGTTTAGCTGCCATGTCGTTAATTGCTTTTATAGTTGTTTCTTGTTCAGGATTTAATCTTTCTGGATAATCTCGACTATTCAGGATGTGACATTTTTCCTGTGTTATTTTGCAGCCTTTAAAAGCTTCTGTGTGACTGGTTGTGCTATGATAATAAATTTTAAAACCTTAAGTCTGGTTGAACCATGCTAGGAAGTCTTTAAGGCTGTCCTCCCCTGAAGCCACAGTATCAGCACATCGATGTAGCGTCTCCAGAGTCAGACCGGGATCTTCCAAGGGAAGAGGTCAGTAGTTCTTTCTCTAGCCACCCCATGTAGATGTTAGTGATGGCAGGTGCCATGGGCGTGCCCATCGCTGTCCCCTGTACTTGCCTGTACACCCTCCCATCAAACCCAAAGACGTTTTTTGTAGAATGTGTGTGATAGTCTGCTGGGAAGAGACAGACGTCCGGGATAACGTCTGAGTCATTCTTGTGCACTCTGAGCATAGCCTTCAGAGATTGAGGAACCTCTTCATGGGGAATACTGGGGTATAGCGCCACCACATCTACTGTGATGACAAGGGCATCATTAGGGATGGGTTGCTGGTCTGTGCTTCACTCCTGTAGGACGTTCAGCAGGTGTGTTGTATCCTTGAGATACGAGGGTAGTCTCTGGACGATGGGTTGGAGCCAACAGTCCACCAGTTTGGAGAGGCGCTCTGTGGGTCCGTCAACTCCAGATACTATAGGCCTACCAGGGGGTCGTTGACGCGTTTGTGAATTTTCGGCAAATGGTAGAAACTGTGTGTTCTCACCGCGTCCTGATTCACGATTGCCCAGTCTTTGGTCTTGTTGATGAACTCGGCATTGTGCAGCTTTCTGACGAGTTCATTGGATGCCCTGGCAATTTCCTTAGTTGGGTCCGATTGGAGTTGTTCATAATGCTCTGGATTGGTCAGCTGGCGCATCGCCACCTTGTAATATTGTTCAAAGTCTTGGACGACCATGGCACCCCCTTTGTCAGCTGTTGAGATGCGTAGGACCCTGTCATCCACCTGTTTCTTGAGTTCAGCGAGGGCATGGCGACATGTGTGGCTGATGTTGATGTGGTTGGGAGGTATAGGAGTGTAAGACATCACTTGTGATAGCAGAGTGGCCGCAAAGGCTTCCATGGCTGAGTCACGGTTCTTGGGTGGTTCCCAAAAGGACGTTTTGTCATTGTGGAACCGCAAAGTAGAGGGTAGCTGGGTGGGGGCATCCTCTTCAAAGAAGAACTCCTTGAGTCGCATTCTTCTCAGGCCTTCCTCCGTGTCTTCCAGCAGTTTGACCTCGTCGTAGGTTCTGGGGACAGAACTTGGGGCCATAAGAGAGAAGCGGAGTCTGTTCCCTGGAGAGCAGTTTGGATGATAAGTTGACGACTTGCTGTGATTCTGCTGGAGTCACATCTGTTCTTCTGAAGCGTCTGTTCTTCGGTTTATCCTTTTTCCTTTTATCTTTTCCACCTTCCTCTGTGATGTGGGAAAGTTTCTTCAGCTTTTTTGTTTTGTGATGTGGCAGAGTCTTGCCATACGGTTTTGTTTTTTGCGCAGTATGTCCAAGTTGCTGGTGTACGCAGTGTCTGTGAGAGTTCTTCGGAGTTCTGCTTTGACTGCTTCCAGCTCAGATGGGAGTGTTTTGGTAGCACTGGCATAAAAGTCTCTACAAAGAACTGCAGTAGCTCGCTCTGCCTGGTGAAACGCTCTCCCTTTGCTCTCCCGTAGTTCTGTGCTTGGTGGTAGAGCTGAGTTGGCAAAGGAGACCTTCATGCCTTGGGGAATAAGTTGCTTACTCACACGCTTTTTCATGAAAGTGAAATGTGACTGGTAATGTTCTATTTTGGAGGTAAGGTTGTGTCCTCTTCTTAGACAGGTCTCCTTTCTGGGTTGGCCAGATCCATCATGGGATACATCTTGTAGGTCATTTGATGTAAGCATAGTTCTTGCTTAAAAATGGCCGGAGTGAGAGACACTAATGCAGACTTGGTGGATCCATGAGGATACAGTTTGTTGCTCACTTGAAAGTGGAGAGATAATACACTTGATCACAACAACAAAAACACAGGTTGTGTCTCTGCCAAATTTTCGTGTTTAATGGACTTCTTCAAGACTGTCTAAAATAACAGGACACAAGCCATATATATAAGATATGAAAAGCAAAAGCAAAAACAATTCACCCTGAGAACTTTCCCCCACTTACTGCTAGTAAACCCATATCCAATGATTTATGAACTTGCACTCACCTGCATACCCCCCCCCCCCCCCCCCCCCCCCCCCACACACACACACACACACAGACACACACGCACACAAATCCTCACCCACACACGTACACACACACACACACACACACACACACACTCACACAGAGACCTTTAGGGAACCACAGGGTTGGAGATAGGAAGGTGTAGAAGGGATGTAGGGGGAGCAACTCATGCCCTTCTTTGCCCTTGACTCTGTAACACCAGCCCACATCTCGTCAGTCCCTACCTAAGATTTCTTTCAGCAAGATGAAAGAGGATGTAGGGGAACTTGATCAGTTGAAGTCTTTTTCTTCATCATGCCGATAACCCTCAAGAGTCAATCACGCTAGGGAATGCAAGCCATGGGAGTTAATGTTTTGTTCCAACATGCTTACAGTAAATCCACAGAACAACTGAAGAAGTGTGAGGAAAACAACAACAAGGGCAGGAAGAGTGTTATTCTTTACTTACTATGAAGGGGCCAGTCTTCACAAATTGTGAAGAGGCAGTGGTCCTTGCAGTTTAGGTCTGATGTGCATGGTAAGGGAGAAAAAGATGTGTGAGAAGGAATGTGCTATGCTGCTATTATTCTTGAGCTATATTTGCAAACACTGAAGATAAATCTGTGTTGGTAGATTTCATTATCATTCAACCTTAATTTAGGGGGTGGGGTTGTTTTGTTTGTTTGGTTGGTGTGGTTTTTTTTTTAAAAATGACCATGTCTGTTACAATGAGTGTATGTCTGTTATGATCTGTGTTGGTCGCTTTGTTGATATTGTCCAACTTCTTGTTTCATATCACACTTTTATGGTCAATTACATGAGAAATATCATGTAGTATACATGATGATGTGTTTTGCCTGGCATTTAGTGTTTTACTCAAATATTATTGTACAGTTCATATGATTATCGTCAAAACTGTCCCCAATATTATTGTACAGTTCATTTGATTATTGTCAAAACTGTCCTCAGACTGATTTTTTTCATTAAAGAGAAAGATTTAATTTATTGATTGACAGTGATTTGATATTTGAAACAAACAAAATATATAACGAAAACCAACCTTGTCAAGTTTCATATAATACTTTTATGGTCAGTTACACAAGATATTTCATGTGTTTAGTGTACGTAGAGGGTTTTTTTTATGGTATTTAGTGATAATTCAACTGTTGTGTGTGCATACAAATTACTATAGTTTTCCTTTTGTTTTCCTTTCAGAAGTTCTTACAATTCCTTTTTTTTTTTTAAGATATTGATTTTTGAAAAGTTATGGAAAACCAATCTAGTGTGGACCATAGGCCTTGTAAACAATAACTCTTTAAAAAAAAAAGTTTTTACCCTCCGATTTAGTTTGATTTATAAAGGTATATCATATAGAGTTCAGCTGAATAATCTGCACACTTTTGGCAGGCTTCAAAGTAGAAGCATCTGAGTCAGTATAAGATTAGACTTAAAGATGCTGCTGATGTGTGTGGAGAGAATGTGTTAACAGTAAATTAAAATTTGTTAATGCTATGTGTGGATGGGTCTACTGTTAACCAAATAATGAAATAATGCAGTTTATGAACCCATACACACGTACAGATTTATCCGTGTGGGGCATGCAGGGGGGTTCTTTTAGTAGAAATTGTTCCCCCACCTTCTGGAAGTTGCTCACAATGCAAGTAACGTCCTCTTTCATGTCATTCCGTTTGACTCTGCCTCTTTTGCATTTTTTTCTTTTTATTTTATTTTATTTTTTTTTAACTGTCATCGATTGCCATCTAGGGTATTCACCGCCATTGTGGACCATTCTCCTCTCTGTGTTCTGGAAATACTTGTACTTTTCCAGGTCACAATATTTATTATGGCATGCCATTTTTATTTTCAGTCTGATGACTAGGTGCTGTTACTGTGTTAGCCAAGGCTTTGCACTGTCCTGGGTGAACACTAGGTGTCCATTCTGCAGTGTCTGCCTGCCAAGATGATTTTTTTTTTTAATTACTATTTTGTATTTATTTATTTTCTTATTGTTACATTTGAATGTTTGTCAGTGCTTTATGTAATCCTTGGATCGAGAAATTAAGCAGAATGGTTTGCACGCTTAGCTTGACCTAGTTTCATTGACCTGAAGAATGTCGGTTGTGTAGCTTCAACGTCATTAATTGATTTTGTTGTCTGTTGAATTTTGAGGATGTGACCTTGTGAATTTAACAGCTCCAAAAAGGCCCTCTTTGGTCAGCTGGGTAGTTAAATTCAAGGGAAAAGGAATATATATATATATGTAGTGTGTATAATAATTGTCTATATTTATCTCTCTCCCCCTCTCTCTCTCTCTCTCTCCCTCTGTCTCTCTCTATATATATATTATATATATAAACATCCAAACAAAGAAACAACCAACACCCACGTCGATCGTTTCCCAGTATTTCAACTTTTTTGGTATTCCTCCGGGGACTTTAATGATTGAATTGCACATAGCAGTTCACCACAGTTCAGATGGCTTGAGAAAGGACAAGGGTGGAAGGGCGGTAAGCTATGAGAAACACAAGAAAAGAAGGGTAGGAAAGACAGAGAAATAGAGAAAAGGGAAGTAAGAGAGAGGGTGGGAAGAGCTGACAGGGGGAGAGAGAGACACACACACAGACACAGATATAGATATATATATTATATAATTGTGTGTGTGGCAATGTTTCCCAGTTGTCACATTTGACATTTCTGTGGGCAGTAGAACTGCTTGGCAGTGCTCAACATCTACTAGCTTGCTGCGTTCAGCCCTGGCGAATTTTTTGTTGTCATTTTAAGCCAGTGAACACCAGCATGGATTGAGACCTATGGCATGCATGTTTGAGGTCTTCAGCATACATGAAACTTGAAAGCTTTAGCCACTCTTTGGTTGGCAAACGTTCATCTAGGACATGGGAAAATTCCTGATCAACTCAATGCCTGTCTTGTGCTTTGGCTCATGTCTACAAACTTTTGATCAAGAATTCAGAAGAAGAGTTAGTACTTCAGAAGCTGTATCACCCACAACAAAAAGAAGATGGGAGATTTTGTTAAAGATTAATTTGTGGGGTGGGATGGGTATGGAGGGGATAGTGGCATACAGAACAGAGATTTGAACTTCTGGGTTTTTGTGATCATTGACGAATTTAATGAAACGTTTTGAGAAGGAAGAATAATTCTCCATGACTATTTATATGCAGGAGAGGAGAGAGGATGAAACTGTAATTTATGCAAAACGACAGAGTTCTTTTTTTTTTCCATGAACCTTTTGTCTTTCAATAGATGATCCCATCTTTCACACATCTGCAGGAGCAAAATGGAGCGTGCAGACTGAACAGATGTGTATGCAGAGCAGAATTAAGCATAGAGACTGTACAATAGTGTATGCATCTGTTCCAGTTGTACAGTACTCTATCGTGTCTATGCCTCAGTTTTCTGTTGTACAGTACTCTATCGTCTATGCCTCAAGTTTTTTTTGCTGTACAGCTTACTATGCCTCAGTTCATACTGTTCAGTGCTGTGTGCCCCAGATAACGTTGTACAAAAGTTACTCTATGCCTCAAATTAATTTTTGTGCCAAACTGTTGCTTATGTCTGTGTCTGTGCAAAAAATACTTAGTCCATGTGTGACACTTTCTTTCTGGCAAAGAATGTTGGGCTTCTACAGTTCAAAAGAAGAATTCCAGCATGAGATGCTTATCTTCATTTATTATGTCAGTGTCAAATAAAAAACATGAAAAAACACACCATGTGATTATGTGTTTATGGTACATGCTTTTAGTGAGCTTGAGAAACTTGCGTAACAGAAAAAGGATTCCCCTGTTACTAGCGTCAGCACCTTGTTAGTGATACTTCCTTTTCCTTTTCAATATTCTAAATAGGAATTCCTTTTTTCAGGCTTGTATTTGTGCCAGTAAAGACAATTCATGTTCTGAAAACATGTTCTTGGTTGGCATCTGGCTGCCCCATGCTACTGATGCATTTCTCTTGATGTACACTCATACAAAGCTGTTGGATAGGATAAACAGTAGCCCAGCTTGTTTCTCCTTTCTTCCCTCCAGTTTTGAAAAGTGTCGCACACAAAATATATACCATATACAGCAGACATCTGCAGATTGATACAAATGTTTGTATGACTATGTACATGCAAAATGTTGTACGCTGTGTTGATTGTACAAATACTTATGTGATATAATGTGTGTGAGAGAGAGAGAGAGTTTTTGTTTTTTTTGAGAGGAATACAGAATCAGAGATGAAGAAAGTATTTGTTGGTAAATTCAGCATGTTAAAAGTTAAAATATAGAATTGTATTCCAACAAGAATGATACACATTCTAAAGCCAGCGCTGTGGAGTTGAAGAGGAGCCAGATCCACTAATTCCCATGAGTAGAATCTGAGGCTTTTCTTTTCTGTGAGACACATGCTGTGGACCTGAAGATGTTTTGTAAAATGTTCAAACACTAAAAAAGAAGTCAGGGGTACTGTTAATTGTCTTTTTCTTTTTTTCTTTATCTATTCACTTTTTTTTCTTTAGAGCTTTTGGAGAAATCTTTGAGCACAAGGATGACATTTTAAGTGTACTTGACTGATCTCCCTTTTTTCCATGCTAGTCTCCCACACTTCCCGAAACAGAAATCTCCTGTCTTCTTCATAGTGTGAAGGTATATCCCCTCCTCCTCAGCCCAGTTCTCTCCCACCTCATTCTCCTCTACATGTTCCTCAGCTGTTCCTCTCATCACTGTGGACATCATGTTTCAGTTGTGGGCTTGACCCTTGTGGTTTAACTCCCATGTTGGAGCCCTCCCCTACCTTTGACCTCCATCCTGCACAAATTGATGGAGTCCACCTTCAGTCATGTACTAGGGCATGTTTGTGGATCTGTGCCTCGGTGTTTTTAACTCTATTTTACGAAAATACATGTTTTTTTTTAAAAAATTTATTTTAAGTACTGTATCTGCCAAACATGAACAGTCAGATCACAAGACAAAACATGATGCACTTCGACCTCTTAGGCCTTTTTCAGGCAAGATAAACAACGCTCAGGACAAACAGAAATGAAGACTGAGCAATCACTTATCTTATTGAATTTGGCGTAAGATGGGCGTTGAATGAAAATGAGGCCGTCGGGAAGAACACAATGCAAGTTGAAATTGTTAACGATGATGAGAATAATACTGATCTGAATAATAATGGAGATAAGATGATGATAGAAAATATTCAAACAAAATAAAAGAGAGGATTACTACTACTCTTGGTGATATATGACAATAGCAGTTGTAGTATGGGAGAAAGGAGAGGGGTTAGAGGATTGTCAAACAGCAATGTTGTCGTGGCGATGATGATGGTGATGGTGATGGTAATGATGGTAATGTCACTAATAACACTGGCATTAATAATGATACTAACAATAATAGTAATGGTAATAGTAATGATAGTAACAATAATTTATAAGGTTTGTTTTTTAAAATATTCATCGGGTTACTGAAAATGACCTATAAGTATTCAGTTACAGGGAGGGGGGGGGGGGGGGGGGGGGGGGGGGGAAAGATAAGAGGAGGTGTAGGTTATATGAAATAAAGGGGAAAGTGTGATCATTTCGTTATAAGCTATCAGAGAATTTTTTTTTCCAGTTATGCAACACTCATCTTTGTTGTTTTTATTTTAGGCAAACTGGGTTTACAACTGTTCGTCTGTCAATACTAGTGAGACAAAATATGAAATTTGTAAGTGCTGACATTTTGTCGTTACTTCAGCCCTGATGTGGCCCTTTGCGGTCAGCTGGGCTATAAGCAACATTATCTTATCTTATCGTTACTTTTTTGTCTGAAAAATTTAGGCACCTTTTAAGTGTGTTATCATTTAAACAACAACAACAACAACAACGGCAGGAAGAGCGAGAAAAGATTAAGCATTTAAAGACAAAATGAAATTTGTCCCTTAATTCATTGAATGAATATTTAGCACAATTTTTTTTCATTTTATGGTATGTTTGTGGAACCAGTGTACAAGCTCATAGGATTGAGAAGGGCTGATCAATCGGTACTGATCTGAAGTTGTTTGTATCATTCATTTATGTGTACACAAATGTTACTCAGCAGAAGTGATGTAATTTATTCATTTTTTTCCAAACAAGCGAAAGTACTCAAACATTTTGTGTTTTAAACCTCTTGTGTTGACATAGAGATGATCATGTGTCAGCACTGTATTTAAACAGGTTAGGTATGTCTCATGTGTGTGGTTATTTGACAAGTTGATTATCAACATGACGACATCTCTGAAGTGTGTCTGGATTTACATTCATTTACATGTTTCGCAATGTATTTTGGTTTTGCCATATCTTCGGATGTAATAAAGTGTCTCTCTCTCTCTCTCTTTCTCTCTCTCTCTCTCACAGCCCTGATGTGGCCCTTTGCGGTCGGCTGGGCTATAAGCAACATTATCTTCTCTCTCTCTCTCTCTCTCTCTCTCTCTCTCTCTCTCTCTCTCTCTCTCTCTCTCTCTCTCTCTCTCACACACACACACACACACACACACACACACACACACAACACACACACACACACACACACACACACACTTTAAAAGATCGTGAAGATGAGAGAATCAAGTGTGATTGATGACCTTGTGATTATTTGCTTGTTTGTTTATTTATTTTGTGATTATTTTGATTTGTTATTCATTTATTTACCTATTTATTTTATTTTGTGATCGTTTTCTTTATTGACATCTAGTTTTTATGTTTGTAAAAGGTCTGAGGTACACTCTCCAACCTTTGTTATTTGTCCCTGCTGTCTTGACATTGATGTTGAAATTGTAAGCAAAGGTGATGATGAAGTTGTAAGTAAAGTTATATTGCTTATAACAAATCATATAGAACTTTACTGAAAATGTGGGAGATGATTATGAAATTTTGAACATTTTTTTCTCTGTGTAATTACAAAATTTTGAAAAACGTCTTTTTACGATAGAATATATGATTTGTGTCTGTGTATGTGTGTGTGTGCTTGTGTATGTGTGTTAACACCTGTATTTCGAAGGTTTCAGTGAACCATTACATGTGATAGTTCATCCTAAAGGCCATATGATTATTTTGCTTCCAGTTATTGTTTTCACCCCTATGCAACTTTTTTTTCTTTTCTTTTTTTTTAAAACAAAGTAAGTTGTAAGTGCCACACTGTTTTAAATACTAATGCACATAAAAGTCATTCTGACTACATGTGTGTTTCCATATAAAGTTTGTATGAACACCAATGTAAATGGTTTGCTGACGATTGTCCACAGTGTGTGTGAATGCTTGCTAATCACATACAAGTGCTTATATTTGTATTCATGACAGGAATATATATCCGAGTGTTTATGAGTAGCAAAAGTCAGACATACTTCTGAAAGTGGGCTTTTCTTAGCTACCAACCCTTGCAAATGTCAGTCATCAGAAAGGTTATTCTAGATCCCTAATTGCTGGGGAGGGGGAAGTCCTGAATTTCAATGTTAGCTGTGGTTTGTGTTTTCGGGAAAGAGAAGTGGTGGGAAGGGAAGAGTGTCATAAAAGGCTGCAGAATAGAGCCAAACTAATGTTCAGTATCAGACAAACGGGGTGTACAGGGAGGGTTGTGTGTGTGTGTGTGTGTGTGTGTGTGTGTGTGTGTGTGTGTGTGTATGTGTGTGTGTGTGTGTGTGTGTGTGTGCGTGCGCGCGCGCTTGCGCGTGCATGTGTGTGTGTTGGGAGGGGAGGTTGGTTGGTTGGTTGTTAGTCACTTAGTGAGTCTGTTGTTTATGTGTTCAAGCATTGACACATAAAAATGGTTTTAGTGAAAACCAAAGTTTCCCTTGCATTCATGTATTGTAAATTTTGACTCCAGAACTCTGGAAGTTGTGGGCTTTTTTGGTGTGTGTATAGCTATGTTTCACTCTGCCATTTAAGGTCACAATACCCCTTTTCTGTATCAGACTACATGCACAGCATTAGCATGTTGCTGTAATTCAGAGACTTCTGATGATATGCACTATAGGTTATTTAAAAGCTTGGTTGGTTTTGTTTTTATCTTGGGCTCTAAAATGCCTGTGCACTGCATAGAATAAACTGACTGGAAGAATTTCACCCATTTTCTTCCAGCTGCTGCTGAAAACTAAACCTCAGAATCTGAATTTCCAGAGAAATGAAATGAAATGCAGTAATAGCCACCAGGCTGTTGCATTCTTTGGATAATTTTCATTATTTTTCTTGAATTCCCATTTACATTCTTGGTTACTGTTAGGGTCCATCTGTAGCCCTGGTAGTACTCAAAGTCTCTGCTGTTGGTCAAGTCTGGAAAGGCCTTATGAATTTTCATTGAGCAGAATCTGAAAGTTTTTACCACTCTACAAACTCTATATTCCAGTTGAAAAAACAAACAGTGAAAGCAGAACATTTGCAGAGTGCTTGATTTCTTCTACATCATTCTGTTTTGTTCTTCTGTGTGTCCCACTCTTTGCTCCATGGTCATGTGTAGGTCTACCTTGGAATATATGCAAGCCTACAGTATATTTCTGTTTATGCAAGTTGTTGCCTGATGTAAGTAGACTAAAACATAGGGTAATTGATAACATTATGTATAAGATCTGCATACCCACTCATTCACACGCACATACACACACACACAGACACACACACACACACACACACACACACACACACACACACACACACACACACACACACACATGTGTATGCTTTCCTTGAACGATCTGCTACTGTGCAGAATCTAGCACAATTTCTCTGTGGGATGGAGAGCATTTATTTGGAGCAGGGTAGAGGAGGAAAGAACCTTGATTTATGAATCACTGTGTGTGTTCCATGTACCTTTATTGTTTATATTTATTTGCCGTAATAATTGGATAAGAAGAATGCAAATACTGTTATCGGGGTGCTGGTTATGCATCAGCTTGGCAAAATGTGTCGCCCACCTGACTGCATGATCAAAGCTGAAGTAATGTGCTTTTGCTTTTTTCTCCTGGTGTATTCCTGTCCTGTAAAAAGAGTCTTATCAGCTTTAAATGTATGTACAGACAAATGAATTTGATTGTATATATGTATGCAATTGTTTTCTGTACATATTGCAGTCCATGATGAATGCTCACTTGTTGACCTGTGGTTGAAATACACATGCACTTTTTATGTACAGTTGATTGCCACATGAGTAGGAGTGCTCAAGTTTGATTGATATATATATATATATATTTATATATATATATATATATTATATATATTTTTTTTTTTTTTTTTTTTTAAATGAAAAGAGACAGTCGCAGATAACTTCCACTTTATTACCTTGCTCTTATATGGATAACCAGATGATTTTTCTCTTCTTTGTGAGATAAATTGAAACTGTTTAATAACTGCCTTTCATCTTTACATGTATTAGTATGCTTTGAAATTAGAGATGGGGGGAAGGAGAAGGCATTTGGTGGAGGGAGGAGATAATTATACTGTAGTGAAAGAGAAAGCAGAAGAAAGAGGCATGACATTTAGTGATCTCAGTCATTTTTGATGGATTTGACTGTAGAGGGGTAAAAGTGAATGTTAAAATCACAATATTTTCTCCATGTTTACTCAAATGTAAAGTTCATTCCTCAATACCAGTAAATCTCTTGCTTAATTTTCTGTTCTAGCAGAATACATTAGTAGAAAGGAAGGATTTGTGGACGATGGGATGAACTGCTTTAGTGGCTACTGCACATTTGTCCCATCCTCGATCATGTCGTTTTCCTGCTAGGGTTGAAGTCATTTCACAACACCCACATTTGGAAGTGCATACTATGAAGTTTCAAGTTAAAACAGAAATAGATCGTGAACACAGAAAGAGATGGTGAACATCGATAATACTGGGGGGGGGGGGGGGGGGGGGGGGAATGTTGGCTGTAGCTATTACATTAATGCAGTTCTTTGTTTTTTATTTACAACTATTTGCTTAGGGCATATTCTGATAAGTAGACTGTTGTGCCTCGTTATGCTTTCTGCAAAATATGTGTGGAGGTTTCGAATGAATCTTGCCTTCTTTGCTTGCCATATTTTTGTTTGTTTTGTATTATAGTCTGGAATTTTCAAATGTGAATTGTATGTTTGATCTGCACTACCACCCCATCCCATCCCAACTCCCTCCCTTTACCCCAGTCTTAGTATCTGTATAAATTGTTTTATGTTCTGTTTATATTCAGTCTTTTTGGTTGTACTGAACTGAGCTGTGTTTGATTTGTACATACAAAAAAAACTGGGAGAAAATAGATATATTTTTAATTAAAAAAATTAAGCAACTGTGGATAGTTGTGGTCATGCGTGATGTTTCAGGTATATGTGCTTTTCTGTTTGCTGAAATGCTCTCTTCTCTCTCTCTCTCTCTCTCTCTCTCTCTCTCTCTCTCTCTCTCTCTCTCTCTCTCTCACACACACACACACACACACACACACACACACACACACACACACACACACACACACACACACACACACACACTCACTCACTCTGTACGAGTGTGTGTGTGTGTGGTGTGTTTGTACTCAGATACGAAGAATCTCTCTCTCCCTCTGCTCAGAAACTGGACTCTCTCTCTCTCTCTCTCTCTCTCTCTCTCTCTCTCTCTCTCTCTCTCTCTCTCTCTCTTCTTTCAAAAGACGTATTCAATATTCACGCACAGTTAAGCCACAGCTTGCACCTCTCTGAAGAGGTGGAAACTGCAATTTTTTTCTTATCTGGCACTATGTCTTAGGTATTACTAAACACACACATACATACACGTACGCACACGTGCATGCACGCACGCACACACACACACACACACACACACACACACACACACACCACACACACACACACACACCCTCCGGGGGTTGCGACCTTGTCGTGGTCGGAGGGCTTGCGCGGTCCAGTGATCCCTTAGGCTTTGCTGGCGGGGGCATCAATACTTGGGAGATAGGCTGTTTTTTTTCACACTGCTTGTAGGCCTGAGAGGTGAAGATGCTGTATGGCCTAAGCGTAACGTGGTAAGGAGTTGATGCCCTGGTAGGGCTTCCCATGTCAGATAGGCTAAGGGTGAGGATCCTGACTAAGAGTAACCGCCTTTCTCTTTTTTTTTTTTTTTCTGCCTTCCTTATTTGGTCCTTTTCTATCTTCGTCTCCCCTTCAAGTCTTCTTTTCCACACTCCTTTTCTCTCTGTGGTCTCCTTAAGATCCGCCGCGTTGGCCGTGCGGTGCGACCTGTGTCGGAGGGGAATGAGATCCTGGTGATTGAGAGGGCCAGCGCTCTCAACACATCACTTTGGCTCGGACCTCTCCTAGACAGGGAGTACACTTTGGCCCGGGTGTACTAATCGGCTCCCCTTCTTGGGGCTGGGTCAAAACAGGCATTTCTCCGGCTGGCCAAGGTAACCCCTGCAGTGCTCAGCTCTCTGTTCCGGGAGTTGAGCATGATCAGGGGGGATAGGGTTGGTAGGTTTTTGTCTGTTGTATGTCTCTCCTGAAGCCTGGAAGGGGTCAAGACAGTGATTCTTGGCCCTGGCCCCTTAGTTGGACTCCAAGGTGGGTGGGTAAGGGAGAGATGAAATTTTTTGCCTCTAAATATGACTTCATTCAAACATCATCCCCCCAAAAAAAGGAAAGTTCAGTTACTTTCGCAAAGGTCGTCACAGGAGTCCGATGGAGACTCTGATTCTGAAAATGAAACAAAGCAGTTGTCAGGATTTTGGTCCTCTTGGTTGATCATGGAAAGTAAGGAGCAGGACAAACCTCTTTCTGCATTAAGCCCATTTGCAATACAGAAGGGCTTCCAAGGTATTGCAGGAGACCCACAGTCCATTAAGCGACTCAGAAACGGCACATTTCTCATCCAGTGTAAAAGTAAAAAACAATCAGAGCAGCTGCTGAAAGCTACAAAGCTGGTAGACCGAGAGATCCGGGTGACCCCCATAAACAGCTGAATTCCTCTAAGGGAGTCATTCGTTGCCCAGATCTTCGAGGTGTCTCAGAGGCAGAAATCAAGGCGGAGCTGGCATCCCAGGGTGTGACAGAGGTGCATAGGGTGACAGTGAAAAAAGGTGCAGAAAGAGTGGCCACCAACACCCTCTTTCTGACATTCTGCAACCCTGTGCTACCTCCTGTCATCAAAGTAGGATATTTGAATGTCCGTATACAAATGTATGTTCCATCTCCCATGCGTTGCTTCAAATGCCAGAAGTTTGGTCATGTCAGAGACCGTTGTTCTGGGCAGGAGGTGTGTGGGGTTTGTTGCAAGGCAACCCATGATGGGCCATGTAAAGACCCGGCGCATTGTGCAAACTGCGGTGGCGACCACCCTCCTCTTCACGCAACTGCCCTGTCTGGGTACAAGAGTCAACCATCCAAAAGGTCAAAACAGAAAAGAAGATCTCATTTTTTGAAGCCCGCAGGCAGGTTGTTGGCAGTCAGACGCCAACAGCATCTTCATACGCTTCGGCGGTAAAAAAAGTATCGACTCGTTCAGTCTGCTGCCAGACTGACGATTTTACTTTCTCCAAAACTTTGCAAGGAAGACAGATAAGCTTTGGTGGAAGCAAGTCCACCACCTCCCAACCCAAAGTAGGTGCCCTGGTGGGGGCAAAAAATCTGCCACCCCCCAGACTGCTCAGCATGCTAGCAGTCTACTCCATCTGCTGCTGGGCAAAAATCCGCCACCCTCAGACTGCCCAGCAGTCTACAACATCTGCTGCTGGGCAGATTAAAAAACCAGCACCCGCACCTCGAACTCCCATGTCCAGTGCCCGTGCGGGCAAGGGAATTCATCCCAGTGTGGAGATGGTGGAGATGAGGAAGAAGCCTCCACCGTCTCCCAAATCCAGACCTTCTTCACCTGTTGGCAAGCCTGCCAGCAGGTCTGAAGACAAACAAAGTCCAGTGAAATTAAGCAACAAATTTACACCTTTAGAAGCAGATGTTGATGAGGAGATGACCTGATCTCTCTCCTTTTCGCCCTCTGCACCATGGATAGTACAATATTCCATTGGAATATCCGTGGACTAAATTCCAACTTTGAGGAGCTGCAGCTTCTGTGTCAATCTATAAAACCTTCCGTCGTGGCTCTTCAGGAAACTCAAATTCAAAGCCAGAAGACCTTCACTCTTTCTGGCTTTAATATTCTTTCAAAACCTGCACAACCATCCACGTTGGGACTGTCGGGCGGTGTTGCCCTTCTCCTACATAAAACTTTGTTGTATAGTCCTGTCGCTCTGTCTACCTCCCTTCAGGCTGTAGCTGCGAGAGTCACTCTCCACAAGACTCTGACAATCTGTTCCCTTTATCTCCCACCTTCTGTCCCGGTTTGTCGTCAGGACCTTGTCAGTCTGATAGACGAACTTCCTCGACCTTTTTTGCTGTTGGGTGACTTTAACGGTCACAATCCTCTTTGGGGTAGTGTCAGTACGTCATCCAGAGGTCTGCTAATTGAGGATGTCCTTTCGGATTTGGATTTGTGTTGTCTGAACGACGGATCTGCAACTTACCTCCACTCTTCCACAGGTTCACTTTCGTGTTTAGATTTGTCGGTTTGTGACCCCTCGCTGGTCCTGGACTATGAGTGGTCTGTCCATGACGATCTGCACGGAAGTGACCATTTCCCTGTCCTTCTACAACCTGTAATAACTGAACACGTCTCTGTTTCTCAACATTTTAAATTATAAAAAAGCAAAGTGGGATCTATTTGCAGCCACTATTTCTAAAGAATTCCAGGACACTGATTTTCTTCAGAGTCCGGACCAGCAGAATCACTGACTAACACTGTGATCAAGTGTGCTAAAGCTTGTATTCCAGTGTCTTCCGATAAACTTCAAATGCCAAAAACACCCTGGTTTGATTCAGACTGCCAACAAATTTCCAAAGTTCGAAAACGGGCTCAGCGTCAGGTGTACCAACGACCTTCGGGTCCCAAACGCTCGAGCCCTCAGAAACTCCGAGCTAAATCAAGACACACTTTTTAAAATCAGTAAACGTCGGTCCTGGAGAAGCTTCTGCTCCAGGCTGACATCGAAAACTTCTAAGAAAAAAAGTGTGGAACATCATTAAGAAAATCAAAGGGAAGAACACCTGTCCCACTGTGAACCATCTCAAGTTTTCGGATTCTTTAATAACAGAGAAGAAAGCAGTTGCTAATCTGCTTGCTTCAACCATTGAAAAGAATTCCTCCTCTTCTAACAAATCAGCCACTTTTGTCAAAACAAAGCCCTTAAAGAAAAATCACCCTGCAACTTTTCGTCAGACAACATGGAAGACTACAATCTTCCTTTCACGTTAAACAAGCTGAAATCTGCCTTACTCTCTTGCAGCGATTCCTCTCCAGGTCTAGATGAAATCCATTATCAACTCTTGAAACATCTTCCGCAAATAGGTCTGAACATCCTGCTACAGGTATACAACCATGTGTGGACTACTGGTTTCTTTCCACCTTTTTGGCGGAAAGCCCTCATTATTCCAATTCCCAAACCTGGAAAAGATCTTTCTAACCCATCAAACTACCGTCCCATAGCTTTGACCAGCTGTATCTGTAAATTGATGGAGAAAATGGTCAATGCTAGGCTCATGTGGAAACTCGAAACCGATGGCCTTTTGGCGAAAGAACAGTGTGGTTTCCGCAAACATCGGTCTACAGTTGACCATTTGATTCGTCTGGAATCTACACTTCGGAACACCTTTCTGAACAAACAGCATGCAGTGGCAATTTTCTTTGACTTGGAGAAGGCCTACGATACTACCTGGAAGTCGGGGATACTTCATGATCTCCACGATCTGGGTTTTCGAGGTCATCTTCCGCTTTTTATTCAAATTTTTTGGCAGAACGACAGTTTCAGGTCCGGGTTGGCACCACTCTCTCTGATGTCCACGAGCCGGAGTTAGGTGTTCCACAGGGGAGCATACTGTCTCCTGCCCTCTTTAGTATTAAGATCAACAACATTGTGAAATCAGTTCAGCAGGGTTCAGACTGCTCATTGTTTGTGGATGATTTTGCTGTCTACGCAACTGGAAGCCTGTACCCGAGTGTCCAGCGCAGGCTCCAGCTTTGCGTAGATAAAATCCATCGGTGGGCGGATGAAAACGGTTTCACCTTTTCTCCAACAAAGACGCAGTGTATTCACTTCCATAATTTCCGTCAGTTTTTCCCAGATCCTGAACTTCAAGTAGGGAAATCTCCATTCCAGCTGTTAAAGAGGCCAAATTTCTGGGAGTCATTTTTGACCAGAAACTTAACTTTCTCAGCACATCAAACACCTCAAAACTGCTTGCCAGAAAGCACTGAATATTCTGCGGGTCGTAGCGCACACCGACTGGGGCGCTGATAAGAAAACTTTGCTGCACCTCTACAGAGCCTTGGTCCGTTCCAAACTGGACTACGGTTGTGCTGTGTAGGGCTCTGCAAGATCGTCTTACCTCAAACTCTTGGACCCTATCCACCATCAAGGGCTTCGTCTCTGTCTTGGAGCGTTCCGCACCACCCTGTGTACAGCCTGTACGCAGAGGCGGGTGAACCTTCATTGTCCAACCGCAGGCTGAAACTGTCTTTGAATTATTATATCCGACTGTTCTCAGAACCATAAAACCCTGCCTATGACTGTGTCTTTGACCCTCCGTTCCAAAGTAAGTTTGAAAACAAACCCTAAATGTATTCCGCCGTTTGGTCTTCGTATGCAGCCTCACGTGCGGAATGCAGGTCTAGACCTGGGAGTAGTTTCCGATTTTTCCAAGTTTCCGGATCAACCTCCGTGGACCTTTTTCACACCAGAGATTCGTTTCGATCTTGCAGCTTTTCGCAAAGAGTCTACCAGCTCTCTGGCGTACAAGGCTTTGTATGCTGAGCTCTGTTCCCAAAATTTCCCATCTATCAAAAAGTTTTCACTGATGGTTCCAAGTCTGAGGATGGAGTGGCCTGTGCAGCCTACTGCCCTGTGGCTCCTTCTCAGATACTGTTGGAACATATACATTCAGATGCTTCTGTCTATTCTGCTGAACTTACTGCTCTGGTACTGGCTTTGAAGATAATCTCACATTCTTCAAAGAGGGACTTTCTGGTTCTGTCGGATTCGCTGTCAGCTTTGGAGGCTATAGCTGGCCGCAACCTTCAGCATCCAGAACTTTTACTTTTTTTGGAACTTTTTAGCAAGTTGAAGGCGGACGGTTACAACATTACTCTTGCTTGGGTTCCTGGTCATGTTGGCATCGGCGGGAACGAAATGGTTGATCGTTTAGCCAAGAACGCCACAAGAGAGAAACTGTCCAACACTTATATCCCCTGCTCAGATGTAAAACCCAAAATTAACGATTATGTGATAGACCTCTGGCAGGAGGATTGGAACACACAGACGAATAACAAACTCTTTCAGATCCGTCCAAACCTTAAGGACTTCCTCTCATCTACGTCGGGTGGTCGTAAAGAGGAAACGGTTCTGTGCCGGCTGCACACCGGCCATTCGTATTTTACCCATGCTTACCTTTTAAAGAGTGAAGAAGCTCCGTGGTGCATTCCATGTCATGCGCCACTCACAATGAAAATGTTCTTTTAGAGTGTTGGGACTTGCACGATGTGAGACACAAACATTTTACAGCGGAGTCCATGAAGATCCTGTTCAGGGATGTCCCGCCTGACGTGATCCTTGAGTTTTTGAGAGAGATTAACATTTTTCATCTGATTTAAGATTTTACGGCAGAAAGATTTTAACAAAGTTTCTGGTGCGTTTGTAGACGATGTCATTTAACGAGATGTGTGAAAGTTGTTTTTTTTGTTTTTTTTAAATGACTGGTGAGTTGATTTTAACGTGGTGACAGCCCTGATGTGGCCTTTGCGGTCGGCTGGGCTATAAGCAACATTATCTTATCTTATCTTACACACACACACACACACACACACACACACACACACACACACACACATTCTCTCTCTCTCTCTCTCTCTCTCTCTCTCTCTCTCTCTCTCTCTCACACACACACACACACACACACACACACACACATGTAAATATATCTACACAATAGACATACAATAATACCAGCCTGCGAGAAGATGTCTGCATCATGCCCTTGTGACCGAATGGTAGATCGCAAATTCAACGCTATCACTTTGTCAGAAGTTATCTGTGTGGGATTCTCCGTTCCCAGCAAGCTTCTGTTCAGAATCCACTGCAATGTGGCTGAAACTGAAGGACACTGTACGATCTCATTGAGCTTCATCGACCAGAACTGAAGTCAACGCCACCATGGAACTTTAAAAAAAAAAAAAAAAAAAAAAAAAATATATATATATATATATATATATACAACAAACTAATAAATTCCAAGGATAAGTACCGCACCGTTCCAGCAACTTACAGAGCAGCTTGGTGTTGCAATGACTGCAAGAAATACTGAATTATAAACAAAGCTTGCTCTTATGTCTTAGATTGAAGAAATAGGGGGAGATACGCATTCATATCTGCAGTGGTAGATCATTCTGCCTAACTAACAGTATGTGCATGAGTGGGTGAATGGGGAAAAATAAAATAAATGCTTCTCAAAATGAGCCTTCAGCAAGCTTATATTCTCCAAGAGGGAGACATCCTCCAATAGGGAGGGAAACTCACTAACATATAACTCCTGGTCATATACCGATATTTCGAAACTTGGTGGTTTCTCCTCAGTGACCGCGGAAAGTGGTAATTTGACTCCTCTGCCTTTTCAGTTTTAAGAAGAATGCAATCCCAGAAAAGGTTGGTGTGCAATACCGTAGTATGTTTGTTGAGTTTTCAAAAAACCAACCAAAGGTGCCATCTAAGAAGCAAAAGAAAATCATAAAAGAGCAAAACAAACTACATTTTCTTGTGAAAAATATAAAATATAAAACGATATCCTCTAAGACACAAGTGCTGAGGGCTAGTTCTTAAAACTGAAAAGGCAGAGGAGTCAAATTACCACTTTCCGCGGTCACTGAGGAGAAACCACCAAGTTTCGAAATATCGGTATATGACCAGGAGTTATATGTTAGTGAGTTTCCCTCCCTATTGGAGGATGTCTCCCTCTTGGAGAATATAAGCTTGCTGAAGGCTCATTTTGAGAAGCATTTATTTTATTTTTCCCCATTCACCCACTCATGCACATACTGTTAGTTAGGCAGAATGATCTACCACTGCAGATATGAATGCGTATCTCCCCCTATTTCTTCAATCTAAGACATAAGAGCAAGCTTTGTTTATAATTCAGTATTTCTTGCAGTCATTGCAACACCAAGCTGCTCTGTAAGTTGCTGGAACGGTGCGGTACTTATCCTTGGAATTTATTAGTTTGTTGTATTTTAGTCCCTTGCGGATTCATTCCAAGAACTAGCCCTCAGCACTTGTGTCTTAGAGGATATCGTTTTATATTTTCTATTTTTCACAAGAAAATGTAGTTTGTTTTGCTCTTTTATGATTTTCTTTTGCTTCTTAGATGGCACCTTTGGTTGGTTTTTTGAAAACTCAACAAACATACTACGGTATTGCACACCAACCTTTTCTGGGATTGCATTCTTCTTAAAACTGAAAAGGCAGAGGAGTCAAATTACCACTTTCCGCGGTCACTGAGGAGAAACCACCAAGTTTCGAAATATCGGTATATGACCAGGAGTTATATGTTAGTGAGTTTCCCTCCCTATTGGAGGATGTCTCCCTCTTGGAGAATATAAGCTTGCTGAAGGCTCATTTTGAGAAGCATTTATTTTATTTTTCCCCATTCACCCACTCATGCACATACTGTTAGTTAGGCAGAATGATCTACCACTGCAGATATGAATGCGTATCTCCCCCTATTTCTTCAATCTAAGACATAAGAGCAAGCTTTGTTTATAATTCAGTATTTCTTGCAGTCATTGCAACACCAAGCTGCTCTGTAAGTTGCTGGAACGGTGCGGTACTTATCCTTGGAATTTTTAGTTTGTTGTATTTTAGTCCCTTGCGGATTCATTCCAAGAACTAGCCCTCAGCACTTGTGTCTTAGAGGATATCGTTTTATATTTTCTATTTTTCACAAGAAAATGTAGTTTGTTTTGCTCTTTTATGATTTTCTTTTGCTTCTTAGATGGCACCTTTGGTTGGTTTTTTGAAAACTCAACAAACATACTACGGTATTGCACACCAACCTTTTCTGGGATTGCATTCTTCTTAAAACTGAAAAGGCAGAGGAGTCAAATTACCACTTTCCGCGGTCACTGAGGAGAAACCACCAAGTTTCGAAATATCGGTATATGACCAGGAGTTATATGTTAGTGAGTTTCCCTCCTATTGGAGGATGTCTCCCTCTTGGAGAATATAAGCTTGCTGTAGGCTCATTTTGGAAGCATTTATTTTATTTTTCCCCATTCACCCACTCATGCACATACTGTTAGTTAGGCAGAATGATCTACCACTGCAGATATGAATGCGTATCTCCCCTATTTCTTCAATCTAAGACATAAGAGCAAGCTTTGTTTATAATTCAGTATTTCTTGCAGTCATTGCAACACCAAGCTGCTCTGTAAGTTGCTGGAACGGTGCGGTACTTATCCTTGGAATTTATTAGTTTGTTGTATTTTAGTCCCTTGCGGATTCATTCCAAGAACTAGCCCTCAGCACTTGTGTCTTAGAGGATATCGTTTTATATTTTCTATTTTTCACAAGAAAATGTAGTTTGTTTTGCTCTTTTATGATTTTCTTTTGCTTCTTAGATGGCACCTTTGGTTGTTTTTGAAAACTCAACAAACATACTACGGTATTGCACACCAACCTTTTCTGGGATTGCATTCTTCTTAAAACTGAAAAGGCAGAGGAGTCAACTTACCACTTTCCGCGGTCACTGAGGAGAAACCACCAAGTTTCGAAATATCGGTATATGACCAGGAGTTATATGTTAGTGAGTTTCCCTCCTATTGGAGGATGTCTCCCTCTTGGAGAATATAAGCTTGCTGAAGGCTCATTTTGAGAAGCATTTATTTTATTTTTCCCCATTCACCCACTCATGCACATACTGTTAGGCAGAATGATCTACCACTGCAGATATGAATGCGTATCTCCCCCTATTTCTTCAATCTAAGACATAAGAGCAAGCTTTGTTTATAATTCAGTATATATATATATATATATATATATTATATTTATATATATATATATATATATATCTATCTATATAATATATAATACTACAAAAGGGACTCGTTGGTTATATATATATATATATATATATATATATATATATATATAGAACCAACGAGTCCCTTTTGTAGTGACACACCATCCCAGCAACCCTCCCCTCCGGAACTGGCTGAGAGAACTCCACAGTGAGATGACACAGAACAGTGAACACATGAGTAGGGCAATTCCAGAACCACCTCTACTTGGTGAACGCAAATGCCATTCACTGCGGAGTCTTCTTATGCCATCCAGTCTACCAGTGCCAACAGACCCTGATGCTGGCTCATTTAAGTGCCTGAGTTCACAATGCATTATCTGCCAGGAACACCTTGTAGAGACAACCACATTCCAAAACCAGCAAACAAAAGAGACATTCCACATAAGACACAGACTCACATGCAACAGCACCAACATCATCTACATCCTCTTCTGCAACACATGCAACAACACACAGTATGTCGGGGAAACTAAGAACACGCTGAAGATGAGGTTCTACCTACACAGATCAAACGTCAACAAAAAGACACACACGCTAGTCGCTCAACACTTTAACAAACCGAACCACACACTGCAGAACCTCCGGTGCATTCCCGTAGAAAGGATTCACACAAACAATACAGACAGACGAAAACAGCGTGACCGATTCTGGATCTTCAAGCTAAAAACTCTGGCACCACGTGGGCTCAATGTTTTGATGTGACAAGGAACACAATGACGTCATCAATTGACGTAAAACTAATCGAAAAGACATAATGACGTTGCGTTTGTTTACAAACGAAGAACTGCTGAAGAAGGCTAAGTAGCCGAAATATTTTGGATAACAGCAAAACATATCATTGTTTTTCCCCAACACTAAATTGTTCAGCATAATATATATTAAGAAGAAGGGGGTCTAGGGTGTTATGTCAAGGTGTATTTCACGGTGACTGCAAACTCATGTGGAATGTCAATTAGAGCATGATGGAGATCGGACTAGGAATGACACCCAGCTCATTGGGGCCCATTGACCAACCAAATCCTATCAGTGTTGGGCTCACTGGGGTCTGGACTTAATCGTGTTAAATCTCAACAGGCACCACTGGAATGACTTGCGAGTCCCATCAGGTGGAGGGCCTCGGGGGTCATTGAACATTGATAGTTTTCTATGGACTGATGGCGTTTGGAACGTGGCTGGTGGACATGGATGGGACTCGCTTTGGGGCGGCCTGTGCAGTCTCCTTCCCCACCGTTCCCGTCTATCCTCTGACCTATCCCCACCCTCATCCCCCGAGTGTTCCCCCGTACCGTCCTCCTCCTTACTTGGATGGTGGGACAGCTTCTTCCCTGGCAGGACGGTGACACATGACATGGTGGACAATTCTATCCAGGCACTGCGTTCTATGTACAATACGTTAAACTTTCCAGGCGCTGCCTTCCCTGTACAATACGTTAAACGTTCCAGGCACTGCGTAGGTAATTTCCCATTGAAGAAAGTATAGCATATTGTCGCACTGAAATCGCCATTTCCCATTTCCATGTGTGAGTCACTGCAAGAACTGCCCCTTGCTTCCCATGGATAGATCGGTCAAACCGTCGGCTGTGATATTTTTTTATGTCGGGAATTGGATGTCAGTGTCCTTTCAACATATAGCTTTTCTTTCAGATTGACACCTGCTGTATTAGTATCTGTTTCAGCGAATTTGTTGAGTAGCCCTTGTATAGAAAAACAATCAACCATAATTAAACTTCTTGCTACAGGACA
>CM031615.1:65254381-65264381 GCA_018398815.1 Conus ventricosus
TTTCCTCACACGCATCGACTCCTGTCAGCGTCATTCGTTCAGTAGACATCATAATGTGGCAGCTGATCTCAAAGACAGCACTAAGACTTATCCCTCTTGGCGTTTTTTTCTGCGACGGAGAGTGGCATCAGAATAGATCTATTTTCACTTCAGCCAATGCTTCCAGATTGAGTCACCTCCCTTGGAAAGCATGGCTGCGGCCGACGGTGATAATCAAGGCTTTTGTGCCAGCACTTTATCGGTGAGTTCTGTTTTGTTTTTATCAATTTTTGAGTTCATTAGAAACTTACAATGAAAATATGGCACAGTTGACACCATTAGGCAAAGAATTTCAATGCCGGTCGGTGCCACACGGCGCACTACCTACCAGACTGTCGGCGGTGCTACGTGATACGGCACCACCTGGGGGGAGGGGGGGGGGGGGGGGGGGGGGGGGCGATGCCTTACTCAGATTGCACCAGATTGCACCATTTTGCTTCTCTTTTTTCAAATATTTTCCGGGGGGCATGCCCCCGGACCCCCCTAGCAAGCTAGACGCTTCGCGCCGTCGGCTTCGCGCGAAGCGTGTGCCCCCCCTCCTCTGAAAATCTTCCTACGCGCCTGGAAGAGAGATGGTGAGAGAAGAGGACAGGGCCTGGAGTAGGGTGTTGTCACTACAGCTGTGATTGACAAAAGGACTTTCCGAGTACTTATTTTCTGTCAATAACAAAACGTCTGTTTCATCTAAATCTTCAGAAGACCAACCAAGATCACGTTACCATTTTTTTTTTTAACAAAATAAGTCATATACCAGCTTAAATGTTGACAGCACTGTAGCCGTAATCTGAGATCTAAAGAGAAGAAACAGATCCATGAGTGGGCTTTGGAGTAATCCCCATTCATTGCCATGTATTGTTCCATGTTCAATCTCATGGCGCAACGACCTGAGGAGGTATAGAAATAATCCAGCGTGAGTGGTCAATGGCTAGAGAAACTAAGTCACACTGGATGTGGTCAGTAGGTATAGTAATAATCCAGCGTGTGAATGGTCAATGGCCAGAGAAACTACGTCACGCTGGATGTGGTCAGTAGCTGTCCCAGAATGAGGGAAGGCATCCGACAAGAATTGCTTTAAGTTGTTGTTGTTGTTGTTGTTGTCGTACCCTGGCTGAAAGACTCCAGGGATCATCCAAACAGCCAAAGCACTTGAACACTATGGTACAAATGCATCAGCTGGGGATGAGAACATTACGTGTGTGACCGTTTTTGATTATACCGCCACGTAGGCAGCCACACTCCGACTTCGGGGGATTTTGGAGACTGATAATGTTATGCTAGGAGCTTGTCACAACTGAAGGCAATCCCCGCATAGCTATGCAGAGCATGACAACATTTTGATGTAGCCTTGGTGTCTGTCAACCTCGGGTGATGTCGATGGAGGAAGGACTAGCGCACAGCCCAAACACACTCACAGCTTGCTTACGATCTCATTCATATATCATGCATTCGTCACATCAAACCACTTGTAAAGTCTATAACTTTACTACACATGGTCATAGAACGAAACATCAATGCATATGGAATCAAACAAAATAAAACATTCTCTCTTTCCTGAACTTCACAAAATCATTTATCTAAAACATCATTAACTAACCCGGGTTAAATAGATTTCTACTTTACCTGGCCAGGTGATCTTAACTATTCACGAATCACTGTCTTTTCTTTTCTTTTTTTTTTTTTCTTTTCACTGTCACTTTCACAAGCACGACACAACTGCTGGCACTGGTCTTGGTCTGCTGGCGCCTGGTCAGGTTAGACTGCTGGCACTGGCGTTGGTCTGTGGTTCTGCTTGACGAAGTGACGCTGCCAGGTATGAGGTCGAACCCCGGTTAAGGTGGAACAGTGACTATCAACATCAATCTGTTCTCCTTTCTTCCTTCCTGCATTAGCGCATGCACTCTCTCTCTCTCTTCTAGTCTGCTCTATCAATGGACATGGTTGCTTTTCTTTTCTTTTTCTTTTCTTTCTTTTCCTCTTCATTAGTTAGCAACTCTCTCTCTCCACATCTCTCCCTAGTCCTTCCTCTGCAGACTATCTCATGCTAATCTCTCAACTTGGTTCTCTTCTCTCCTCCCCTCATCTCTCTGCTTCTCTCTCGTCAGAGCTTACACAGAACCTCTTCCTCTGTCTCTGTCTCTCTTCCTTCTTTCTCCTCTCTTCATCTCTCTGCCTTTTCTCTCGTGCAGAGACTATACCCAGAACCTCCTCATCTCTCTCTCCGGCTACGTCGTAAATTGGCTAGATCAGTCTGATCCAGGCGTCGAGACTCCTCTGACCAGACACCGAGGCGTCGGTCAGCTACTTAGTCTGTCTGGGTGGACAGTACCGTCTCCGTAGAGGATTAGGATTAGTCTACTCGCTGTGCCAAATTGGCTGGATGAGTCTGAGCCGGGCGTCGAGACTCGTTTTGACCAGACATCGAGGCGTCGGTCAGCTACTTAGTCTGTCTGGGTGGACAGACCGTCTCCGTGGAGGATTAGGATTTTGGTTGTTTTTATTTTTGACCGTGACAATTTCCCCCTTGCAAAAGACTATGCACCGCATTGTCTCAAAACAACGGTACAAAAAAAAAGGCAACAACCGAATTTGCTGAACCACAGCTACACGTGCAAAGTTTGAAAAATACTTTACAACCAACGGTTTATAAATTATAAAATATACCATTAGTGAATACCACTCCAATGAGTTATCATTGACGTGCGCTCTTGCGTTATTTCGACTCATTTTATAACGACCTCTGTGCGCACTTATGCAATTCCCTACCTGCGGATTTGCCATCTCTCCTTTTCACAATTCTTATGAAAAGCACAATATAATATGATCACGATCCATGACACTTCACTGAGGAATCTCCATCCTCACTTATTGCAAATAATGCATTACTACACAAGCGACTGTATGCTCCAAGCATAACTACATTTACATGAACAAATCTCACACCAAAATATGAACCATAGCCAACTGGGAATGAACCCATATCCAATCAACATAACTGTAATCAATACATATTATCAACAAAGCACCCCGGATATGACTGACTTCCTCTGAGTTGCAGCTTGCTAGACTACACGGCTTAAATAGTCAGCTCCGACATTCTGTCGACCGGGAATGTACTGCACTCGATACCTGTAGGGCTGCAAGGCATTGCCCAACGCAGCACTCTGCTGTTTTTCAACTGCGCCTCCTGCAGGAATTTGAGTGGTTGATGATCAGTCTCTATCACGAACTCTTTCCCATACAAGTATTTGTTGAACTTCTGCACGGCCCACACAACGGCTAAACACTCCTTCTCCACCGTTGCGTACCCTTCTTCACACTTTGTCAACTTCCTGCTAGCATACCTCACAGGAAACTCGACCCCTTCATGCTCCTGCAACAATACCGCACCTATCCCACCGCCTGATGCATCTGTCCGCAACAAAAATGGTTTGGACATATCTGGTAGCTTCAGGATGGGACGGGAACCTAGTCTTTCCAACACCGTCTGCAGTGCTTGCTCTGCAGCGTCTGACCACTCGACCACTGCCGGTTTCCCTGCCTTGACCAAATCACTGAGAGGACTCGTGATTGCTGTGAAATTTGGAACAAACTCCCTATAGAAAACCAATAAAACCTAGCAGACTCCTGACTTCTGTTTTGGTCTTTGGTCTCTCTGAATTCATCATCTTCTCCACCTTTCCTCTTTTCTGGCTGCCTTGTGTCGCCTCCAACAACAAAACCTAGGAACTCCTACTGTCTAGCCCTTCATACAGTGACACATCCCTGTATGACTCTTCTGGAAACTTAGGCAACAAACATCTCCCTTCTTCTGCTGGGTCTCTTTCACCTCATCAATGATTGCTGCTGCGCCTATGTGCTGAGTCTCACGCTGAATATATTTGCGGAGAAAATTTGCATGGAAAATTTTAGTTTCCCATTCACATCAATTCGGTAATCCCGACCGACCTTTTCAGTGATGGTGAATGGTCCTTTCCAATGCATCAGCAGCTTGTTGTGACCCGTGGGAAGCAGTACCAGGACTTGATCTCCCACCTTGAGGATTGCTTCTCACCTTCCTGTCATATTGCTTCTTCTGACGACCCTAGCCTCCTGCAAACTTCCCTTGCAAACTTGCATGTCTCATACTGTGCCCACCTTTGGAACAGGGCGAGATTGGGCCAATCAGATCAACAGCCACCCTCCTGAATGGTTGTGTCAATTAAAGGGGGATGTTTAAGAGGCGCCTTCCTCTTCACCCCTCTTGTGGCTGACCTTTGACACACGTCACATGACATGCAAAAACGCTTTATGTCTGCCATTGCTCCTGGCCAATGAAAATCATCGAAGATTCGGTCAGCTGTTTTGCTGGTGCCGAGATGACCCGCCATGAGCGACTCGTGACCCACTGACATGACAGTGTCACGATAACCTGCTGGTACCTCTGAGTGGTCACCTTACCTGTCTTCCCCTTGGTGAACACTCGGTACAACACCCCGCCTTTCACAAGAAATTCTGTCTCACCTCCTCTAACCACCTGTTTCTCTCCACCTCTTGCCAACTCCCAAGACTTTACGAGCGAAGGGTCTTGTTCCTGCGCTGCCCTAAACTCATCAGGCGACACATCTATGCCTGACTTCCTTGCTGGAACGACTAACGGTTTATAAACCCTTTTTCCCTCCTTCTTGCTCCGTGTTTGATAACTGCTGCCCCTGTAGCAGTCAACAACTCAGGATCCCTGGATCCCTTGCCCTGGAATATTTCCAATGATCAAATCATGAAGGGGTTTCTCCATCACCAACGCAGACAACTCGCCTGAGAAGTAAGGGGTACGTTCTTCTATCTTAGCAACTGGAAACTCCCTCACAGTGCATCGATTAGAGTACAGGTCTGGATTTGCCCTGTCAAATCCCCTTTCTCGACCAGCGTTGTTCTAACTACACCACATGAACAACCAGTGTCTCGTAACACTTTCACCCTCTGCTGGCCAATCCACCCTTCTTCCACTGGTAACGAACCACTCAGCCTAGTGCCCTCCATCCCTGACACTGACTGCTGTCCAGTGCTAGCCATAAGCTGCACTCCACCCTCTTCAGACTGAATCCCTTTTGGTTTTCCACTGCAGGTCGTTTCCCTTGGCGACCTTATCCACCTCTTGCAAGGCTGCTGCCTTCTGGAACTCATGCGACAATTCCCTCGCCACATGTCCCTTTTTGTGACAAATGAAACACCTAATGTCCCTTTGCCCTTCCTTCTGCCCCCCACTGGGTTTGCAGACTTTGCAGAAAACTCTCCTAGTCTCCTTGCACTCTTCTCACCTGTGCCTGGTACCTGTTTCTCCTGCACCTTAGTGCCCAAACGTGCCTCTCTATACACCTCTGCGAACTTCAACAACTCTCCTGCTGTCTCTGGCCGTCTCTCTTTCAAATGTATAGTTAACTCAGGGCCGCAACCTGACAAATCTGTTCTTTCATAACTAGCTCTTTCAATTCAGCGAACTCCTTTTTCGTACCACTCAACTCTAACCACTTCTCAAAATAGTGATCTAAACGTGCACCAAACTGCGTGTACGTCTCACCTGCTTGTAATTTAGCTGAACGAAATTTCTTCCTGAACCCCTCCTTGTGAGGTCAAATCCTTTCATCAACGATTCCTTCACAGCGCCGAAATCAGACTGTTGTTCTGCTGGTAACGCAGTAAAAATCTGTAATGCCTTACCCGTCAGTAACGCTGACAAAATGACTGCCCACTCTTCTGAAGGCCAACCTGACTGGTCGCAAACGTTTCGAAACGACTGATGTATGCATCAATCGAATCGGTTCCTTCGGAGAATTTGGGTAACTTTGGTCGGGGGGCGTAACTGCGCACAGAGTCACTGGAGACTGAACTCCCATCCTCGGTGGTCTCCCTTGTATTCTCACTTTCTCTAACTCTAATTGAACCTTTAATCTTTCCGTTTCCTGCTCTTCCTTTATTCTTTCTGTTTCCTGCTTCATTCTTTCTGTTTCCTGCTTCATTCTTTCTGTTTCCTGCGCTTCCCTTATTCTTTCTGTTTCCTGCTTCATTCTTTCTGTTTCCTGCGTTGCGCTAGCTTTAGTCCTTTCCTGCTCTGCTAATGCTATTTCTACTGGGGACGCGTGTCTTTCCGCGCGTTCATCTCTTTCCATCTTTTGTTGGTTTTCAACGAATGCACGCAACTCATCTCCTGAGTAACCTAGATCACGAGCGACGCTCACAAGTTGTTCAATAGGGTGTTCTTTTCTTCCGCCATTATATCTCTTTTTTTTTTTTTTTTTTTCTGAACAAGATTTTATTACTACGACAGCCAAACTGGTGGTTACCGACACGAGTGACGTAATAGCACAATCCTATGATGATAATATTAGCTTGGGACAACGTAATTAGTTTTTATAAGACGCCCAGCGCCTGACCCAACTATGAGAGCGAATTATAGGGAATCTGTGCGAAATAAGTACTCTGGGGCTGAAATGCCAAGCCCAGTATTAACTATCTTGGAAGCAATGCCAAGCCTAGTATTTAAAATATCTTGGGAACATACAGTAAGACAACACATTGTCTTAGGATTACAACACTTGAATCCCACCCAGCTTCCTCTCTGAGAAGTTGAACAATTATAATAAATGGGCCAGAATATCCTGGCAGGCTCGCCAATAAATTGTCAACTCGGGTGATGTCGATGGAGGAAGGACTAGCGCACAGCCCAAACACACTCACAGCTTGCTTACGATCTCATTCATATATCATGCATTCGTCACATCAAACCACTTGTAAAGTCTATAACTTTACTACACATGGTCATAGAACGAAACATCAATGCATATGGAATCAAACAAAATAATAACATTCTCTCTTTCCTGAACTTCACAAAATCATTTATCTAAAACATCATTAACTAACCCGGGTATAAATAGATTTCTACTTTACCTGGCCAGGTGATCTTGACTATTCACGAATCACTGTCTTTTCTTTTTTTTTTTTTTTTTTTTTTTTCTTTTCACTGTCACTTTCACAAGCACGACACAACTGCTGGGACTGGTCTTGGTCTGCTGGCGCCTGGTCAGGTTAGACTGCTGGCACTGGCGTTGGTCTGTGGTTCTGCTTGACGAAGTGACGCTGCCAGGTATGAGGTCGAACCCGGTTAAGGTGGAACAGTGACTATCACATCAATCTGTTCTCCTTTCTTCCTTCCTGCATTAACGCATGCACTCTCTCTCTCTCTTTAGTCTGCTCTATCAAATGGACATGGTTGCTTTTCTTTTCTTTTTTCTTTTCTTTCTTTTCCTCTTCATTAGTTAGCAACTCTCTCTCTCACATCTCTCCCTAGTCCTTCCTCTGCAGACTATCTCATGCTAATCTCTCAACTTGGTTCTCTTCTCTCCTCCCCTCATCTCTCTGCTTCTCTCTCGTCAGAGCTTACACAGAACCTCTTCCTCTGTCTCTGTCTCTCTTCCTTCTTTCTCCTCTCTTCATCTCTCTGCCTTTTCTCTCGTGCAGAGACTACACCCAGAACCTCCTCATCTCATCTCTCCGGCTACGTCGTAAATTGGCTAGATCAGTCTGATCCAGGCGTCGAGACTCCTCTGACCAGACACCGAGGTGTCGGTCAGCTACTTAGTCTGTCTGGGTGGACAGTACCGTCTCCGTAGAGGATTAGGATTAGTCTACTCGCTGTGCCAAATTGGCTGGATGAGTCTGAGCCGGGCGTCTGAGACTCGTTTTGACCAGACATCGAGGCGTCGGTCAGCTACTTAGTCTGTCTGGGTGGACAGACCGTCTCCGTGGAGGATTAGGATTTTGGTTGTTTTTATTTTTGACCGTGACAGTGTCCTAGCCTATGTCAATTGGCCTGACACAGCCTTAAGCCAAGATGGATTGCTTTAAGGAAGTGACATATGATTGCATTTGTTCCCCTCTTTCCATGCTAAGTATGACATGTGCATAAAGACGTTTTTCACATGTACCTCGGAAGAACAATGTATTTTTGCCAGATCACTAGAACCTCGTTCATTGCAAACATTACTGACACAGATACAATATAACATCGTCAACGAGCGCCCACAATGCTCACATGAGAGCTGAGGTGGCAGCGTGACGTAATGCATTTCGTTAATATGCCCAAGGTGCACATCCAATAGTGAAACGGCATTTGCAAACTATATCAGGACTGGTTCAGAGCCATCCAAAGTACTGACAATACAAACTGTCATCTGAAACAGGTTGCCAGCACCGATGACAGCTATGTTATCTCCCCAGGTTCTGCCCTGACTCAGATCGTTTAAATAAGTCCTCCATGAAGGATAGTCTGTGACAGTCGGGCAGAAACACAGCGTCTCTGCCTTTAGCAATGGCAACGTTTTCTGAGAGCAAGTTGAAGATTTCCCTTCTGATCTGTTTATAGGTCTTTCTAATACTGTTCCTTTCCAGCTGCTGCTGCAGGGCCAGAAGAAAAGACAGTCTCCATCGCCTGGATGATTACTGTCTAACACCAGCCTGTGCAGTGCAGCATTTCGCAGAAGCATGGAAATCCCTGAATGATCTCTTGACGCGGTTGTGCCCCTTGATTGCACAACTTCAACGTGCTCAAAAGTGGCCTAAATTTTGTTTTTGTTGGTTTGATAATCGGGTTCGTTTTGTTGTTTTTCCTTTTCTCTTCTCGTGCAGTTAGGCTTGTGATTTGGTCTACATTAACCCTTATCAACTTCTCCTCGCCTGCTGTGTGTGAGATAAACACTAGAGAGTATGTGTGCTCGGTGCTACTTCTAACGATAGCTTGATAGACTAGGTTTTGAAAGTGATCGACTACCTCGTTTAACACCTTTATCCTTGCCTTATAATCTGCCATTAACACTTTTCCCTAGCTCATACTGATTTAGTGGATGCTTTTCCAAATATCTCTTTGCCATAGTTTGTTGCACATGTTAGCTTGACTGTGAGACCTGAACGTGAAAACCTTCACACCGCAGTTTTCTTGTTTCACTTGCACCAGACACGTCACTGACGTCTGCCTGAATGTCATCACAAATACCTTTTTCAGAACACTGTGTAAATAAATTTGACTTAATGCCAAACATACATTCATATGGAGACATTTGTATGGAACTATGATTTCCAGGATTATAGTGAAGTTCTATATGTGGCAGTATTTGTGTCCAATTTCTTGCAGACACATTCCATCTGAGTCGTACTCCATCTTCAGATGGAAAAAATAAATATGTAGCTTTCCGGGTTTGTTCAAGTATTTCTGTATTGCGGAATACAACATTCTCTTTTATTACGTCTTTGATTTGGACAACAAGCTCTCATCCTCTAGCCATAAATGCAAACATTTGTTCATAAAGAGATATGTAACATTTCCTGTTAAACCTTAGGAGTTATGTTCCCCGATGGTTGGACGGATTTTCAAGATCACCTTTCTTTAAAATGGATATAAAGACGGCTCCTCGCCACATGCCTGGAAAGCCCCTTTCAAAACATAACAGAACAAAAACAGAAAAAAAAGACTTAATCGGAAAATTTTGGGATGAACCCACATACTAGCTCTTCTGTTGACTTTCTACCAGCATTTCTGCCAGGTCTTTGTCTGACCCACAAATTTCACAATCCTGATCGAGTATGTCGACTTCTGGAGCGTAGTAACATTAATAAAATGAATAACATTAGGTTACTCTGAAGAGCATCGGTTGGAGTTGAACGCTTCACGGACTTCTTTGGACTTGTGATGCAAATACGACTTGACATCTTTTCAGAACAGCTCAGGGGCATGTGCTTTCGCCTTCTTTTGCACACTTTGCTCTTTTCTTTGATTAGAATTTAGTACTTGCCTGCTCTCAAGACAGTTCTGGCATTTTGGTTCCACTACACACACACACACCACACACACACACACACACACACACACACACACACACCACACGCATACAACACACACACACACACACACACACACACACACACACACACACAC
>CM031615.1:65274381-65279381 GCA_018398815.1 Conus ventricosus
TTGCCATGCTAACTTGGTATTTTGCTGTTTTAGTCTGAAATGAAACAATGTGTCGTTGGAGAGAAAAATATGTATTCATATACAAACTCAAAGCACAGACCAATAACTCTTATCAATATGGTTATTTGCTTTAGAGAGCTTTGGTGGAGTTGATAGTTCTGGGTGCAGTTTTCTTTCCTCCCCTCGCTTGTCTTTCATTGTTATAAACCCTTTTTCAAGGTTTGAGGGTGTTTTTTTTACTGCCTCTGTGGGAACGCTAGGGGCTCTTTCTTCTTCTTCTTCTGCGTTCGATTGAAGCTGGATGCGTCAGACTTGTAACCCGGCCGCCATGATGAAGCCCGCGGTCTTCTCCAGGTCAGAACGGGCTCCCCAAAGCTGCGCCTGTAACTCCGCTCCCCCCGGCCAGGTTTTGTGTCGTTACTCTGCCTTCCCCCGACCGTCAGGTTAACAGAGGCACCGGTCGCTTTGGTGGGCCCCTTTGAGGCTAAGGGCCCGGCTCCGTCCCTCCCCGGTTGTCGCTGATAGGGACGACGCCATGACAACAAGGTAGTCTGACGCATGACCATAATCGTTGATGCGTGTGGTCCTAATTTATCCCCAGGACCTGTGCCGTAGCTGACACACTCCGTCTTCGGCAGGCTGGATGCTTTTGCCATTTAACCCATGGCTGGGGTAAGGCTTGGAGCAGTGTCAGGGCATATCCACACGCCGGTGGGCCTTCACTCAGTTCCTTCCATTTTGGTGGGGGCCTCACTCCTCCATCTGGACTGGTCTAGCCTGCGGCTTTCCTTGATTGGAGAGGCCGGGATCTAGTTTTGATATAGCGCCAGTATTCCAGTGAAAACAACCTGCCCCATGTCCCCCTGAGAAAACACCCACATTAACGTGGCGAGAAGGTGCGACTACGGTGTTCACCCTTTCTTAATGGAAGAAAGGGATCTTCGCAGGTCGGGCTCTTTCACAATGCTCCACCACTCCCCAGGAAACTCTGTGTTGGTCACTTCCTCTTCCCTGTCACACTTTTTCGACCTGGGTAATCTGTCTTTCTTTAAAATCGTACCCCGTTTTTCTGGCTTGATACACGATTCTGTGTTAGACCTGGCCATCCTTTGACAGTTCTCTACACAATAACATGCCCGCTGCCTTTGTTTATGACCAGACAACTAGGCAGCGAACATTACACACATTTTTTTTTCCCAGACAGGACACTGTCTATCCATTCTGTAGTGTTCATATGGGTTTGATTTGTTGTTATTTGTTTGTTTGGTTTGGGAGATTACATTCAATTTTTTTTTCATTAACTTTATACGATTTTTTTTAAAATGTGGGTTTGAAAAATCAAGCGGAGTGGCTGGTGCTTCCAGCATGACGTAGTCTTATCCGACATGAAGATGTCAGTAGCTTAGCCACAATGTTATGAACTGCGTGTGTTGTTTGCTTCTTTTCTTTTCTTTGAACTTCAAGACCCGACCTTTTAACGATCTGTTATTTTCCCCTGTATGGGTTTAACAGCCTTGAAAAGATTCTGTTGTAGGTTGACAAATACTGCAGATAGCTTTTTTTCCCCTCCTCCTTCTCCTCCACCCTTCTCATCTTCTTTACGGTTATCATTTTTAACAGTATTATGCATTTTGTGTCACCAACTTTATTGACTTCTCCCGCAGCATCATCTTCAGTGTCATCATCGTTATAGTTGTCATCACCATCGAATTCCCCCCCCTCTCTCTCTCTCTCTCTCTCTCTCTCTCTCTCTCTCTCTCTCTCTCTCTCTCTCTCTCTCTCTCTCTCTCTCTCTCTTCTGTTCTGTGATCACCAGTACAGTAAATTGAACCTTTCATACTGACAGTAATTGACTAACTTTTTCTTCTATCCATCCTTTCGTTTTAAGTTTATTAAAGACAGACGAGGCAGATAAAGAGGCTATTGTGAAAGAACTGCACACAGTGTCATTCCTTGCTGCTATAACACCTGTCAGCTAAGCCAAAGTGACGGACAATTCATTAAGATTAAATAAGCAGTCCAGTGAACCAGCGTGTGGCCGTCTATTTCAGATTTTTAAAAAAACCAAACATCTTCCAACAGTCCCGTTCCTCAACATGTTTTTCTCTATTTACCCTTTTTTTTTTCATTATTGTTCTCTTTCCCTTCAGCCCCTCTCCTGTCTTTCTATTCTTTTTTCTTTCTTTCTTTTTTGTGGTGGTGGTGGGTGGTGGCGGTGGTGGTGGTGGGGTGTCTCTATCTCTTTCTCAGAAATCAGCAAATTTTGTAGATAGCTCAAACTCCCATCAGTTTTTACAAATTTTGTTATTCACACTCGCTGTTTTAAGGGGCTGACACACGAGCCTCCCCGCCCGTTCGCTTCGGAAGCACCGGTCGAACCCGATCCCAAACGGAGCGTCTGTCATAGTAAACGTACGTCTCAAACGGACTTCGGCATCCAGTTCGACCCGACCGTTCGAGATACACCGTGATCTATTCGAAACGGACAGTTAGTATCCTCCAACCAATCAACGCTCAGCATTGAGCCAACACCCATGACAAAGGAAAAATGGCGTCGTCCAGCAAGGCGGTCAGACTGTCCGATTCGGAGACCAAACATTTGATTGAATGGTACCAAGGCCATGATGTGCTTTGGAATGTCAACTCAAAAAATTATAAGAATATAAATATTCGAGAAAAAGTTTCGTATTCAATTGTACAGTCCTTTGAAGCGGCATGTGGGATCAAACTCGAAGGGTAAATAAAACTCGCATAGGTCGGACCGCACAGGTTCAAACGTTTCGTGAAGCACTCCGTCCGTTCGACACTGACTGGACGGACCGCACAGATTCAAACGTTTCGTCCCAACCGTACGGGCGGGGAGGCTCGTGTGTCAGCCGCTTTAGTCTCTTTGCTTTAATCAACATTATATATCTCTCTGACTTTCTCTGACTACATTTGTCTGTCTTCTGTCAGTCTGTCTATTTGTCTGTCTGCTGTCTGTCTCTCTGTGTCTGTTTGTCTCTCTCTCTCTCTCTCTCTCTCTCTCTCTCTCTCTCTCTCTCTCTCTCTGTCATCGTCTCTCTGTCTGTCTGCCTGTGTGTCTGTCTGTGTGTCTGTCTACCTGTCTGTCTGTCTGTCTGCCTCTCTCTCTCTCTCTCTCTCTCTCTCTCTCTCTCTCTCTCTCTCTCTCTCTCTCTCTCTCTCTCTCTCTCTCCAGACACAAAACATATTTAGAGAGCTTATTTCTCATAACTCAGGCTGATCAACAACCTCACACGTGTGTAAGCAAAACGTCATATATCTTGGCTCAAAACGATTCATCCCCCTTAACCAGCCCCAGTCAAAACACCTTGAGAAGTCGCAGGTTTGAATCAGCTCCTGCCTTCATGGGTCCCAGCACAGTGCTGGAAAAGACTTTGGGCTCGAGAGCTGATGAGTTGACCAGGCCTATGCAGCGCTGCTGTCAGCGGCAGGATTCACTGCTATCAGAATCATAACTTTCTGCTTCACTGGCTTGGAAAGGTGCCTCCGTTCACCTTGTACAGACACAGCCCCAGGGGACCAGAAAAAAAATCTGGCGAAGTATGCAGCTTGCTTTGCCATACAATATAACTACCCTTTGTGGGTTTTTTCTGTCTCTGTCTAGTAGATTAACTCTTATTTTGTTATTTATTTAAGATTGGTTTTTTACTCCCCCCCCCCCCCCCCCCCAGTGAAATGAAGTATAGTTGGGAGAAAGTGCATACATGTGTACCTTCATAAGCATACACACATGCATACACCTAGGATTCTGTCACCGTGCTTATTTAGTTGAGAGAAAGTTGGTGAAATTGAATGGTTTTGAGTTTGAGTGTTGTTTACCTGTCTCCTACCCGCCCTCCTCCTCCTTTTTCTTTCTTTCTGTCTTTCGCTCTCGTGAATACGGCCAATCTTCTCCTTTTCTCCCTTGCTGAGAAGGTCTTTTCTTTCAAATGAAAAACTTTACAATACTCATGGCATTTATGGGATCATTTGAACAATATTTGATACAAGTCACAAACAATAACAGAAACAAATCATTTAGTTAACAACATAGTACCTAGTGTGTGGTGTATTTGGACAGCGTTAAAGAAAGTTAATATTGATTTTAATAGTATAAACAATACAGGCCAGTGATGGGTCGTTTTCTTTGACCAGCCTCCTGCACCTGTCTACACTGGGTCACACGTTCTCGTTCACGCCCTCCCTATCTTCCTCTCTATTTCTCTGTAGTAACATAGCATTGACATGCTATGACGCTTACCTGATGACGCATAACCATTTCTGGATTAAGCATGTTGCTTGACAAAAACAAGCTTTGGTTTCTTTTCTTTTCTTGGTTAATCTAATTGAGTTAGGTAATGTTTTATTGATATGGCCAATATTGCAGAGTAAAACGACCACTCTAATTTGTGCAAAGGATGAAAGTGTTCGAAGATGTAAATGATATGAAGGTTTCAGCAATGTTCTATCACTGTGTTATATTTATATTTAGATAACGAGCAAATTTATCCCAAAATGATTGACTATACACACATTCCCGTGAACAAGGAAATTATGTTATTTTGTCTGTACTGCAAAAATCACAATGAATTACGGTCTGTTACATGCATTTCTTTAACCACAGATTTTTTTTCACGAGAATTATGTTGTTAATCTTCATCTGGAAAAAACCATTTAACTGATATGTGATTTTACTTATTCCAAGGAAACTTTTGGCCGTATAATGTGACTATTCAGAACTAACTCAATTTGTGCGTGCAGCTTATGGTTTTATTTTGTCAATTATCGCTTTGTAAAATATATTTGACCTCTTTTTTTATTCTTAAGCGTTATATCCAAAGATCTTGTACTGTCACTTATTGCATGTGACAGTAACTGTTTTCATGCACGTTCTATAATTGCGCCAATGGCAATCAAAAAGATACGAGTTGAGATTTTACATTGAATTTGCTGACATTTAGAAAAAAGCCATTTTCCTTCAGGAAATCTTTTGTGCA
>CM031615.1:65291881-65294381 GCA_018398815.1 Conus ventricosus
TATCGTACTTCCCAGACACTTTTTTTCAGAGCATTCAGTAAACATGGACAAACAATACCAAACTATTCGCTTACACTCCTGACAATGAATTAGTTGTCTGTGTATGGGTCTCTCGCAGTTAAACATCGTCAGGTTCTGCATCCCTCTGTACCTTTCTGTCCCAGCATGGACGTTTTGTATGCGGACTAAATCTAAGATGTTTCCAGTATTTTGTGATTGTTTCAAGTTTCTTTATGTGACAAAGGAAGAGAGAGACAGAATGGAGAGGGGAGGAGGAGGAGGAGAAGGAGGAGGAAGAAGAGGAGGAGGAGGAGGAGGAGGAGGAGGAGGAGGAGGAGGAGGAGGAGGGCAAGGAGGAGGTACAGAAGGAAAGACAGGCGTCCGCAATGAAAAATGAGGAAAGGCGTTCTGGGGAAGAAACTGCTGCAAAAGTTAATGACCTAATTAATAATGTCCTACGCGCTGACCTCAATGTATTTCCAGAGGCGTACGTGCAGCCTTTTCCATCTCATTTGTCTCTTAGCTGACGTCAGCAGCTACACGAGTCATTAGGCCCGACACGGCGCACTTGCCCTGCCACGTCGAAGTGCACTTTGACTCTAAGTCATCATGCGTCGGTTGTTCAGAGAGAACTTGACTTTTGGGGTGCAAGGTTATTGCTCAGAAAATGATGAGGTAGGTCTTTATATTTTAGCTGCAGTGAGCCAGTCATACGGCGTTAACATTGCTCTCTCTCTCTCTCTCTAGCTCTCTCTCTCTCTCTCTCTCTCTCTCTCTCTCTCTCTCTCTCTCTCTCTCTCTCTCTCTCTCCTCATGTCTGTCTACCTGTCTGTCTAATATCTGTCTATCTGTCCCTCATTCTGTTTGTCTGTCTGTGTGTCATTCTGTCTGTCTGGCTCTATGGCTGCCTTTGCCCCCCCCTCCCTCCCTCTCTCTCTCTCTTCATGTACGTGTGTGTGTGTGTGTGTGTGTGTGTGTGTGTGTGTGTGTGTGTGTGTGTGTGTGTGTGTGTGTGTGTCTTCCTTCCCTACTCTGTAGTTCTGTTGTCGCACGCACGCGCACTTTTGTGTGTGTGTGTGTGTTGTGTGTGTGTGTGTGTGTGTGTGTGTGTGTGTGTGTGTGTGTGTGTGTGTGTGTGTGTGTGTGTGTGTGTGTGTTGCAGGTTTCAGTCGGAGCACAACTGCGGATAAATGCATGACTGACGACTTGTGGTTCCTGTTTGTGTTGATGCATGTAAGGTGTGAGAACGGAAGGGGAACTATGGTTTTGGAATGAGTGGGGTGCCCGTGGCAATGGTAGTGTAGGAAAGCACAGCCTGTATCTAAGTCTCCAAACCGGATGGTATCCGTCACGAGTTTATGGTAGAAATACATGTACCTTCCGAACAAAGTGAGCGGTTTGTTTTTTCTTCCATCCTTAAAGTTTCGATTTTTTTCTTTCATTATGTATTATGTATTTTGCTCACACTTTACAGATGCAATGTGACAACACGGATAAGTACCCCCCCCCCCCCCCCCCCCCCCCCCCCCCCCCCCATGCCTTACAGTTAAGCTGAAGGCAATAGATCGTCAAAGCGTCAAAGCGTTCTCTCTCTCTCTCTCTCTCGCTCTCTCTCTCTCTCTCTCTCTCTCTCTCTCTCTCTCTCTCTCTCTCTCTCTCTCTCTCTCTCTCTCATAAGTGCACGCGCGCGCGCGCGCGCGTGTGTGTGTGTGTGTTTGTGTGTGTGTGTGTGTGTGTGTTGTGTGTGTGTGTGTGTGTGTGTGTGTGTGTGTGTGTACGCGGGCACGTGCGTGCGTAAATGCGCGCGCGCGTGTGTGTGTGTGTGCGTGCGTGCGTGCGTGTGTGCGTGTGTGATCTCTCTCTGTCATTTTCTTTGTCCCTCTGTCTCTCTGTCTATCTGCCCGTGTCTCTGTCACAGTCTTCATCAATCTGTCTCTATCTCTGTCTGTCTCTCTCTGTAGTAATGTGTGCGTGTGTGTGTGTGTGTGTGTGTGTGTGTGTGTGTGTGTGTGTGTGTGTGTGTGTGTGTGTGTGTGTGTCTATGCGCGCGAGCGTGCGCGCGTGCGCGCTCTCTCTCTCTCTCTGTGCCTGTCTATTTTGCTGCTTGTATGTCTATCTGCCTGTTTGAATGTCTGTCTGTCTGTCTGTCTGTCTGTCTGTCTGTCTGTCTGTCTGCCTGCCTACCTACCTACCTGCCTGTCTGCCTGCCAGCCTGCCTGCCTGCCTGCCTGCCTGCCTGCCTGTCTGTCTCTCTGTCTTTCTCCATCTCTCTCAGTCTGTCTCCATCTCTCTCTGTGTCTCTATCTGTCTGCCGATCTGTCTATCTGACTGACTGTCTGTCTGTCTGTTGGTCTGTCTGTCCGTCTGTCTGTCTATCTGTCCGTCTCTCTCTCTCTCTCTCCCTCCCCCCTCTCTCTCTCTCTCTCTCTCTCTCTCTCTCTCTCTCTGTTCTTAAAGCACATTTGTGTATGAATATAATATTTGCAAGCTTCATTACGTT
>CM031615.1:65301881-65319381 GCA_018398815.1 Conus ventricosus
CATTGTGAATACGACTATGTATCGTTAAGACGTTTAACGTCTAAGTTTGCCACAAATATTAAAATACTTTATATAAGTCATCACTACGACCACACCCCAGCCCTCTCCCACATCTTAAAGACAAAATATCAAATATTATTGTGAACGTGTCTCCTAATAGTGCTCGTGGAAAACTGTAATTTTGTAGAAGCTTTTTTTTACAACTGTTCTTTCGGTGGAGGATGTACTTATTTTCCCTACGGCGTATTCAATGTCTTGCCTGTCATATTGTCCCGCATAAACTTACATGAAAAGCCAGAGTTAATGCATTGCTGAAACTTTTTTTGAACAGCTAAAATATGTAAATCTTTATGAATCAAATTTTATTTCCCATTCTGAAATATGTTCTAAGTCCATTTGCGTCAGGGGTGCTAAGAGTGAATTCAGATGCCAACATTATTTGCCTCTAGATTGCGCACCTTCAGGTTAGGAAACTTTTTGCTGTCGCCAACCCTTGCGTTTATAATCACCAGCTTATGACTCAAACCATACAAAGCTCCGATCTCACCGTACTTTCAAGAGTCCGCAACTCTGCAAGTCTTTTAAGTCGAAGGTTAACACCTCAACAGGTCTAATTTAACTCTGTTCTTCTGGCCCCCGCGCATTTATTTTTTAGATAAAGTGATTATTTTTATTCCAAACCAATTAGCAGTTATCACATTTCACCACTTTCCCACCTTGGTCTTTGATTTTTATATAAATATCCGACCCGCTCACACAACTAACTTTTAAACTGAAATTAGGGGATGTGTATAATTTCATATCGCAATATGCACTTTTCCCTACGGAAGACTCGTAAAACAGTTGAGGGCCTTCCATCATATAAGTTTCATCATTGCTCAGCTCAATCCAAAAGAACATAGAGTATTGAATGTAATGCAAGATCGAGCGAACTTTCCCCGATCATAATATTTCATTTGCGCAGCACTAAATCTATAAGAGGGTAGATTGCCATTTTAAAGCCTAACATTTTACTATCTCTTTATCAAAAAGAGTAAGATACTTTCTTTCAAGGCGCATTGAATGTTAACATTGTTTTTAGATTGCATGGTTTAATTTGAGAGTAATGTCAAAGTACTCATTGTCGTTTCTTTTAGTGAGCAAACCCGTACAATAACCATCAGGTAATATTAACTGGCTAATTTGGTTCCCTGCTTTGGTAACGTTTTAGAATTTTGTTATTCCCTTGGATTTGCTTATATTAAACCATACACTTTGTAAGAATATATCATGGAGCCTACCGTTCTAGTTTCGTTCAGCAATTGTTTACAATAGCAGTTCTAAAACAAAAGGACGTCTTGAATTGTTAATGTACCAACATTTTTTAAAACAAATAAAAAGGATGCTTTCAAATATACTGACAAAATATTCTGTGCCGCACTACAATCCCTAAAAATATAACAACTGATAACACTTACATCTTTGACCCAACGCCTCTTTTCATAAAAAGGATACTCCATTAAAGAGCTATCTTTAACTCCCCCATTGAAAAAGAGCACCTGCCAAAAAGGGTTTAGATCCAGCCGTGCAGTTTGAATCAGAACCATTTAAACTTGCTGTGATTTTGGCATCAACTGGTTGATGTCGTATCTAATCATTAAACTCAGCCTGTCCTGGGGTGAGTCATGTACAATTTCATTTTTATACACCTTCATACTATTTTGACTGAACTGCAAGCCCATAACCGTATGACAAACGATTAATCCATTCAGGCACGGCAGAATAACAAAAGCCTTTGACAGGATCTTAACGAATTCAAATATTAACATCAACAGACTTTAACGAAAAGGTGGATCTTGATCATGGCATAGGCACCGCCCCTTATTTTCGGGCAAACGCACAAGAAAGAAAAATTTCTTAAAACCTCCTTTCAAAAGTGTTCCCCTGGTCCATAACAAACATAAAACAGCATACAACATTTATCTTAGACACTGTCTATAGGCCTAACAAGCAATAAACAATAAACGACGCTATTCTACTAACTTTTGGTGTTTGCTAGTTCGCAGCTCAGACAAGATCGACAATAACTATCTTTTCAACTGGCTTAGATGCACAAATACATACTTAGCAAATTTTAAGACGCATTAATTCTCATCTACAGTAGATTTACCTTCAAGTATTCAAAGGTACCAACATGTTTTACAATACGCAAGATCGAAAGTAGACTTGGCTGTTGCTCTGGTATACATCTGCCCTCTGACTCAACTCCAATAGGTACAATAATAAACTATAATAATAACATTTCTTATAGCAGCAATGAACAGAATGTTGGGAAAAACGACATAAATTCTGAGCCATAATATTAGCAAACATAAAAAGAACCCCATGATTAAGTCATCTAATCCCCGAATCCCCGAACCCCCCAAAGTCCATTGAGAGACTCCACAACGCTTGCGGACTCTGTTCGCGATGACCATGAATATGAAAAACAGCGCTTGGGTCCTTGGTATTAACTGGCATAGATTACGTGTCTTTATCTTACTAAATAGTAACCCAAACTATACAGAACTAATGTCCATAAGTGCTCGCATAAAGCCAACTACTTTGCTTGCCATAACAAACAGCCAGCTGACAATACCTCCCTAATATACCTAAAGAGTCTATATCTTTACTGCCATTTTTGTAAATAAATTCGCAAGATGATCAATCGTTTTTGTTACCCATAATTTATCAGGGTAGGAGCATGGCGCGAGGAGGGTAATGAACGTTGACTCCGCCGCCTAAACCATTACCATGTACTTATTGCAAATCCTAAGACTGTATAACGCTACTAATTGACCCTAGCTCTCTAAACAAGTTCGGATTCGTCTCTAGCGTTGGTGTCTTCGATATAAAATTTTCGGATAGTTTCTCTAGTACTATTCACATGAGTTCGTAATTGTCTCGTTATAGTTACACTTCTAGTCTTCTATCTCTCTGTTACAAATCTTTTAATCGTTTTAGTCTTCTTGAATTATCACCCTACTATGCGGTAGTCTCAGCCTCAACGAGTTTTTCCTTTTGTTTCGCTTTTGATATGCCCATCTAGTTCACCTAGTTGATATGCTGAAAGTTTGTTAATTCGCCTCTGATGTTTCTTAAACATGACAAGTCCCTCTCTTTCTCGCATGGTAGTCGCGAGTCGTGTATAGTCTTTAACGCTGTTTCTTCTGAAAAACTGATTCTCTTCTATGACATTTTTAATTCATCCTCTGATTGAGCAGATTTAATTCTTAATTTTCCATGTTTTTGCATATGATTCTCTTGCGAGTTCTTGCAGTTTTTTGAAGTTTTAGCAACATGCCTCCGCCTTAATTTGGCCCTAACAGCCAAGGCGATTTTGATCTTCACACTGAGCCCTATTTCTAAGTGAACCCACAGCCAAAACTATGATGTCTTTTTTTAGATTGTAAGCTGAACAAAAGTTTCCTTGAGTCCGCGCTCTACAAACAATGTCATCTTTGACTTCAAAACATAGGTCTTTAAAGTCGAGGTTTTTCTTTGGCCTAAACTTTGGTATAATGATCTGCCTTACTTTCTGTTAAGTTGATATACCACATAAATACCACTTGTTGGTAATGTACTCCCCGATTGCTGCTAAATCATCAGCATGAGACCCGAGCGATCCGCTCCAAGGGGAAATCACTCATGTCGTCTCCACGATTCAATAACATCATAATCTTCTTCCCTTCAGTCGCTGCCAAGTTTTTAAATAATTAAACGTTTATTTTGCTTCATAAAAATGTCACAACACATGCTCAGATTCTTAACCCGCATAGAAGACTCGAAAGAACCCCTTGGCTAAAGGAAATAAGCGGACCTAATGTACTGTTTCCAAATAACCACTACTTTTGATGCGATCAAATTCTTACTGCAAATGTCCAACATAGGACATATAGACGTGATTTCCGCCGCCGTCTTACTTTCAAAATACGCTTGATTCAAGCAACAACCAAACAGACATGTGTGTACAAACCTGGGCGCATCGTTACGAAAATGTCTATAAAACTTGATGCAAGAAATATTATTTCTTTACACACACACGACATATTTTTAACCTATTTCTGATCGGATGGGCTAACCGGAATGAAATGAAATCTTGCGTTGCAAGGAACCAATGAAGAAGCACTAAAACTTGAAATAGCGCTGAACCGCCCAGGTGCAAAGCCGCAAAAAGCTTAGCTGTAAGGTATCTATGTAATCGCTATTTTTTTCCATTCCCTTAGATTTGATTTGTTAAAAGCGAGCATGACCCATACTTTCAAGGAGCAATAAAAACAATTGTCAGTTAACTAACTTTTGAACGAATCAAACTGTTTATTAGATCAACAGACACAGAAGCAAAGTACACATTCTGACATCACGTTAATTTGACGTTTACAACCCATTTACAAGCGATTGGAACAACAATATCATCAAAATTAAGCAATAATAACCAAAGATTCTCATACAACATATCCTAAACAGGGCAACCTATATGAATTTTAGTTTTTCGCTCTCAGCAAATCCTTAAAGGATTTATGCTGTGTGAAATAAAAAACCATTCAACAAGAGAATGAAAAGTTTTTACTAATCCAAAAATAACGAAAGTTGACATATGTTCATTGAGCATCCTAACCAAATCTATGCTAGCGGGCTTAAACATATCACATTTTGATGAAATACGAAAACTGTTTGAGGCGAGGTGTTAATCCAACATTGACCTTTTGCTAAAGATTAACAATCTTCACAATGTTTATGCTTGATTATTAATTTAACAACAAAATACGGTTATATGCCTAAGATCAACGAGGATTATCATTTCAGTGAAGCGAGAACTTGAGAGACTATAAACATCAATTGATAAAGAAAGAAAGCTGTATAAACCCTTAATGTACTTTTGTTTGTTATTATATATTCAGCTGAATTTGAAGCGAACAGATTAACAGATGTAGTGTACAAATTATTTTTTCAGTTTTTATAAAAAGCATGTCTGATCAGTTTATCCTAAATGTCTCCAGCGCCGCCAAAAGAAAGATAGTATGAAACCCCTAACATAAAAACCTTAGATTAACAAACATTACAATAAATCAGCAAGACTAAGCAAGACCTTTCAAAATACATCAAAACCAACGAAGTATTCTCTGCCGTTAATGCTGTTACATATTAATACTGGAGCCATCGACTAATTAATCGCCGCATCCGCAGAACGAGTGATGTCGTTTACAACGGGCATACCACACCGCACTGTTACCTCTAAGTTTGTCTGTTAGCTCTTGGCCTTGTTCATTACTGTAGTGTCCGCCAGCAAAAAAATAAAAACTAAACTCAGCAAAAGCACACAGCTATGGTTCAACTAATAACGGCCTAAACTTAGCTCGTTTAAACAGACAATAAATAAAGCCGCGATTACTCAAACATCACGTATGAAAATTTAATTCGATACAGCGCTGATTGATACTACAAAAGAAAAAGTTGATCGGCAAAAGAAAGCAGACAAGTTTTTTTTCGTCGAACACCCGAACCCCGACAGAAAAAAAGGAATGCTTTAAAAAATAAGAGACATAAAACCTGTCTAAACAGCTCACATTACAACACAAAAGGTGTTTTTACTTTAGTTTATTACTCCAGCCAAAAAGACGTTGATATAGGTTCTGATTAAAAGTATTTTTTTTTTTAGATTTAAAAAAAATTTTTTGCTTGAAAAGAAAACAGCAGTGGCTAAGATATATGAAGACAAACGACATTGTTTGAAGTGAATGCTCGAAAAAGCGTTTATCAAGACACTGAAGATATTGAATTAGAAGTCATTGACCCAACAAACGTACAGGCAAGCTTGTCGGCTATTCCATTCCAGGCAAACTAACATTAGACCCCGCCGCCGATTAAAGTATGATAGCTTTTTAATCGACTAATGTAACAATAAATAAGAAAACTCTAGAAGTCTGGTCTAACAACTAAACAGCAGACCTATTCTTTCTCATAATGACTAACGACCCGTTGGCAGACAACTGCTTACACATTTTTGACGCTGCACGAAAACTAGGAAATGAAGCTCTGGTTGGTCAGGGCGAATCTAGAGAATAATAATACAGCTAAGATATCCCGATGAGCAGCTATACATTCCCTAACCTACAGAGTTGGTTTTAAAGATCATTTTTAAACATAAAGATTTCAGAACGACAAATTTTCATGGCGTTCGGGCAACGCAGACATGTCTCGCACAACGCAGAGAGATGTCCGAACTATCGGCACTACACCAAAAGAACTTAACAGTCAATGAAATAATCCTTTCCTGTGGGGTAGATCAAATTGATCAGTTTGGAAGAACAAACAACCCATAACTGTTAATGTATACACATTGGATGAGAAACAAATTTGGCGCCAAGTAAAGGTCCAAAACAGTCCCAACACATAGGCGAACCACCAAAATCATGTGACTTACTCCTATGTTTTCCGCCACAGGCTGCCCATACACATTGAAACGCACCATGAGACAGATTATTGGCCATACTTCAAAAACACTAACATACCAGAATTCTGCAGAAAAGTATAACAGAATTTCAATTCATGCTAGCCGCGAGCGGAACATATAAAACATTGGTTAAAGTTCTGTAGACTGTAAGACAGAACTAACTACCCCCCGCCAATGCTAAAGTTAGTTTTAAGAACTGAAACGACTGCAAACAAATCCATACTAGTTATATCCAGACTTCGAGGTCGCTTAAGTTTCCCTTATAAGGGCCAGCACCACAAAAACTTCGAAAAACAGACCCCCCCCCCCCCCCCCCCCCGCCTCTTTAATGAGTAATCATCATATTTGTTTCATTTTCCTGCATTTTGATAGGTCGATCTTTTATTCTAACCAATTTATAAGAGACCGATGCGGCTAAACAATCTTAAACGAAAATGCCACAAGTCGTAACGCCTGTTCTAAATTAATCTAAACTATCTGAAATCATAATGCCTGAAACCAAAACAGCATACTCACCACGCATTGTTTGAATTTCGTTTTAAGAGCTAACCCCAAAAGTTAAACCCCACAGAAGAGACAGCATTATCACATTAGCGCAAAAAGTTTAGAGGTGGCAGCGCATAACAAATGCATCTTTCAACTAAAGTTTTGATCCTAAGACATGAAGCTTGCCTTAATCATTCATAACTCGAGTTACGACTCCCCAACTATAATGCAAGCAGTGACATGCCTTCAGGTACATGCATTCACAGTCATCAGAAAAGTACATGTTTTCACTTTCAATATACATGTCTTTTTAATGACTCTATCACACATGATGCGCCATTAGAAGGCCACTGGCTATGTCCTTAAATCCTGCCCAATACGGAAGAATATTTTGCTGAATCAACTCGGTTAAAAAGGCGTTTAAACCCTTATGATACAAATCAGTGGGAAAGTTGATGAAATACACTCCACTAAGCCGTTCGTGTTCTATCTTGAGAGGAAAGACATCCATGACTCTGATGACCTCTGAGCATGCTCCAATGCTGCAAAAGAGTAGTGTGTAAAACAGGAGACATCAGGATTCATACTTGATGCATGATGTATGTTTTGTTGCGTCGTCGTTGAAAAGTATAGAAAAACCTGCAAAAACATACATTTTGGATCCTGCGCATTACATTTCTGGCCCCATAGTTGATGCTTTCTTAGAAGTTTACTCTGGATACAATTGATTATTGTCTATTTACCAATGAATCAGATGATTGGAAAACATTTGCTGGAGAATAGGTATGGGCTCGCAGCATTACTGTAAAGGCAAACCACAAATACTGACGAGCTATATCCGATTAAAAGGTCCACCCCCTTAAACTATCTCATTATTTAGACAAACAATCAGTAATTGGCGATGCGCAATCACTTCCATTACTTAAACCCTGTCAAATTTACACATACAAAGAATATTCAAAACATTAAAGTGGTGAACATGTGAACGCCTGATCAGCAGCGTTGTTTCATCTAGATTTATACGTAGAATAGCCTCATGAACTCCAGACCTGCATAAACGATCCATTACACAAAATCTAAAGATGATCCAAGAGAGCCACCTAAACATTGTCCGAATCATCGAGCAAAAAAATTAATGTCTGCCATTACAAGACTCACAATTTTATTTAAGACATGGTTAAGTTAAGCGATTCATCGTATAATTGCTTGTGATTCAAGAAAAGTTCATGAAACATACATCATGAAGAAACTGACTCAGAACCAAATTCCACAGATGCTTCAGAAAAAGACTTTTTAAAGCGATATCAACAGCTGTTTTGAAAACTTGTAATCCCACAGCGCAAAGAGGTCAATTAGTCACCAAAAAACGAAAGCAACTTAAGCTACTTCAAAACAAATTTCAGACTTTAAAGAGTCATGAGTCACCTTTTTGGCATAATGATGAAAAAAAAGAAAGTCAAATTAAGACAAACCTTATTTATGGGTTTACTGATTAAAGTAACAAAGCTTTTGAGTTAGAGTTTCTTTAGAGACTACTTTTAACCTCGGGTAGCCTGGAGTCCCAATACTTTACACAATACAGATATTTTGGTTATAGATATTCCTACTGAAACATCTATAAAGACATGGAAATGGAAGTAGCTAAAAGGAATGCGGATGGTATGAGACACTTCCGTTGATCCAGAAGACTCCATTTACATTCATTACTAACATAGAAGTTTTAAAAGATGAATGAATGATCAAAAGTGATCAAGAGTATGTGGGTTAAGGCAAAAATGTACAGTATTACTCGAACCAGAGAAAATCATTAAAAAGCAAAGGAAATATCTCGCAGCGTGTTAGCAGTCAACATATCTCATGACAACATACAAAGAACATTGTTTGGGCAAAAGACTGTGCATCATGACAACGTAAAACTGCGATCTAATCTACATAGACAACACAACTGTTTGTAACAAAGAATCATAATAGAACAAACACACAAACGTGTTTGTTAATCCAGATTTTCATACCAATTGGTGCACTGGAGAACCGTTAATTTAATTAAACGAACAGTGCCCCCGCGGATACTGCATTGCACTTCCATCACAAAAGATCCTTAGAGCAGGTTGTTTTTGTTTGTCATTTCTCGTAAATAATACACGGCGATCATTTTACAATCTTTTTATTTCGTACTCAACACTCCAAAGATTGATCAGGGGTTGCCCTATGCAGTGTCCCGCTGCTATCCTCCCCCTTAAAATATAGTACCTACATTAATCCACATGTAATAGTTTGCTGGATGAAGACTCCCTTCAGCAACATTATTGTTGTTGCGTGGGTGATTTCTGTACTCTTTACCCTAAAATCTTCATTATACATGCCGCAAAAACTAAGCCTTCTAACCCATTCTGGTTGCGAGAATGTCAATCAGCTCTCTGTGAACTGTAGTGAAAAGTCTATTCGCCAATCTCGTTTGTTAAAGTTTTTCAACTAAAGCCTTGATCTGTGAAATCCCGGAATCCTCTTTACGTAACTCTATGTATTAACAATAATTGATTCACTTGCCTTTAAATTCCTTTTCCCATCATCGACTGAATCATCGATGAAAGTTAAGGCCCGCGTAGATCAGCCGTAATCAACAGCAACAACAGCAGAACACTCTTTGTTTTAATGGTTCTGCAATCTTTGTCTTGAAGCCATGTCAGGACGGTGAGTGCGGTACTTAAATCCTTTTCGGCTAATCCTATCAGAGGTAAATATGAGAAATCCATTGATGTGTCCGTTTTGAGTTGTATTAACAAAGAGTGGTCTCGATACGTTATGGTCGCTGGTAACTAAATTTGCAAATATGCGTGTTATATAACCATTCTTTGCTGTTTGTTTCACTGACCTCCAGCTGCTTTTCTTAGGCTTTTTAATTCTGTGATCCCTTCCAATATCCTTTGGCGGAATAAAATAATTTGTTCATTTTTTATCCGACCAATATTATGTTCAAGCAAAAAACCAATGTCCATAACCAACGACAATAAACCCATTCTTGCATCTTTTTTTTCTGATGGTTGATAAAACCAAACTGAATTTTTGGCAAGTGTCTCGATGGTGATGCCGGTAACTAGAAATTATAGTTTTTATTGCTTGATCACCAGTTTTAAATGTGAGTAACTGCATGCCCCTTCTTTTTCAGTGGTCATTAATAAAATCTAACTGCTCAATCCTCTGCTTTCATACTCTTGTGCAACGGCTAGTTGCTCCAAAGCTTTGTTTATTCTTTTCTCTCTGCCGTCATTCCCCAGTTACTAATCGAAAATTACATTCCGCTAAAACAAGCGGCGATTCCCACACGCCGCCTATCATTATTGCGATGAACCATTTTTAGATAAATGTCTTTTTTTTCCTACATATTATATTGTCCGGAATTATTCCTTGCTTAACTATAATATCTTTTCGTGCAAACCAAGCTGCAATATATCAATCAGCTTCGCTGAATCCTCAAAGTCTTAGTTTGCCAATGCTGCTGTTTAAATTCTTAACAGCTTTTACGCAACATTGATAATCCTATACACTTATCTCCAATAACCGCAGAAGGTATACAAGGTACAACATTTTTTCGTGCTCTTTTTATAAAATAAAATAATTATAATTATTAAAAACATAAGCAGATATCTACTACACTACAAGTGGCCTAAACCTTCCTGAACTATATACCAATTTGAGGCCAAGCTGTTATGCCCTCAAAAGGAAGGTTTGTATTCTTTCGCAGCGCGTGGAAAACAAAACATTCCCGAACTGAATCAGCATTGACACAGATTCAACAGATGTCGCCGCAAACATTTTAAAGTATCATAACATATGAAGCGCAGCTAGGGTCCTAGAATGGTGGGGAAAAAATTGGCAAACGTTCTTAGTTGCACACTAAACTAGTTAGTAAGATGTTGTGCGCCCATTGATTCTGAAGCAGATTTGATGATGATTAACGCAGATCCAGTTTTAAAAGTCATTAGAGTCTAATAGGGAGTTATCTGTAATTACAGAATTGGAACATGTTATCGCCATTAATCCTGATAATAACTTTTAATCATATAGATTTATGTCCCCTCAAAATGAACGATCTGGAAAAATCAGCAGAATCAGAAAACACTGTATCAGTAAAAGTAACCAACCAAAAACAGCAGAAAACAGCTGAACGCGAGTGGAAGCCATTAAAAATCCTGGGCGTGAGAAGCAAAAAATATAGCAAAACAACTAATAAAATTAATTACAGAATATAACGCAACTCATAAAAAAATAACACCGCCAACGCCAGAACAATTGATTCAATGCCGGCTATAAAACCCATTGAATACACGGCCCAAATCTCATGGAATATGAACTTAAAACTGTTCCCATTTTTTGCGCCTTGCTGCGATTGGTGGCAGTTATTAATGTTATAAAAATATAAAACCAATGCAACAAAACAAAAGATAAAAACATAAACCAACCTTAAAAACAGCCCAAGACAACTGCACGCCAAAACGCGTCAACAACAAAAGATCATTTTTGATCCATTATAATGAAATAATATTTTAATTTTTAATAAAAATAAATCAGCTAGTTATTAAAAATAAATGTTCATAAATAAAGACATGAGTCTATAAAGACATTTCCATAGACCAAAATTGTAATCAATTGCGGTTGCTTCGATTAAGACCTTCCATAAGATCTATGCAGAAAACGCAAGCAAAGACATCCTCAACGATGACGCTTTATGAGGCGTGGTGTGACTATATGAGACATCTGCTATGTAAGATAAAAACATAAACGTATTGTTTTGGATATTATAAGAACTTGTTTACGTAGAGATGACTTATTATGATCTTAGGGTAACTTAATCAAGAACTTAATTAAAAACTTAATCAAGAACTTATTACGAACTTGAGTATATATTAAAAACTAATTAAGAAGTCTGGGTAAATAAATAAAAACTTAATTAAGAACAGACTTGGGGGGGAGTGTTTGGTTACACAGAGCTTATTAGATGTCCATGTAACAACCACTTGGTGCAAGACAATGCTTCGGTTTTTTTGTGGATGCATTGCCACTTTGTAGCAAGATAGAAGCAGAGCCGCCAAGTCAGCAAAAAAAAAAAGTTTTATACCACACACCCTCCTTTTTTTCATCCATGCTTGGGACTGCAATTGCAGAGTTACCTAGGGTGTTTTTTTTTTTTTAATAAAATACTGCTTGCAAAGCTAAAAAGGCAGCTAAAAGTTGTAACGGCGTAGACAGCTAAGAGACAAAGCAGCAAAAAAAAAGTGGATCGCACGTGCAGATAAACCTTGACCGCTCAGGGTGAAGCGGTTGGAGCGTTGAAGAAACGGCTTGCCACTGGACCTAACCGCTCCTAGGTAAGCGCTGAAGAAACCTTCCCCTGTGGAACCTTTGGACCGCTTCTAGGGAATAGCGCGAAGAAACTCTTGCTACTGTGTGACCTTTGACCGCATTCGAGGTATAGCGCTAGATCTCTCTCACTGCTGCACTTTGAGAGGATTGTTGGGTTGGAATGGTTCTTTTGTACATAGTAGTCCATGAATTTCAAATCTTCCTCACTTTTCGTGAAAACAATTAATACAAAACCTCCTCATAGCGTAGACTTCTAATGAAATAAAGAACCATCTGTAGAAAACCTTTTAGCATAGATCAACAAACAGCAATCCTACTCTTAATTCGGAGATATGAAGGATATCCCACATTGCTCTTCAACACATCATCCCCATTTTTTGAGTATGCCCCCACGGGTCTTTTCTGTAAAAGGCCTTGAAGTCCTTTCTAAAAGCCAACCATAGTGCAAAGTTTTTTAAACACATGTATGTAGAGCTTCCTGCCTTTGAATCTGCCTAAAAACCCCTCCTTCAGTAGATCAATACAACACAACATACGTTATTCCTCTGCCAAAAACACAAACTTCTTTCCTAACTGTCATTCCACATCAACCTCTTTTGTTTCAAGTATTGGAAGTTCTTCTGGCTCCAATCTTTTGTTTTTTTTCGTCCCCATACAAATCAGATAGCTTTCTTTTTGCGGTTTTAAAGACGTAGTTTCTTACTTGAGATGGGCCTAGCCTGCTCTGCTCAACTCATCCAAAGCACTACAAATTTGCTTACTCACATGCTCGTCAATTATGTCAGCTTTAGAAATACTCCAAACTGGCTTAGGTGTTCTGCATATCTAAATAATATATAAGACAATAACCAACCTGCTACAAAACCCATAAATATCATCTCACTACAACCACTACAGTCACGTCACAAGTCTTTCTGCCACACGTATTAATACTGCTGTATCGTTGTCAACAAATTGTCTTCAACGAGCCAACAACCGCTTCAAAGATACACAATTCTTTCTCTGTAAACCGTTATAAATCCAACAGCGCATAAAACACATCCTCATGCCCGCCATCATGAAAGATGGTGAGTCGTAAGCTGACCCGCTATGCCAGGCTGTGACAGCGCCGCCACGACGAGCACCTGATGTACATATGAAACGATCGAGCAAGGCTGGCGGAAGATGGGGGTAGGAGAGTGCAGCATTTGAATTTTTGCCGAACATACACCTGCAATTAAAACAAGAGCCGCCACCGTAGGCTATGGTATAGCTACTTAAACCAGGCACATTTTGTTTAAATAAGGTTGATGTGTGGGTGTGTGTAGTAGTTGTTGTTTTAGTGTGCCTGTGTTGTTAGTGGTGTGTGTTCTTATGTTGTGAGTGTTGCAATGGCGCCTCTTCCCTGTCCTTGTCTCTCTGTCGCTCTCTTCTCTTTCAGTCTTCTGCTTTCTGAGCAACTTGACCTTAAAACTGTTTTGTCCAGGGATTATAGGTCGGTGATTCTCTCTCTCTCTCGCCGCCACAGGAAAAGGCGCTTTTAGGCCCACTTCGCCCAAAAACTCTGGTAACAATGGGGTTTAACAACTTAACTTTTTCTCCTCACCTCCATAGGGTTCGAGTGTTGTGACCGCTCGCCTTTCACTCCCGTGAGTTTCTGTCCCGATTGAACATCTGATTCAGTTTGGGTTTCGTACCCACCGAGCACCTGCAAATGTTCCCAATCACTAAAATCATACGTGCCTTTACACACCAAAGCCGACCGACTCCTACTAAAGAATGGAGTATCAATGAACACCCAGTGCCGTTTTGAATTCTGCTGCGTTACCAACAGTTGTCTACACCACTGTCTGCTTTTCCTGTGAATTCCCTTCTTAACCAGGGACTCCTTCACCATTACCCGTCACCCAAGTCTCTAATGACAAATCCACATTGTCCCCACTCTGCCTTATGCAAGCCTTCTTGTATCGCCTGAATCTGTGAACACACACACAATCCAGAAAAATAACACTGTCATCTTGTGCATACTTTATCTAACTCCTCTCTCTTGGCCTGATCCTACATGTGCTGCTGCTATTGGGAGGTCTAAATCGCGCAGTCTCTACCAAGAGTCCTGTCTTAGCCCACAAAAACAGTACGCTCATTCCCGAGCCACGTCAAGAAAGGCCATTGGTTTCACCCTTGTTTTCCTCACGTGACGCTGTGGCCTATGGTGTTGTCCTGTCTGACTCATTGCGTGAGTCATGTGCTTCCTGCTATCCCTGATATCTCCAGCTTTCCTCTTGTCAGAGGCAAATCACGCCTTCGCTGTCCTGGTAATCTCTGCCGTCTAAATACCTCAGCTATTGTGGTTTCACCTTTTTCCTTAAAGTGGATGGTAAGGCCCGTCCCCACAACCTTCAATAGCTGTTCCTTTTATCACCTGTCTTGAGGCCTCAAAATCACTGTCTACGCCACTAAGTATCTCCCAGTTTGTTTAAATAGTGGTCCATCTAACTCCGAACAGTGTTATGGCTCACCCTGTTCAGATTTCTCGCCTCGCGAAACTTACCCTAAAACCTTCGTCATCAAATCATAATGCCTTTATACTCTTGTTTCACCTTGCAAAATGACCATCTTGATCACCGTTAGGTAAGGGGCAACTGGTGTAACGCAACGACCTTCCACAAGGCAGACAGGTTTTATTGCCCAGTTATATCTGCTGCCACCCTCGAGCCGCAACTGATTCAAACCGACTGATATAGCAGCGATCGGGATCAGTTTCTACTCTAACATGGGAGTTTAAGTACTAGTTGCGCAACTGAGTCTTCGGCCTAACTGAACTTCAGAAACGTGTCTATTTCACTACGATTTTCAGCTTTTATACTCTCCACTCAATTGTTTGGGCGAGAATCGCCGATTCCCTTCTGCTCTCTCTCTCCTCAGCCCTCTCTGCATCTGCTCTTTCTCTGGGCAGCTGCACTCTCAGCATCTGCTTTGCTCTCGCTGCACTGCATCTGCACACATCTCTCAGCTGCTCTTCTCTGCAGCTGCACATCTCTGCTCCCTGCTTTCCGCCTTCGACGCAGCAGTTCGATCTAATCTCTCGCACCTCGGCAGTCCGAGTTTCTTTTGACTAGCGTCGACTTTCCTGATCCAAACTCCGCTTTCCACCCTTTCCTCGCTCTCGTCTTCTGCTGAGTTCAATAATCTACGCCGTTCATCATCCTGCATATCCCATTTCTTTCCCCAAACTTACTAGTTCACTTGGGGGGTTAAAACTTTCTTCACCATTTCTTTTTCTGATATTTTTAGCACATCTAAACAAGTTACACTATAGACACGAAAAAGGTACACATTATCTACAAACGGTACGAAGTACACCAACGCAGTTATATGTTCCAACACAAAGGAGCCTTAATCTAAAACCCATGCTTCCTGTGAGAGTTAAGACCTAGAACCTCGTTCTTTCGTTTCTCTTAACGACCTTTGATTAATACAACCACCCTACACACAAGTCAATACTCAACACTCAAAGAACTAAAGGGAAATAATTAGAAGAGCTAATGAAAATTGCCTATAGTAACGCTTCGCCCATACTACTCTAGTACTCACTTTGTTTCCCTCCTGAAACTAATTTGGTCCATCATTCCTGCAGCTCGCCACTTTTTGTCCAGGACGGGAATCGTGATGAATTGCTTAATGCAACAATTGAAGTATTATATCAGGCTTAACACACCATGGTTTATCTTTGCACTCTACACCATATCACACTCATGTCGCACACCCAACATTCACCCCCTCTAGGAATGGATGGGCCACAGCATTCGTTCTTTCTCTCCCACACACTGAGCACAAGAATATACAATTCTATGCTACTTATAATCCACCATGAAAAATACCAATTACACAGACACAAACAACACATAAAAGAACAATACCTTCCTAATCCCGGGTTATAATAACAGGAAAAAAAAAAAAAAAAAAAACCCCTTTCTACCTGCCAGGTTTTTATACCCACAAAACCACGCTTTCCACACCACACACAGTTCTTGAACAATTTTCTTCAAGTCTTCTCTGCACTGCTTGATGGTGACAGCCCTTGGTTGACTGCCTCTCAGGTTTCTGGACCTGGGTCCCCTTCGGACGTCCTGATCGCGACCGTAGAACTCTTCTTCTTCGTCTCTTTCACCCACCTCTGTTCATTTTCATTTGTCTGTCTTCACCCACCACTGGACTCAACTAGTTTCCTCTCTCCACTTGTCTTCACCATAAGACTTAGCTGCTCTCTTCTATCTCCAGACCACGTTTCTCTCGACACTTTCTCTGTCCTGCTCACTCCTCCTACCCGCGCCTCTCTCTCGCCTTCCTCTGCCTCTCTCTCTCTCTCGCCTTGTGGGTGCACTCACTTTGGTCTCCCTCAGTTAATATAGAGAAACAAAAGGGATTCCCCTTCGGGCCATGCCATTTTTCCAACGCTGCCTTCTCAAACCCCTAGTTCACAATACCCTAATTCTCCATTCGCTGGCTTCCACATCACTTTTCACACACACCTACCTAGATGATTAGCAACACACACTTAGCCCAGATGGACATCGAAATCCCCGCCGACTTCTGGTTACGTAACACAGTAATTATCTTAAGGAGGGCTATACAACCACCACACGCATCAGCCCCTACAATAAACCAACACATACCCCCGGCAACAACACCATCCAACGAATCCAAAACCCCTGCTTATCACGGACTGGTTTTCAAAAAACCACTCACTTGACCGAGCATTTAGCGCGCACTTGGGACCCGAGTCTAGTGGTTACATCCCTCTTCCCCCTTTTTCGCCACACGGCCGTCTCGAACTCCTCCTAGGTGGTGTTTGTCCATCTGTCCACTTTGCCTTCATTCACACAGTTCGCGTGCGTTGGTAAAGTACACCTGTTAATTGGCTATTACCTAGTTTTATACTACGTACAACGACCCTTTGCCCTCCCAGCGTCTAATGCCTTTTTTGTGAAGTTTCTCCTCCTTGACAGTGTTGTTATGATTATGTTCAATATGTTTATATGAATTGCCATACTATTTCTAAAAGAAAAGGAACGGGGGTGGGGGGGGGGAGGGAAAAGGGGGAGGTTGTTTTTTTACTAATTGGCTGTGTTTTTGATTTTTAAAATATTTTTGTTTTATTTTTAATCAAGCAAGTAATTGGTCATTATTTCTATTGGTAGT
>CM031615.1:65324381-65334381 GCA_018398815.1 Conus ventricosus
TAACTGTCTAGACATTCACAGGTGGTCGACTTAATACCGCTCTGAGCTTTAAACAAAGTAAGAGAAGTACAAGTGTGCTAGCAGCGCAGCACGCATTAGAGAAGGATGGCTTCCCGATATTCCGAGACGGACGGACAAACAGACAGACAGACAGACAGACAAACAGACTGGCAGACAGACAGACAGAGACTGAGACAGAAACAGAGACTAACTTCGTAGCCGTTCTCCCGTGAAGCGCGAGAAGCGCGAAACGGATCATTAGTTCTAATTACACCACGCCATTCCGTGCCTTGACCACCCGGCCCACCCATTCCTCCGCGCGCCTAGGACTGTCAAAAGGAATAAAGCCGACACCGCCGTGGACAGGGAGAGAAAGGTCTGGGTGGAAGATTACACCTTTCGGGGCTGGCCCTGTCCTTTGCTCTTTGATTCCAAGTGTTAAAGTAGCAAGCCCTCCCGCTAAGACCGAAATTAGTAGGACGACTCTTATCTGGCCGTGACTGTCTTAGTAGCGGGCAAACGAAGGGGGCGGGGGGCCGTCCCTAAAGACACTGTTACACGACCCACTTCAGTCGTACGTTCGGGCACGACTGTCCTAAACTTCGCGCGTGTTACAATGGCAGTTGTGAGCTAATGATCTCTCTCTCTCTCTCTCTCTCTCTCTCTCTCTCTCTCTCTCTCTCTCTCTCTCTCTCTCTCTGTGCATGCACGTTTGTGTCTGCGAAGAAGTGTGCGCACATGAGAGTGGACGTGAGTGTGTAGATGTACGTGCACGTGTTCACACCACAGGAGCGCTAGCGTGCGTGCTTATATATATATATATATATATATATATATATATATATATATATATATATATATATATATATATATATATATATTTGTTTTATATATATATATATATATATATATATATATATATATATATATATATATATATATATATATATATATATAAAAACAAAGTAATAAATTCCAAGGATTAGTACCGAGCACCATTCCAGCAACTTATAGAGCAGCTTGGTGTTGCAATGACTGCAAGAAATATTGAATTATAAACAAAGCTTGCTCTTATGTCTTAGATTGAAGAAATAGGGGGAGATAAGCATTCATATCTGCAGTGGTAGATAATTCTGCCTAACTAGCAGTATGTGCTTGAGTGGGTGAATGGGGAAAAATAAAATAAATGCTTCTCAAAATGAGCCTTCAGCAAGCTTATAGTCTCCAAGGGGGAGAGACAATCTCCAATGGGGAGGGGAACTGACTAACATATAACTCCTGGTCAGATACCGATATTTCGTCGAAACCTGATTGTTTCTCGTCAGTGACCGCGGAAAGTGGTAAATATATATATATATATATATATATATATATATATATATATATATATATATATATATATACGCATATATATATATATATGCATGTATGTATGTATGTATATATATATATATATATATATATATATATATATATGCATGTATGCATGTATGTATGTGCATGTGTGTGTGTGTGTGTGTGTGTGTGTGTGTGTGTGTGTGTGTGTGTGTGGCGCGCGCGCGCGTGTGTGTGTGTGTGTGCGCGTGTGTGTGTGTGTGTGTGTGTGTGTGTGTGTGCGTGCTCGCGCGTGCCTTTGTGTGTATGTGCGAGCACGCATGCGTGTGTTTGTGGGTCCATGTTCTTCCACCCTCTCTCTCTCTCTCTCCCTCTCTCTCTCTCTCTCTCTCTCTCTCCTCCCCTCTCCTCTCTCTCTCTCTCTCTTTAGACGGAAAAAAAACGCGCATAGGAAAAAATCGCGCGTCCAGAATCCAGGAAATAAGCACGCAGTATCAGGTGGCAATAAGCGCGCGCTACCGGAAAATTCAGGTCATGTTAGGGCCGTCCAACAAGAGCGCGTCTCACTGAACACGGATATCACTGACAGTTCACTGACAGTCTTTTTATTCACTCAGTGACTTTACTGAGTATCACTGACAGTTCACTGACAGTCTTTTTATTCACTCAGTGACTTTACTGAGTATCACTGACAGTTCACTGACAGTCTTTTTATTCACTCAGTGACTTTACTGAGTATCACTGACAGTTCACCGACAGTCTTTTTATTCACTCACTCACTTTACTGATGTTCACTCTTAGCTCTGGTCTACCATGGACGGTGTAAGAATTACGCAAAGAAACAAAGGCAAAGAAGCCTTACTTGTTGATAGTTTCACATACAGATTGGACAGGGAATCTGGTATTGCCAAGACTTGGAGATGCAGCATCTGTGGTTGTCCTGCAAGATGCAAAACAAGAAAAGACAACACCAACGCTGTCTTCTCCAACGACCATACTCACGAAGCAAAGACAGAACGAGAAGTTGCAGTTGGAGAATTCCGCAAACTCTGTCGCAAACGGGGTGCTGTTGACCTGTTTGAGCGTCCTGCAAAAGTGATGAGGCGAGAACTTTCGAATGGAGAGGCAGCTCCGGACATCCATATCAAGGAAATGGAAAATGTTCGCAAAGCCATATACAACGAGCGTCGAAAATTCATCCCAAAGCTGCCAAAAAACCGCCAAGAAACCCATCAGTGTGTAGAACAATTCGGTCTGACTTCAAGCGAAGGTGAAAATATGCTACTAAAGAATAACGTGGAATCTGGTTTGATAATCTTTTCAACATTGTCAAATCTCAGACTTCTTTGCAGACAAGATGTGCAAATACTTGGTGATGGGACTTTTAAAACGTGCCCTCGGTTCTTCCTCCAGATCTATGTTCTACATGCCTACAAAGATGGAGTGTATGTTCCTTGCGTTTTCTGCCTCCTCCCCTCAAAAACAGAACACATGTATCGTGATATGTTCATGTCACTTCGTGATTTGTGCTCTGACAATGAACTTGATCTTCAGGTGGCATCTATTAATCTAGACTTTGAAAGACCATGTCACGCAGCTGTCAAAGCAGTCTGGCCGGGGGTTTCCATCAAGGGATGCCACTTCCATCTCTCCCAGTCATGGTACCGCAAGATCAGCAGTCTAGGCTTGTCGGACGAATACAATGCAGTGGATTCGGAAATTGGGAGATGGCTGAAACGCTTCTTTGGACTCAGCTTTGTAGCTCCACAGGACGTCACCGACAGCATGGCTTTTGACATCATGAATGATTCACCAGATGATCCGAGATGTGTGGACTTTTCGGACTACATTCTCCGTACTTACGTTGAAGCTGGAGCGCCCTTTCCTCCTCCAGTGTGGGCTGATTCAGAGATCAACGGAGTCAGAACAACGAACGGTTGTGAGTCATTCCACAGACATTTTGGTGACCAGTTTTATCATGCACACCCAAACATATCTGAGCTCATGCAAAAGATCAAAGAAGTGCAGACTGTGACATATGTTAAAATGAACTCTATCAACAGTGCTCACGGACTCCTGCACACCAGGCCCCAAAGACGCCGAAAGTTGGAGGAAATGATGAGACTGCAGCAAAGGTATAACAGGGATGAGATTTCCAGATAGGACTATGTTCAGGCCATGGCCTGGAAAAATCTGCCAGCCATAATATGACTTAGAGAGAGAGAGAAAGATGGAGGGGAGAGAGAAAGAGAGAAATGAGAGGGTGAGTCTTCTGATATTTAACCATGTGCAGTGACATTACAAAATACTTTAGTACTATTTTATGCAGTGAAACACGCGCTCATTGCACGGAAGAGTTTACTGATTGAGGCCAAAAACATGCGCTCTTTTTGCCCAGAGAAACGCGCGCTTGTTGCACACGCGCGTTTACTTCTAAAAAGGCAAAACGCGCGCTTATTACCCCCACCCCTCTCTCACCACCCCTTTCAGTACCAGTGTTCCCGTCCTCTCTCATCCCTTCGACTCCATTGCCCCTTCCTCCCTCCCTTCCCACCCCCTTCTCCTCCTCCCACCCATCCACCTCCCTCCAGCCCTCCCCCCCCCCACCCCCCCCCTCCCCCCTAGCCCCCGAACTCCTGGCGCTCTGTCTAATCCGATCAGTCAGTGGCCTCTGCATTCAGTCCTCACAGGTCGCTGATGACATGGATAATCATCATAAAATAGTAGCTCTTCAGCCCCCTCCCCCTCGCCCTCCCGCCCCCCCTCCCCTCCCCTCCCCCGCCCCCATCCCCCTCCTTCCCACTCCCCTCGCGGTGGCTGTCGTACTTTGTCTTGAATTTTTTTTTTTTTTTAATTGGTTGACATGCCGTACCTGTACATAATTCTTGTGTTTGCAGGTGCCCCATTCACCTTGCGCACACTTAGGGAAGAGGCACACAGGCACACAGAAACCAATGTGGTAACTTCCCTTAACCCGCAGAGTGCGATGGGCCACGATCGTGGCTTTACCGCCCGAGTGCGATGGGCCACGATCGTGGCTCAGATGAAAACCGTGATACCACCGCCGCTAAACATCCGGATTGATCAGTTCACGTGACTTGCTGGTGTCCATTGTGCACTGGCAAGTCGTGTCAGTCCGTTATCTCCAAGTTTTTCGTGCGTTTTGACTGAAATAATGAGTGAATCAGCGACCGAGTTTGAGCAGGAGTTTCGTGGAAGTGGCACGAGTGAAGAATCAGTTGCCGGAGGCAGTAGTAACGAAAGCGAAGCAGGTGAGTAGATAAACTTTGATTAGTTTGTGTGTCGAGTGATGGAACACTTGCTGCGTGCGGTTATTGGTTATTTTACATTTGTTGGTCCGCCACATGAAGGAAGGGGGGGATGGAGGGGGCAGGGTACATGGTTACTTACAGGAGTTGCCTGATCAAACTAGAAGATCGTTTCTGGGTGATTATAGGCGTTTTGAAAGCACTTTAGAGATGAATAAAAGTGGTGATTTGAAGAGAACAATTTATAACTTTTGTTTGTTTGTTTGTTTTTAGTTTGGAGACAGTGTGGGCGTGTCACAAGTGGGCGTGTCTCCAATGAAAGCTATAGCCCTTCCCCTTCCTTATATGCTAGTGATTCAGATTTTATTTTTATTTATGATTTTATGCATGACTTTATTTTTCATAGAATGAATAAGTAATGTTAATATTTTTTTCTTTCTGAAAATCAGACTGATCAGTGGAAACTGAGTCAAGCTCTCTGTAACACCTCTTGCACCATTATGAAACAATGAAATGAACAGAAGACTTAGGATATGTGTTTTCTTGTGTGATCCAGAATCTGGAAGCACTACTGCAGAGGAGAGTGATGCTGAGAGAGGAGGTCAAGAAAGAGGAACTGTGCAGCTGGCCATCCTACTTGTGTGCGCTCTGGCTGGGAATGTTCTGGATGCGACATGGGACTCTGCCCCGAGTGCTTTTCAGCCTTCCACAGAAGACCAAGGCCCTAACTTTGTTCTGTGTCTTTCAAGGACATGTTCTTGTTTTCACTGAAGTTTTAAGTGTTTTGACATTCAAGCAGGAAAACTGTGGTGTTTCAAACAATGTGACTGACGTTTTGGATTACCTTTTCGCCAATGTTCTGGATTACACTGTGAAGAATATCTTCAGCTGCCATCAGGGTACTGTGTTGTAATTTTTTTCTTCAGATTCCTCATTATCTCTAGTTTACAAAAACATATAGTTTTACCTATCTAGCTTCAAGATAAGCCTGCACAGACCCCATTCCCTTATATAGTGAAATTTGATTGTCCGGATGCTGAATTATAGGTACATCATTTGAGGCACAATTCATTATACATAGCTCAAGTCAAGAGAATTATCATCTTTCCCATGTTTCCAGCACATATTTGTCTTCATTTTATCTCCAGTCTGAAGTGTTTAGGTCGTACAGAAGAAAAACTGTGTCTCTCCTAACAGTTGACTTACTTTTCAAATAACTTTTTCAGAAATTTTCTCTGCGTATATTTTGAGGTCAGTCTCCAAGTAGGTACCACCTACAGTATTTTCAGTTATTTCACTAGATTTTACAACATCTCTAGTTTCTAAAAATGTATAGGTTTGCATATCTAGTGCAAATAATATGTATGCAGAAGCCAAATTCTCAAGTGTGGTGTGTGATGAGTTTCCCGTCCTAGATTTTAACTACATTTCTTTAAAGTTTAAATTGATATACAGAGCACTGTGAGGGTTAAGGTAAGGGCGGTGTTGACAAGTGCGTTGGGAAAGAGCATGCCCATATAAGCGTGCAGCACGCTCTTTCTTTTTTTTTTTTTTTTTTTTTTTTTCTTTCCCGTCTGACGCGGTTTCGCGCATGATAGATTTCAAAGCTTTGTTCGTGCGTCCTGCGTTCCGTTTCATCAGCCATTGAACGACGTGGCTGGTTGTCACGTGATTATGTCTCGTTTGATAATTACTCGGCAGAGGACTGGACAGGCCTGTTTCAGTTTTGCAAGTAGTTTTAATCTTTGTTTGGTATCGTTGTTTTTGTTTGTTTTTGTTTTTTTTCCCCACTGCATGTACCAGCTGAGTAATCGGTGGCGTGGTATAACAGCCATAATGTGTGGCATTTTGTTGTGGATGATTTCATCGTGTAACATGCCTGATGGAAAAAAAAAAACTTCGAAATACTACTTTATAGTGTGTTGATCTCTTTGGATAGGAAACTTCGAAATACTACTTTATAGTAGGGTCTTTCTACGGTTAGCATTGTAATGTGAGGCTAGCCGAAAGACAACAACGGCAACAAAGCCGAAGCACGCGAAGAAGGGAGTGCCCGTTCGTACTGAATTAATTAAGTGAATGTTTTCATAGTGTATTCATGTCACATGGCTTCAATGAAATCGGAACATTGTAACTGAGATAAAAAAATTTTAAAAAAGAAAAGAAAACGGGGAGTTCTAAGTTCGCCCACATACCCCAAGCTTTTGTTGTTGTTGTTGTTGTTGTTGAAAGTATCCTTGTTTGTTCTGTGTGTGTCCTGTTAGCATGGGCATCACGCAGAGTTCTAGACGTGTAAAATATTTCACCATGAGAGTAAGAATTATCTTCGTGTGTTTTACTGAATGTTCCTCCGTTTGGTTGGATTTCTCTCCACCTCATTTTAGATCCGCAAGACTGAACACACTGTCCAGGCTGGACACTAGTTGGTCATCCTTGAGTGCCTATCTGCCAAGACGGCTTAGAAAAAATTTATTGCATTTATCTGTATTGTAACTGAGGAAGGGGGATAATCAGGGAATGCCTGACGCCCCGCCCTACCATGGCCTGATTCATCTGCCTTCAGGATGTTAGAATAGTCATTGTAATTGAATTAAACGTCTATATTAGATCTAGCTGCAAAGTGAGGTGACTTCAGGTGGAAATCTAAACAAATATTTAAAAAATATCTGTAAGGCTCCGCTGAAAAACGTAGAAAAACGAACCAAGACAAAACACGACATTGTGACTCGGGCGTGGCGATGGCTACGAAGGAAGTTTCTGGAAAGATCTTGTTGAAAGGGGCTGGGAGGCCTACAGACTCCCAGCATCCTGGCTCTAAGGCCATTTCTTCACTGAGCAGAGCGTGATGAAGGCTGTCACGCTGATTACCGTTGTTCACGTGTTGGTGAATGTAAAAATATGTTGATGGTTTTTTCCTATGGTTTGGCTATGTGTTACCTCAAGTGAAGGCATATAGAATGCTATCTTATTGAAACAATGAAAGTTCTATGTACTTACATTTTATTGTTCAAACTCCATTTTCTTAACTGGAAATGTTCACATACTTTTTTTTTTTTTTTTTTTTTTTTTTTTTTTGGTCTCTCTTTCTTCTTCTTCTTCTTTTCTTTCACAACCAATCTCTTACACACCATGCATAGTCTGTATGTTCTCTTACAAATGGACATATTTTTGCTGATTTTAGTATTTTGGCAATTGATACAAAGTGTCTGGGTTTGTTAATGTACTAATGTGTGGTGTACTGGCACACTCACTCTGATAATGTGTTACATTATACGGAAACGGATCCAACATAAATGAAACAGAGGACTTAATTATTTTTAGTTTTTCATTTTGTTTTACACACACACACCCGCACACACACCCAAAATGTACAAACACGTGTATGTATTTGTAACTATGTGTATGTCTCTCTCTCTCTCTCTCTCTCCCTCTCATGTTCACATACTTAATTTCTACTGTTATGTATACAAGTAACTCTACAACCGAGGAGGGCTGGCGTTTAATACGACTGAAACTGAAAACAGCAGTTCAGTATTATCACAGATTGCATCGTGAGTGATCAACAAACAGATGTCAGAAAACATAGATTACAGACGTTGCTGTCTTTTATTGTGATTAGTAGATAAAGTTTAACGCGCATCCTGCAGGTCCCATTATTCGAACACTAGACAAACTGACTTGTGAACGTCGCCCTTGTTGGCTGGCGAGACGGAAAGGGTTAAGTCACAGTGATGAAACCGCGCGACGGCCTGTGCAAATGATTCAGACACTGTCAGTGAAGGTAGTCTTTGATGATTCCTCTGTGTGGCTGGGTTGTTACCTATCTACAAACGAGTGTTTTACCTGTTTGTTCGATTGTTTAATTATTTGAGCGACTGAATGGTCGCGTGTTTATTTGTCTGAGTAATTAGGCAGATAATTACTTGGATGCTGTTCGATTGTTTGTGCGTTCATGTAGCTTTTTTTTCTTTTTTCTTTTTTTTTTTTTTTTTGCGCAAGTAGCCGCTAGTCGGTCTCTTTGCTTACTTGTTTCTTGTATCGGTCAGTTTGTGAGTTTTATCTGTTCGATATATTTATACCCGTGGGTGCATTGCAGGGCTGAAAAGCGACATCCGCGCCTTATTGGGTCGATGTGTAAGTGGTCAAACGTGGAGGAGCCGCAGCGTGTAGCACGCACTGTCCTGAATTGGGTGTGTCTACGGAGAAAGAAAAATAGATTTAGTTGGCCGGTTGATGTGCAATGTGTGTCTTTGTTTTGCATTTGATCATGTACGTGGACACTTAACGCAGACGTTTGGTGGTTTCCAAACAGTTTTCTGACTATTTTTCATACATTTGTGCAACTGCTATATGGCGCAAGTGATGCCTTGCTATTGAAAATTGGATGTGCATTTATTTCATTCATTGTTCCTAACACCTGCCGTTTGCAACGGGGAGTCCCTCGCTTGTGTGTTTATGTATACTCATTTATAACACTGTCTTTGGCTATAAACTTATGATGCATGCTTTTGACTGTTCGTAACTCCTGCCGTTGGCAGCGGGGGTCCCTTTCTTAATGTTATAGTTATGAAATAATTATGTTGCTGATTGCAAAGACATGTTTTTACCTCTTACCGTTCGCGACGGGGAGGCCCTTTATGTATTTTTGTTGTAAATCCTTGCACCGTAATTTTGATAATGCCTGTGTGCTTGCAGGGACTATATTCAGGTACTTCTTGAAGCCTACGCCTGTTGCTTTGATGTATTATTCACAATTTCATTACGAACGTTGATACTTGTCTTGGCTTAATCTGAATAATTTGTGTCTTATTAATGTTTGATCTCTTTCCTACTTTGAATCTTTCTTAAATGAAACTATTCCTCATGTTGAATGATTGTGTTTTTCACTAAATGTTCTTTTAACAATACCTCATGTTTATGATCGTTATTGTTTATGTCTTAATAGGTTGGTGAGGTTGGTTCGGTCACAACTGGTCCGTTGGTCCAACTATGATTCCAAATAGAAGAGGAAACCAACGAGGTGGCGTTGATGATGTGGAAGATGATGTGTCCACTCGCGCTCTTCTCTGTCTCCTACTCCTCTTCCCTCCCCTTCTCTCCTTATCAATTACTTTACACTATACTGCTATCACTACTTCTACTACTACTGCTGCTGCTGCTGCTGCTGCTGCTGCTGCCGCCGCTGCTGCTGCTGCTGCGACTTTTACAACTACTATTACCACTACCACCACCACTTCATCCACTGCTGCTGTTGCCACCGCTGCCGCTGTTGCTGTGCTGTTGGCTTTTACAACTGCTATTACCACTACTACCACCTCTTCAGCCACTGCTGCCGCTGTTTGCTGCTGCTGTTGCTTTTACAACTGCTATTACCACTACTACCACCTCTTCAGCCA
>CM031615.1:65344381-65349381 GCA_018398815.1 Conus ventricosus
TGTGTATGTATGTATGCATCTGTTTATCTGTCTGTCTGTTTTTCCATTTACTATTTGTCTATCATGGTGTATCTGTCTGCCCGTTTTTGTATTTATATATGTTTATATATATATATTATATATATATATATATATATATATATTATATATTATATATATATATATATATATATATATATATATATATATATATATTATATATATATATGCATTCAATATACAAACATACCTGCAAATGAATATGAGGCTGAGGAGACGAAAGAAGTAGATAAATATAAAAGAGTAACAGAAAGATGAAAGGATGTAAATGAAAGAAGAAACTAACGAACGAACGAATGAATGAATAAATGAATGGATAAATGAATAGATGAATAAATGAATGAATGCATCTTTACTTTCCAAGGGAGAATAATTGACATGAAGTCAGCTTTCCTGTTTACGGCCTTTCAATGTAAAGGAGTTCATAAGCTGCAAGAAGAAAGAAAGAGAGAATAAAAAAAATCAGACGAAAAAAAAGAGAGAAAAAATAGATTATGCAGACATGTGGAGAGAGAGAGAGAGAAGAGAGGAGAGAGAGAGAGAGGAGAGAGAGGAGAGAGAGAGAGAGAGAGAGAACTTAGATGGTTTATTGATGTACACGCCAATTGCCCCTTATTTTATGGAGAGGGGTACGGAGAACACATTATTCTATTACGGAGGGAGGGAGGGAGAACATGACAACAGTATATAAATTTTACTGAACGCTAGAAAGACTGGATTGACTCCTCTCTCATGAGGTCATAACAGATCAAAACTGAAATTCGTTGAACAAATAAAGTAATAAGATTCTTACTATGCTTTCATTCTGAGCTGCCATAAGTGGACAACTGCCTGGGATACTGGAGAACTTTGATTGTATATACTGTGCTCTTAGAGGAAGCGCTTTGTGATAGTATAAAGCAAAATGTAGTTCGTCTCTTTTTTCCATTTTCGCATAGTGGATACATGAAATCCATCCCCGTATATTTACCGTTTTCTTTTTTTTTCTTTTCTTTCTTTTTGCGTACGCAGGCTGATACTCCTGCGGACACTGTCTGTATAGACAGGCAGTGGAGTTTTGTGTGTATGACGTTTTTTTATCCTGCCATTAAGGCAGCCATACTCCATCTTCGGGGAAGGTGCATGCTATGTGTAACGTGTTAGCCATACCAACGGCCAAACTGGCCTTCTCTTCCGAAAGTTGGTGATGGAATTTTACGTGTGTGCAAGATGTTGTGCGTGCGTTCACACACGGAACCTCGGTTTATAGTCTCATTCGAAGGACTGTATGGGGAATGGAGTCAGAACCAATGTTAACTCCGAGGGAAAAATCCCCCTGTACCGAAATTCGAACCCGCAACCTCAGGATCGCGAGTCCGGCGCTCTACCAATTGAGCTATTCCGGCCCCATTTACCGTTTTGATAACGATGTTGTGCAATGTCTGAAATTCCCAGTTTAAATTTGGTCATAGTAAACTCCAAGCGTTTGCCTAGATGCAATTGCAGGTAAATTTCAACATCGTGTACCGAACAAAATGCCAATCACATGGTCAATTTATCGATACCTTTTAGCATGAAAGTCATACTCCTGTCACCTGCATGCAACCAATCTGTCTTAATTTCACATAGAAATAATCGGTCATTTTACACGCCCTGGTTTATCCGTACATAGCCAAATATAAATTGGTATAATTCACAACGGCCATTTGAAACCTGGTTTCTTTTGTCTATCGCGTCTTGGTCGTATAACATCATGAAGGGTTTCTGTAGTGATCTATGGTATTTGTTTTTGTTAATTTCAACCAAGATCGAATACAGCTTAATACAGAGGTTAAATAAATAGGTCATCTATTGGTTTACCAACAGACAAAGTCATTGGATGTTCGAATTTCAATTCTCAAAAATTTCTTCAAGGCAAAGAGTGTTCAATTTCACAATGGCAGGCTGCGTCATCTCGTCGCCAAAGTTCTGCGCAGTGCTAAGCAGTGGGTTGAACCTGGCAGTCAAGTACGTTCAACAACAAATCTAAATTAGTATTTTTCAACCTATACAATTTTCTCATGACGCAGAGCAGAGCTTTCTGTGCTTTTCTAACTAGGTCATTGCATGCCAACGTGAAACTGAGTTTTGTTTAAAACAGTATACCTAAGTATTTACAAGCATTTACGACAGGCAGTACGGCTTAATTACACGTCCAATTTTGTCTTGCCGCCAAATAGCCACCTTTTCTAAACACATCTATATTGATTTTACTTACATTCACTCAAAAACAGACTGTTTAATTGTGTTTGCAAACCAGTGACTGTCTCTGATAATAGCACAACAACGGCTAATAGTAAAATAAAGAGCTCAAAATAATCGATTGTAAACATTGCACCATGCTTACAATCTTAGATTATTTCCATGGCAAGTTCGTTGATAAACAAGGAAAATAAAACCGGACTGCACGCATCACCTTGCTTAACACCATGAGTGCACATGATCAAATCAGTATATATTCAGACCGAATCTTAACTTTAACATTATCATATAGACTTTCGATGCAACAGTCTGAATTATCATTCATTCCATTTTAAACTAGAACTGACCAAAGAATGTTCTGTTTATAACATCAAAACCCTTCTAAAAATCAAAAGATGCAATCTGTAATTTTCTGTTGAAAGAGAACTGTCTTTGCACAAGAGCGAACAAAGTGAAAATGTGATCAATAGTTGAAGAGTTTGTTTTGAAGCCTGCTTGTTATTTATCAGTCATGTTATTTTCCTCAACCCTCTCTTGTAAACGATGATTGATAGCTGTATTTTAAGATTTCTACCAATACTGCGTAACAAAATGTCCCTGTAATTGTAAAGCTTGTTGATATAACCTCTTTGTACAGAAGAAGCACAATATTTTCTGTGCAAGTGTCAGGGAAAATACCTTTCTGAAACAAAGCATTAAAAGATGCAACAACAAAAAATCTCTAAGACAGTCACCTGCATTCGTGAACAAATCTGTTCCATCCGACCCTCAGTTCAGTTTGTCCTCATCAATTGAAATAATTCTCATTACCATCAACATTTAGTTTGTCCTCATCAATTGAAATAATTCTCATTACCATCAACATTCAGTTTGTTCTCAATGATTGAAATAATTCTCATTTCCATCAACATTCAGTTTATCCCCATCGATTGAAATAATTCTCATTACCATCAACATTCAGTTTATCCCCATCGATTGGAATAATCTCATTACCATCAACATTCAGTTTATCTCCATCGATTGGAATAATTCTCTTTACCATCAACATTCAATTTGTCCTCATCTGCTTTACTTTCTTTTCGAGTAAATTTTTTAAAGTGTTGAAATCACGAGTGACATTAATACTATTGTGTATTCTTTTACATGAAATTTTTAATTACATTTTCCAGAAATTGCTTTTCGTACAAGTCTTATTATCACCATTAATGCTTATTCATGCATCCAGCATTTCGTTTAATACAGTTATTAAAAATAGACAAAACTTCATCTATATCATGACCGATTAACTCACAGCTAGCTCTAACATTATGCAAGATTTCTCAACGTGTATTATATTGCGTCAACAAACACTTGCGCCGCATTAGTGTTCCAGATTATCACATTTAATGTTTGTTTCTCTTTTTAAGATTTTACACTGCCACATGCTTCCGAAACAAAAAAGTAGAATTCAAGTGGCACAAGATCTGAATGAAACATATTCTTGATACTAAAACAAACATTTCATTAATATTAAGTTGACAGAAGGATGCAAACGTGGCAAACATATCGTTCGATATTAAAAATAATTGTTTACACTACTTTTAAACCTTAGATGAATGTGTAGCAACTATAGTGGTCGCCACATTATATGGTTCTAACTCGTGAGTTGTCTTTAAAAGTCTGTACAGTAAACATCTATCACTATGATAGATATGTTCATGCCAATTTTGCCATCTACAATCGATAATCCTATCTTTACAACATTTGAAAAATCCAGATATATTTTGAACACCCTGATTATCCAAACAAACCCAAATTCATAAGAATTTAAGTATAGTCGTACACTGGAAACCTTGTCTTCTAGTCATTATTATCTAAGAACATCAACATTTTGTATGCTTTAAAAGGGAACCTATCTTCATTCATTCTAGTTAGCTTCAGCCAATATTTAATGCAGTTTACGTATGAGTTTAGGTACATGGGTATCTGCTTAGCTCTCCATAAATCATATCATTAGGAGTTATCATCACAACATGTAAGAAACTCTCGAATGCTGGAAGTGAGCTTTCTCAAAAATCATAATTTAGAAAGAGAGGGGGTTAGTTACCGCCAAGGACATTGACAAACAAAGCACAGGACAAGACACAAATGCATTTCGACCTCTTGGGTCTTCTTCAGGCAAAAAAAAACAGATCACATTTAACATTTAGGACAGTACAAACAAGGAACGAAGAGTGACGTATCTGTCCATGTGTTCAGAAACTGTAACTAACCCCCTCTCTTTCAAACCTTTGCTTCGTTCTCCGCCCTCAGGCACTCCATTTTGAATCAAAAATCATACTTTTTTCGAAAACCCAAATTTCAGCTCCATACTGCAGTTGGTTGTACTTGTGAGTCGAACGGTTTCGTAAAAATACTAAATGAATTAAAGTTCAGTTTGAGAGAGAGAGACAGACAGAGAGAGAGAGAGAGAGGAGGGGGGAGAGAGGAAGCGAGAGAGAGAGAGAGAGAGGAAGCGAGAGAGAGAGAGTGAGAGAGACAGACAGACCGACCGACAGAAGCAGGAAGGGAGGGAGGGAAGGGCAGAGAGATAAAGACAAAGAGAGACAGTCAGAGATAGGCACAGAGACAGGCAGACAGACAGACGAAGACAGAGATAGGCACAGAGACAGACAGACAGACAGACAGACGAAGACAGAGACCAACAGGCAGACAGACTCGGAGAGAAAGAGCAACAGAGAGACAACACAAAACAAGACAAG
>CM031615.1:65356881-65359381 GCA_018398815.1 Conus ventricosus
TTTTGATTTCCGTAGCGCAATCACTTTTGCTTTCTTTAAAGTACATTGGAAAGGGCTTTGTTCAATTCGTAAGTTCTAAACACGTGACAGGGAAATTCTGTAGAGTACATTGGAAAGGGCTTTGTTCAATACATAAGTTCTTGACACATGACAGGGAACTTCTGGTCTTCAAAGTAAAGCAGGCTTAAAGTGTAGATGCATGTAAGTCGTTTGATTCTATAACTTTGAGAAAGAGAGAGACACAGAGAGAGAGAGAGAGAGAGAGAGAGAGAGAGAGAGAGAGAGAGAGAGAGAGAGTGAGAGAGAGAGACAGAGAGAGACAGAGAGAGACAGAGAGAGACACAGAGAGAGGGAGAGACAGAGACAGAGAGAGAGAGAGAGGGAGAGACAGAGACAGAGAGAGAGAGGTAGACAGACAGACAGACAGGCATACAAGCAGGCAGACGGGCAGGCAGACGGGTAGGCAGACAGACAGGCAGGCACACAGAGAGACAGGCATGCATGCATGCATGCATGCATGCATGCATGCAGACAGGCAGGCAGGCAGGCAGGCAGGCAGGCAGGCAGGCAGGCAGGCAGGCAGAGAGACAGGCAGACAGACAGACAGACAGACAGACAGAGACAGAGAGGTGGTGGTGATAAATGGTAGAAGGAGAGGAAGGGTATAATATGCGCGCGCGCGTGTGTGTTCGTGTGTGTGTGTGTGTGTGTGTGTGTGTGTGTGTGCGCGCGCGCGAGCATGTGTGGGTAGTGCGACATTAAACCAAAAAAAAAGATCTCCGATTTCAAACGGAGAAGAATTATTTGAGGAAACCAAAATCTAAAACAACATTGACGATTAGAGAAGACAAAAATCAAGGGAAACGTTCAATAGGGCTTTTATCCAGACCCTGAAAAATTCCAAACATTCATGGATAATTCGGCTACACACTCTCAAGTGGTGATTAAGAAGGCACAGTAAATAAACCAAAGAGGCAAATACTGTTTTATCTGTTGAAAAGGAGAGAGAGAGAGAGAGAGAGAGAGAGAGAGAGAGAGAGAGGAGAGAGAGAGAGAGAGAGAGAGAGAGAGAGAGAGAGAGAGCGGTAAAAGCCAGTCACTACAAACAAAAGTTACGTCTCTCCTTAATTTGGTTTCAAATACATAAAGTCTAAACAGGCCAAAACATGCTTAAAGTAGCCAGGGAGGAAACCAATTTTTTTTTCACACACCAGTAAATATTGGCAATTGATTTTTTTTCTCTTCTGTGCCGATCAGTTTCAATACAAAGATTCCTCGTGTCTTGGCCTGTCTATACCCCAGCCCACTGAGATCTTTTTTTTATCCGAGAAAGTGTAGCGTTGCTGTAAGGATAGCTGCCTTTGTGTTTCAATCGGATTCTTTCCGTTCATTACACTTATTCCCGCTTTTCTGTCTTACCATTCGCTTGAAGGTAACGCGTTGTGTGAAGGGATCCTTGCTTTCTGTCCTTCCTTCCTTTCTTTCTTTCCTTTCTTTCTTTCTTTCTTTCTTTTCTGCGTACGCAGGCTGACACTCCTGCGGACACTGCCTGTATAGACAGGCAGTGGAGTTTTGTGTGTATGACCGGGTTTTTTTTATCCCGCCATTAAGGCAGCCATACTCCATCTTCGGGGAAGGTGCATGCTATGTGTAACGTGCCATCCATACCAACGGCCAAACTGGCCTTCTCTTCCGAAAGTTGGTGATGGGATTTTACGTGTGTGCAAGATGTTGTGCGTGCGTTCACACACGGAACCTCGGTTTATAGTCTCGTTCGAAGGACTGTGTCCCCACACAGTCAGAACCAATGTTAACTCCGAGAGGAAAATCCCGCTGTACCGAAATTCGAACCCGCAACCCCAGGATGACGAGTCCGGCGCTCTACCAACTGAGCTCTTCCGGCCCCCTGAAGGGCTCCAACACAAGGCAACAGTAAATCTACAACATACAAGACATGAAAGAAGTCATAACGACTACCGGATTTACACAGGTCACTCAACTAGGAATAGCATTTACTTGGAGCTTTCGACAGACCTCCGTCTGTCTTCTTCAGCGTGGTGTTGCTACTGGGTGAACTAGCGTTCAGTGCACACGACCACGGGTCGAACCCTGGTCATGTGACTGAACGATGAGGGTGTTGTACACCGATGGCAAGGTGTGTCTGCCCCGGTCCCGGTTGAGTGTGGGGTTGTTGGCGGCAATATGGATAGCCTCCTTCACCCCACGCTGAAACCATCTATTGTCACGGTCGAGAACGCTGATGTTTTCATAATCGAACTGATGTTGCTGGGCGTGTAGGTGGGCGCCTACTGGTGATGATTCCCTTTTGTGTTCTGTCAAGCGTTTTCGAAGATTTCTCTCAGTTCTTCTCCGACATAGTTTTCTTCACATCACTCCAGACTTGTCCAGTTTGTCAGTTTTGTTCTTGGGGGCGACCAGCTGGCTGCGGATGGTGTTGATAGGTTTGGGATGTACGGAGACACCGGTTTTCCTGATCTTC
>CM031615.1:65364381-65383732 GCA_018398815.1 Conus ventricosus
TGTGTGTGTGTGCGTACGTGCGTGCGTGCGTGCGTGCGTGCGTGCGTGCGTGCGTGCGTGCGTGCGTGTGTGCTTGCGTGCATGCGTGTGTGTGTGTGTGTGTGTGTGTGTGTGTGTGTGTGTGTGTGTGTGTGTGTGTGTGTGTGTGTGTGTGTGTGTGTGCACGCTTGCTTGCCTGTGTACGCAGGTTTTTTATGCATGTCCTTGCGTGTGTGCATGTGCCGCCATCCGCAAAATACTCCGTTACTGTTTTTAAACGACGACAAAAATACAAAAATAAAAAAAAATAAAACAAAATAACGAGAGAGAAAAAAAAAAGAAGAAAAAAAAAGACTCGTCTCGATCATCATTCCACTGCACGGATTATATGTGGTCTCAGCGTCACCGGTTGGGTTACACTTCCAACCAAATACACGAAATAGAAATGCACACACAAGATCACAATGCAATGTGTCGCTCATTTAATACACAATCCACAACAGTCAAGCATAGTGTCGAGAACGATGACTTTCTCTGATGTTGCAAACAAGGGGCAACCCCACTGCAGGTAACGAAACTCCCCGCACTCGTATTGCAGTCAGCAGAATCGTCTCAAGAGAAGGGGACTGTTGCGTGTGTTGTTTCGGATGTCAGTTAATTGTTTATGATGTCGACAATCCACGTCTCCTGGTAGTGTGTTTGATGTGTTACTATGCATTTCGCCCTGATGTGGACGTACACGCTGCCGTCTGTGTTATTGTCCAAAACAATTCATGGCGCGCTCAATCTCATTGGCGGGCGATGGGATCCACGTAGAATGCATGTCAAGGCAGATTCTGTATGTGGACACTTTGTTTTTTCAAGAAAGTTTCATCTCCCACCCCCCACACCCCCCACCCCCTTTCCGATCAAGGCTCTTTACCAGCTTCAGTCATGCATCTGAAGTCATGGCAAACAACGCATCTGAAGTCATGGCAACCAACACATCTGAAGTCATGGCAAACAACACATCTGAAGTCATGGCAAACAACGCATCTGAAGGCATGGCAAACAACATATCTGAAGGCATGGCAAACAACGCATCTGAAGTCATGGCAAACAACACATCTGAAGTCATGGCAAACAACAACATCTGAAGGCATGGCAAACAACGCATCTGAAGGCATGGCAAACAACACATCTGAAGTCATGGCAAACAACACATCTGAAGTCATGGCAAACAACACATCTGAAGTCATGGCAAACAACACATCTGAAATCATGGCAAACAACACATCTGAAATCATGGCAAACAACACATCTGAAGGCATGGCAAACAACACTTCTGAAGGCATGGCAAACAACACTTCTGAAGGCATGGCAAACAACACATCTGAAGTCATGGCAAACAACACATCTGAAGTCATGGTAAACAACGCATCTGAAGGCATGGCAAACAACACATCTGAAGGCATGGCAAACAACGCATCTGAAGGCATGGTAAACAACGCATCTGAAGGCATGGTAAACAACGCATATGAAGGCATGGTAAACAACGCATCTGAAGGCATGGTAAACAACGCATCTGAAGGCATGGTAAACAACGCATCTGAAGGCATGGCAAACAACACATCTGAAGGCATGGCAAACAACACATCTGAAGGCATGGCAAACAACACATCTGAAGGCATGGCAAACAACACATCTGAAGGCATGGCAAACAACACATCTGAAGGCATGGCAAACAACACATCTGAAGGCATGGTAAACAACGCATCTGAAGGCATGGCAAACAACGCATCTGAAGGCATGGCAACCACACATCTGAAGGCATGGCAAACAACACATCTGAAGGCATGGTAAACAACGCATCTGAAGGCATGGCAAACAACACATCTGAAGGCATGGCAAACAACGCATCTGAAGGCATGGTAAACAACGCATCTGAAGGCATGGCAAACAACGCATCTGAAGTCATGGCAAACAACGCATCTGAAGGCATGGCAAACAACGCATCTGAAGGCATGGTAAACAACACATCTGAAGGCATGGCAAACAACGCATCTGAAGGCATGGTAAACAACGCATCTGAAGGCATGGCAAACAACACATCTGAAGGCATGGTAAACAACGCATCTGAAGGCATGGTAAACAACGCATCTGAAGGCATGGCAAACAACACATCTGAAGTCATGGCAAACAACGCATCTGAAGGCATGGTAAACAACGCATCTGAAGGCATGGCAAACAACACATCTGAAGGCATGGTAAACAACGCATCTGAAGTCATGGCAAACAACACATCTGAAGGCATGGCAAACAACACATCTGAAGTCATGGCAAACAACGCATCTGAAGTCATGGCAAACAACACATCTGAAGTCATGGCAAACAACACATCTGAAGTCATGGCAAACAACGCATCTGAAGTCATGGTAAACAACACATCTGAAGGCATGGCAAACAACGCATCTGAAGTCATGGCAAACAACACATTTGAAGGCATGGCAAACAACACATCTGAAGGCATGGCAAACAACACATCTGAAGGCATGGCAAACAACGCATCTGAAGGCATGGCAAACAACACATCTGAAGTCATGGCAAACAACACATCTGAAGTCATGGCAAACAACACATCTGAAGTCATGGTAAACAACACATCTGAAGTCATGGTAAACAACACATCTGAAGGCATGGCAAACAACACATCTGAAGTCATGGCAAACAACACATCTGAAGTCATGGTAAACAACACATCTGAAGTCATGGCAAACAACACATCTGAAGTCATGGCAAACAACACATCTGAAGGCATGGCAAACAATACATCTGAAGGCATGGTAAACAACACATCTGAAGTCATGGCAAACAACACATCTGAAATCATGGCAAACAACACATCTGAAGTCATGGCAAACAAACACATCTGAAGGCATGGCAAACAACACATTTTGCCAAGTTCAAGAGTGTGTCTCAAAACAGTGCACAAAAGAAAAGAAGAAGAAAAAAAACCCGTTAAAAATCAACAAAATGTGACAGATATCAATATAGCGGGTCACATCTATAGACTACACAATCACACTGAAGTAGGGATGTTTAAGAAAAATTTTTTTAATTATACACATAATTATGTTAATGTGTGTTAATATAAATGGAATGGCAAATCAATCAAACATAAAGAGATTAAAAAAAGTAAATATAATAAAAACATTAACAAGAAAAATCAGATTAGCAAGCATACACGTCCATATCAAAGAGAAAGAGAGACAAACAAACAAACAAACAAACAAACAAACAAAAACACGCGAAAACATCTGACAAGACACTGACACATAGCATTTCAACCCTTAGCTTGTCCCAAATCAGTGGGCATCAAGATTATAAAACTGAACACGATGAGTTGTCCCTACCAAAAGTTCTTTACGCACAGACCCCGCAATCGTAATACCGTTAAAGAATATTCATATTTCAGCGTTATTATCACACTACGGAGAGCATGTGGTAAAACAGTTGTCTACAAAACTTAAGACAGAAAACGAGAAGGGACTATTTCTGGAAGAAGACAAAAAAAATGATGCTGGCCTAAGAGAGGCAGGAATGTACGTGGTGCAAGAACTGGGCATTGAGGTCAGCCAAGTAGCTAGAGAACTGTCTGCCTGCGCACAGCTTTCTGTGACATCACGGCAAGGTACACCGAAAACCGCCGTTAAATAGGCCTACCGCGAAACTGAATATCCCGCAATGAACTTGAAAAACAACAGACATACAAGAAACCAAACCAAAAAACAAAGTCTTTGCAGTGGAATGGTTTGTCTCAGAAGGCTTACGGAGATCCTACAGGCTTTCCCTACCTTTCTGAATGCAGCTGTGTGGCTTTCAGACCGCCTACGCGTTCCAGACACATCAGTGGTCCCTGACGAGCCGCCATGTTTTCTGATGGGTGGTCTCCCTTTTCCATTGGTCTCCCTCCCATCGCTAGAGATAGGAAAGTGCCTCCTACTGCTGTGACAACGTTAGCTGGTGGCGTTCAGAGTCGTCTCGGGGTTGTAACCACCTTCCGGCCTCATTGTGGGGGGTAAGGCACTGGTGTACGGATGGAAAAAAAAACCCACATCTATTCCTCCTACCACCCACCCCCTCCCCTCAACTTCACTCCTGTGATGATAATCCTCTTGTAATCTCTTTCTCGATGTGAAATGTTTGTTCTTGTTTTGATTGGATGTTGATTGTGTATGTGTGTGGTTGCTTGAATCAGACTGACGAGTTTTTGTTGTTGTTGTTTTTTTATTTGTTGGGAGCGCGTGTGTGTGTGTGTGTGTGTGGTGTGTGTGTGTGTGTGTGTGTGTGTGTGTGTGTGTGTGTGCGCGCGCGCGCGCGAGTGTGTGTGTGTGTGTGTGTGTGTGTGTGTGTGTGTGTGTGTGTGTGTGTGTGTGTGTGTGTGTGTGTGTTACCCCAAGCCACTTAGACAACGAACCCGTCAGTGGCATTCTGGTGACAATTTGCCCAAAGCGTGGTACGTAGAACTGGCATCTCCGGAGCTCACTGGCAACGTCCCCCCCCCCCCCCCCCCCCTCTCCCCTGTCATATCGGAACAAGCTCCACCGGGACTGGGGACCTTCTCCACAATGTCGCCACCGCTACCACGAAAAGATAACTCATGTATTCTCCGCCTCTCGCGCGCCTCCCTTCACGTGGGTTGTAGTTCTTGTAATTCGAACGTTTCGATGTGGGAGCAAATTAGTTTCATTTCTCTTCCCTCGGCACTCGTTACTCGAGCCTTTCCTTGTCTGGGCCCCTGGCTTCCCCTTCACGTTCTCTCCCACAATTAGTTGCAGCTGCTTGGAGATCTCGGCGGGTTGTCTCCCTTTGATGCCCTGCCTTAAAAAAAAAAAAGGGTGGGGGGGGGGGGGGGGGGGGGGCAGGGAGAGAGAGAATAAGGCATAGGGTGGGGGCAGGGGTAAATCCAGTGTGCAGACAGAAAAGAGGAGGAGGAAGATTTTGGGGGAAGGAGAAGGAGAGGAGAGAGAGAGAGAGAGAGAGAGAGAGAGAGAGAGAGAGAGAGAGAGAGCAGAAGACAGACAGACAGACAGACAGACAGACAGACAGACATAAACAGAGAGACAAAGAAAGTGAGTCAGACAGACAGACAGAGACAGACAGACAGACAGACAGGACGAAAGACAAACAGAAAGACATACAAACAGACAGAGGAGAGAGAAGAGAGAGAGAGAGAGAGAGAGAGAGAGAGAGAGAGAGAGAGAGAGAGAGAGAGAGAGAGAGAGAGAGAGAGAGGAGGGAGCGGGGTTGGGGTTGGGGAGGAGTGTGTGTATGTGTGTGGAAGGGGTGGGGGAGGGGGAAGGAAAAGAATGACACGGGATTGAGGCATGCAGACATTTTCAGACTCCCATTCTGATGTTTTATACGCGAAGGGATTAGACCCTTTAGAAGGGGTTAGCTTGAAATTTAATAAGGTGCGTAATCATGCAAAAAAAAAAATGTTGTTCAAATACTTCACATTTTAAAGGCTTTAAAGGCATATGGCAAACTGTTTCAAGACATTTTATCCATATACGCATTTACAATATAAGATTAAAAAGACACGATCGTATGTAAAATCGGTGTGGTATGAATTACTCTCATGACGGAGAGAGAGAGAGAGAGAGAGAGAGGAGAGAGAGAGAGAGAGAGGGAGCTTGAGAGAGATAAGAGAGAGAGTGAGAGAGAGAGAGAGAAGAGAGAGAGAAGAGCCCTATTTTGGAGCCTTGGAGATATTATCCCAATGGCCAATGTGCAGTTGCACAAAAACAAACGTACAACCAAACAACACCATCGCCCCCTAGAAAAACCATCCAAACATACGCACAAAATAGCAGCAACTAAACAAGAAACAAAAATAACAACCAACAAATTATCAGACAAGAATACATAGAATATGCCCCCCCCCCCCCCCCCCCCCACCCCAAAAAAAAAACGGTGCGAGAGAGAGAGAGAGAGAGAGAGAGAGAGAGAGAGAGAGAGAGAGAGAGAGAGAGAGAGAAAGAGAGACAGACAGAGAGAGACAGACAGACAGACTGACAGAGAGCCAGAGACAGAGCAACAGAGAGAGACTGACAGACACACACACACAGAGAGAGAGAGAGAGAGAGAGAGAGAGAGAGAGAGGAGACGACAGACAGAACAGACAGACAGACAGACAGACAGACAGACAGAGACAGAGACAGAGACAGACACAGAGATAATGTGTCAGAGATGGAGAGCGACGCTTGCGCATGCGCATACGCGCGCCCACGCACACACACACACACACACACACACACACACACACACACACACACACACACACACACACACACGAGAGCGAGAGAGAGAGAGAGAGAGAGAGAGAGAGAGAGAGAGAGAGAGAGAGAGAGAGAGAGAGAGAGACAAGACAAGACAAGACAAGACAAAATTCTTTATTTACGAGGATAATAGATAAGCACTAACGTGCTTTTTTTACATCCAGTCCTCGCCCTGAGTAGGGACTACAACATGCAGTGAAATCAATTAATGTAAGAAATCAAAGAAGCAAGCAAAGCGGTCATGTAATCATAGAGGAAGATCAAATGAAAATAGAAGAAGAATTGAAAACAAACAAATATATAAGTATAATAATAAACAAAAACAACATTTAAATTAAATAATACATAACAAAAATTAAAAAATAATAGATAAATAAAAATGAGAATAACAATAATGAAGTGGAAGGAGACGAAGAGAGAGGAGAATACGAATTCGAATACGAATACGAATACGAATATTTTATTGAGTGTAAAATGGTATAAGCTTTTAGCTGTTTTAGCAAATGCCCTCAAGATACAACAACCTAGTGTACAGACTATATCAAAATGAAAATATATATGATGCACGATAAATTAAAACATTGAACAAGTTTATAACGACGAAAACAGGATTAACATAAATATTGTACCAGACCAAAAGTAGGTCATCAATTTGAGGAATATTGTACTTTCGAGGAAGGGAAAAACAAACAAAAAAAAAAAAAACCGCAAAAGATGCATGTGCACACGCGCTAGGGCTCAAAACACACACACACACACACACACACACTCACTCACACTCACCACACACCAACACACACACCCACACACACAGTGGACTTTCACACATAAACTCGCACGCGAACGACGCGCAAATACACACATACATTACATATCACAACACAACACACACTCATTTTCATTATATACATCTCGTGCGCGCGCACATGTGCGCTCGCACAACACATGCACCACTACGCGCGCGTGTGCGCCGCCCGCCCCCCCCCCCCCTGCCCCCCCCCCCCCCCACCACACCACGCACGCATTCACGCACACTACACACTAGCGCGCATGCGTACGCGCAACGCACAAGCGCGCGCATGCATTTCGCATTCATAATCACGTCAAATGCTTGCCCTTCCTACTCACAAAACTCCCTTCGTATACACAAACACTTACATACAAGTACATCATCAATCAGTCACATGAACATGCATAAGAGACATCAAGTGAGGTTGCAGTACATTATGATACTAAACATGTGTAGACTTAAACTGTTTATAGTAAATATGCGTGGTATTGCCTTTCACTAATTGAGAAACGCTTGGTATGCATTTAATTATGGTCATGTATATCCGTCCATATTTGCTTCCAGAATAAATGAGAGGAAGAATAAAATGATTAGTTCTTGGGAGGGAATGCGGATATTTGTTTGTTACGACATTATTGATAGAAATTTGTTGTGAGAAAGCTGGCGTTAAATTGTTCACAATTTTCAACATGAAAAAGCTTTGTTGTAACGGCATTTTAAGCCTGAAGGGGAGTAATATCGATTTGTTTATAATAGTAGTGATCCAGTGAAGAGGATTTAAGATGAAATTAGTTGAGAGAGCGTTGTATAAGCTGTCAAGAGGTTTAAGCCAACTTTTGGACTGGCAGATCCAACATGTGATGCACTAATCAGATCTGGCTGGATATATGCACGAAAAATAGCTTCTGGTATGTTTGATCAAGGAAAATGCTTTATTCTATTCAATTGAATGTCTTTTTGGAAAGGCCTTTTGCTAAAGCATAAGAAATATGTTGAGACAGGATAGTGTTATTTCTATCGTGAGTCTAGTAATTTTTGTAGAAACTTACTTCTTCTGATACTTTATTATTAACTTTTAACTCGGTCATTTTTCATAATGTTCTGTCGTTTCTGCCTAGTTGTCATAGCATGAATTTAGATTTATGAGGATGAATTTGCAATATGATTTCTTCCGTCAGGAAAACCAGCCTTAGTATTTCCTTGTATGGAGGTGCATACTGCTCAGAGCTTTTATTTTATGTATATGGTGGTGATCATCAGCAAAAAGTTCGCACGAGGATATCAAAATGAAGTGGAAGGTCATTTATATAAATGAAAATAATTTTGGGGACTAGAACCGATCCTGGGGAAACTCCATATTTGTCGTTGCAACAGGAAGATAAAGTAGAATCTTGTCATGATGCTTGTCTTCTGTTGTGAAGAAAGATGCTATGAGTTTTACTATACATCGTTTAAACCGTTCCATATTTAGTTTGTTAGAGAGGACACTGTGATCAATGGTGTCCGAAACGCTTCTTTCGCCAAATATACATCAAATACTGCACCAGTAAAATAGTTACTTGTTTATGTTTAAATTCCATTTTCAATGAGTTATGTCGCATGGTTATGCCACGATGATTCCTTCTAAATCCATTCTGATTTGGGTGAATAAGTTATACTTCGTAATTGGGACCTGGAGATTGTGTTTATAGGTTTGTCGATGAGGCTTAGACTGAGCAGAAGTATAGATATGGTCTATAATTGGAGGGGGTAGATGGGGTCACCAGACTTAAATACAGGCCAAACACTTTAGCGTCTTTGAAGGCTTGTGGATAATAATTTTTCAATACTTAAGTTATAAATATATGTAACACATCAGTGATAATGGGCGCTGATAGATCTTCAAATTTTACAATTCTAACCATCCAACCTCGGGAACTCGACGGTTTTAATAACATTTAATCCTGATGCACGTCATGGTCACCTATTACGGAAATGGAGTTTGTACCACAATAGGTTTTGACTCGCAGAAAATTTCAGTCGATTTTAAATCATTAGCCCGTGTGTGGTGTTTTCCTTTTTTGTTCATCTCTGCTACGGTAGTAAACATGATGTTCAGATTATCAACAGTTTAATATTGGCGTATACGCAGACGGCGGTGCTGTTTTCCCGGAACACTGATTTATAGCCTTTCTCCAAATAGACATTTTGATCTTGTTTTGATGAAATTATATCACTAAATACTACTTCCGTGACGGTCTTTTCATTTCATGACTTTATTCCGTTGTTGGCTAAAATTCTTGTCTTTCCCTGTTGGTTGTAATAAATTGTCACGATAATTCTAATTCAGCATCTATTTCTTTTGTTAACCCACGGCGGTTACTCGGTTAATTTAACACGTTAGTTCGAAGCAGACAGGTTTATTGAATAGATAGGAACATATTATTTGTACCAAGCCGTAAGTGCTTCACATCAGTGATGATTGTATGGATCGACACAGAAAAACTCTGCCATACATTAATCAGACAGAAATTGTTCATGTGGGAAATTTTTAGAGGCTGCGAAAACGGATATACACTTATGAGTTTTTGCATCTGGGTATTTTAACTCCTTCTTTGACCATTGTTAAATCAGCTGGAAAATGATCACTAAGACCATAGAAAGGTACAGCAGTTCTCTACTCGTTGTTAGAATTAGTAACATAAATGTGATCAATTAAGTTTTTGTCTGTAATGTTATCCGTGTAGGTGAATTTATTAACGGAGGGAACATTGCAATTTCATAAGTTTTGTTTCCATTTGTTCTGTGTTGAATAATTTTCGATGTGAAAATCTCCAAGTAAAGATTATTTCCATTGAATAACTTAATACGTCACTTCATGTTTGAAATCCCAATAACGAATCGAACCACTCGGACTCTTTCTTCTGGGTCATTTGTATAAAAAACCTACCAGGATTGGCTTTGCTCCTTTCAAGTGAATACTTCTAACCATAAGCATTAAATTCGTATTTATCAAACATATTTTGCGTCTATAATTAACAGATTGGTGAGAGAGAGAAGAGAGAAGTAGAGAGAGAGAGAGAGAGAGAGAGGTAGAGAGAGAGAGTAGAGAGAGAGAGTGAGAGAGATGAGGGAGAGAGAGAGACAGACAGACAGACAATAGATAGACAGAACAGAAAGACTGACAGACAGACAGTCTCAGGACAGAAGAGAACACAGAGCGGTTGTTTTGTTTGGTGATGGTTGTGGGTTTTTTTGTTTGTTTGTTTGTTTGTTATTTTTTATTTTAATTTTTTTGTATCAAAGGCTTGTTTTGGTGTGTGAACGCCATGACCTAGTCAAGTGACACATGCGCTCCGGGATGCTCTCACATCTCCTCCCTCGCTCCCTTCCCTCACCTCCCTCCCTCCCTCTCTCTCTATCTCTCTCTTCTTCTCTCGCTCTCTCTCTCTCTCGTCATTCGGCCTTTGTCTCTTGGCTTGCTGTGCCAGGAAGACTACACTCTGCTGTGGATATTGCACTGACACCCGGCACCAGCATTGCCTGTGACGATAAAATAAACAAAAAAAAACAATGTCACGACAGGACGACTCTTCTTTGTGGTGGGAGACGTGGTCGTCAACGCTTATCTCCGTGCACAGGACAAAAGTACAATAATTGCAGCTACAGTACAATGTATATAGTACAGGCGAGTGAAATATAATTTAGCTAACAGCACAGTACTGAATAGAACAATACAATACATGACAGAATAGAACTATCCAATACGTCAGCGATTTCAGCTATCTCAGGTGAGCTGTGTCGCACAGTGCTAAGCATCGCTGCATAGACTTCTTACAGTATTCATATTAACATATGATGCAGATGTCGCGTTTGTACGTACCTGTGTCTGTCTACGACGACTTCAGTATTCTGCTCTGCAGTGTGTGACATCTTCGTGCAAAATGTTACAAGATTATTATCTGGAGTGCATCACTCCACCGACTGCCCATACCATAACTTATAGCGCATAGAGCAGCACATTCACAGTATAATAGGATAGTACAACGCCGTATAGGACAGTATACAACAGAATGATACAGTACTCTAGTGCAGTGCGTGCTATTTGCGAAGAGTAGCGCAGTGCACACAATGTAAATACGTGTGAACATTACTATAAGAGTAGACAGCGACCTACCATGTAATAAGAGCAGACATTCCATAAGAGTTATCACCACCACCCCCCCCCCCCCCCCCCCCCCCCCCCCCCACCCCCCCCCCACCCCCCCCAAAACCCCACCCCAACCCCCCCCCCCCCCCCACCCCCCCCCCCCCCCCCCAACACAACCCCACTACAATGTGAATTACGCATGAACATGGACATTATTTTTAGTATTCGTGTTGCAGTGTGCGTTGTACAGCACTGTACTGTGTAAGACAGGACAGTGCGGCATGATACGGCTGGTACTGTTGCTGTATTTGTACAGTACAATATAGTTAATAACTGCCGGTCAGTTTAGTTAAGTGTAGCGCTGTATGATTATAGTCAGGGCAGGCACATTATAACATACTTTGGTGCCGCAGAATGCAATACAGATAGCACAGAAATATACAATTTAGGCGAGTACAGTACAACGTTGCACAGATGTCATAGTGTAATATTGTACAGTTCAGTAAAAACACAAAATTAAAATGCAGCACGGTGCAGCCGCGTAAGGGTACGGCACATGAGTACGGTATAAAATGCGCTATGTAGTGTTGTTCAGTACTGTACAGTACCAGTACAGGACAGTATCATCTTAGCATGAATTGATAGTACAATTACCCCAGCCAATGTTGTCGTATATTATGGTAATATACAGTCCAGTATGATGCAGTATGTACGCTACATTATAGCACTTTCGCTGTACATTGCAACGTCTCAAACAAACAGTACGGTACAGTACAGTTCAGTGACAGTACCAAGTTTACAGTAAAATGTAATGCTGTTCAAGTAAAGCAAAAACAAGATGCACAGCCACTGGTGAATTACATTGCAGGTCAATACAATATTACGCAAATGATGCAGAGCTAAATTAAAGAACCTACACACAGTATGACACAATACAGCATATTCAATACATATACGGTATAGTTTTAACAAACACAACATGATTTAAGTACTACCACCACCGCAATGCCAACATTGAACTTAAGGAAAATCAAATGGAATGCATTAAGGTCAAACCAAGGCAATACAATTGGCCTACATGCAGAACGATTCATTTCAATATTGGGGGGCCCAGTACAAGACAACACACGGCTCTGTGGTAACATGACAACATTCACTGCAACGAAATATAGGACCATGCCAAGAAAGCAGACTCTTTCGTGCAGTTTTAAACCATTAACGATCTGAACACCTACATTGTATACAATAGGTGAGAGAAGGAAGGGGGAGGGGGGTAGGAGTGGAGGCTGTAAAGGTTAATGAACGAAAGCTACAGAACAAAAGAGAGAGAGAGAGAGAGAGAGAGATGAGAGAGAGTCGAGACGTACTACCGAAGAGAGAACCACCACCCCAGCTCCTGTAGCTCCCCAGAGAGAGAGGATAGAAACCATCACCACAACCGCGTGATCTCTCTGCTCGCTACGTGACCTCTTCTCGCGGTCGATCTCTACTTCTCCTGCTCTCTATTTTATAATTATAGAACTGTCTTGTAGCCCTACCATACCCAAACACCAATGCAATGTACCAAGATAAATTAAATCATAACACAAACCGCTTCAACCCCCCCCCCATTCGCTTTCTTTTCATAGTCATTCCTCACACCCCCCCCCTACACCCACCACCCCCCCCCACGCCCCCCCAAGAATCCTCCGCATAACCAAATTCCCCCCCTCGTCCCCCCATATTATTTACCCCCCCCGCTCCCGACCCCACCCCCCCCCCCACGACCCCACCCAACATTCCCCCCCATCCACCCCCCCCCCCCCCCCCCCCAGCACCTCCCCCCCCCCCCCACCCCCCCCTCCCCCCCCACCCCCCCCCCACCCCCCCCCCCCCCCCCCCCCCCCCCCCCCCCCCCCCCCCCCCCCCCCGCCCCCCGCCCCCCCCCCCCCCGCCTGTCGGCCACCGCCCCGACCAACCCCCCGACCCCCCCCCCCCCACCCCCCCCCCGCCCCCCCCCAGTCCCCCCCTCCCGCCCCCCACCCCCCCCCCCCTCCTCGAGCCCCGCACCCCCCCTCCCCCCAGACACCCCCGAACCACACCCCCCCCCCCCTCCCCCACCCCCCCCCACCCCACCCCACACCACCCATGACCACCCAACTACCCTCCACCCCCCACCCCCCCCCCAGCCCGCGACACCCCCCCCACACCACACAATCTATCATAAGAGAGGGAGGAGTGCATAGTGAGTGGGGAGGGGGGGGGGGGGGGGGGAGTGGGTGGGGTGGGGGGGGGTAGGTGTGATCCCCCCCGGGGGGGTGGTGGGTGGGGGTTTTTGGTGGGTGGTTTGGTGGGGGTGTGGGGGGGGGGTATGCGGGGGGGGGGGGGTGAAAAAAGGGGTTGTGAGGGTGGGGGAGAAAAATATATACACAATAATTGATTTACGATACTAACCACCCCCCCCATTATTACTAACAACATCCCCCAGTATGTGCATGCCTTCCTTCTTACCTGAGTATTGGAATTGGAAGTCCCAAATTAGTTGGTTGGAAAAGGATACAGTTATTGATTCATATATAAAAAAGAAAAATGATTTAGACACCGATTCTGATGCTAATTCGTTAGTCAACCTCAGAACTAGACATTCATAGATCAGAGCAAGAGTCTTATCACAACATAAATTCTTAAATCAAAAATGTGCAACAAACGAAACCCCAGTTTCTTTCAGTCTCCTGATAATGAACAAAAGTTGAAAAATAATACACAGTACGAAATCCAGATCTCTTTGTAAAAAAAACCCAAAAACCAAAAAACAAAAAAAAAATACAACAAGTCAAAAACCTGTCGAAGTCATAGTCATTATTTATTCTAAACTAAAGCCTAACAAGCACTATTATATAAACCAACTACATCGGCCTACCAAGTCAAAACTAAATTTCAAAAATCTAAAACTACCCCTACCATTCATAATTGGTGTAACTCCAAAAAATATGAGTAGGAAATCTTAAATCAATTTACTACTTCCCTCAATCCACACCCAAACCAAATATCTAAACGCAATCAATGAAAACCCCAAAAAAGGGCCTCGGTCTGGTTTTTTCTGGTTTATTTATTTCCCTCCCATCAATTCCTCACCCCCAACACCCCCCACCCCCTACCCCACCCCCTCCCAATTTATAACCTACTACTCCTTACCATAATATAGTCCCCCCCCTTTTGTCTTCCCCCTAACAGTGTGGGGTTCGATGTGGGGAAGGAGGTGCGGGTTATTTGCGGATTGGCTAATGAGGAGTGGACGGGTTAGTTTCATGAGGTGTGTGGGTTGCGATGTGATGTGTAGTGTGTAGGTGTGGGTTCGTAGTGCATGTCGAGTTGTGCTGGGTGTTGGTGGTGTTGTGTGGGTAGTGTTGATTGTGGTGTGTGTGTGGTGTAATATCGTGGGATGTGTTGTGGTGTGCTGTGGTGGTGTGAGTAGGGTTGGTGTGTGTATGGTTGTACTGGGGGTGTTGTAGTGTGGTGGTTGTGTAGTGGTGTGAGTCGTAGGTGGTGTTGGTGTGAAGTTAGTGGTCGGTGTTGTTGTGTGGTTAAGAATACTGTTGGCAGTTGGTGTTGGGGTGTTTCGGCGATGCGGTGTATGTGTGTGGGTGTGTGGTGGTTGTGGTTTGTAGAGTGTGAGGGATGACGGGGAGAGTGGAGTGAGAGAAGGAGGAGAGGAAGGAGCAGATCTTCATTTACACCCTCCCAGCCGAGAAGGGTGATAGGAGGGATAGTGGAGATAAGGAGGATCGGAGTGGAGGTGGGGAGATGGAGGAGGGGGAGAGGTAGACGAGCGATGGAAGAAGTAGAGGGGAGTGTGAATGATTAGTACTGTAGGAGGGGGGACCTGTGGAGGAAGATGGATTGGAGCAGAGAAGGAGAGGAAGGAGAGAGCATGAGGAGAGGAGGCGAGAGAGAGAGAGAAGGGGGAGATCGAGGAGCGCAATAGAATGTGGAGGATAGAAGAGGGAAGAAAGTCTATGTGAAGGGTTGTACGGAGTTAAGTAGACGGTGGGAGCGAGAGTAGGAGATGGAGGTGCGTAAGAAGGGTAAGGAAGGTGAGAGATAGACCGGAGTGGACGGATTAAAGAAGTAGATCGCGAGTGGAGTAGCTGTGTTACCACCCCCTCCAGTGAGGACCCGATATAGAGAAGGAACTGCATGAGGGTCGGGTGGTGATATGGGTCTGTACGAGGGGAGGTGGGTTTAGTGGATGTTTCGTGTGTGGGTGGAGAGCAGGCGCGAAGTGCCCAGGTTCGGCGGGGCGCTCGGTCAGCGTAGTAGTTGTGGGGTAGGTGTAGGCGGTGTGTCAGGGTCGAGATCGGCTCGGGGGTGGAGGGTGGAATGTGGGGAAGGTCCGTAAGAGTCTCGAGGGGAGAAGAGAGAGTGAGGAGAGAGTGCATATTGACTGGCGATCGAGATGGGCTTGGGAGGGATGGGACTATTAGGGGGAGAGATAGATTTCGCGGAGATGAGTGTGAGAGGAGACGGGATCGAATGAGAGAGCACAGCCGTAGGAGATTAGATCGCAGAAGAGAGGGGGAGATGAGGGAGGAGAGTGGAGATGCGGAGATGAGAGGATGGATGGAGAGGAGGGTAGAGGAAGAGACAGGGTAGGTCGAAGTGTAGGGGCACCTCGCCGTCAGCTATTTGAATTGTCGGTTATCCCTTTAGGTCTGCTGAATGACGCGATCGAATAGCGTCGCTTCTCCGACCAGCGTGGTGGAGTTGGGGGTGGTGTGGGTGGTGAAGGTGTTATGCTGTTTGGGGTGTTGGGTTCGTGGGCTGATGGGGGTAGGTTTGGTGGCGACGGTGCTGTAGGTTAGAGCCAGAAAACGAGGGACTTTGGGGTAGGTGTCGTTGGAGGGGTGGGTTGGTGGCTGAGTAGTGTTGCGTGTGGTTGTGTGTCGTGGTCCAGGAGCGAAGGGTGTGTGGTAGGTGCTAGTGGGGAAGGTTGTGGCGTGGTGTCGTTGTGTGGGTGTGTGGCGCAGGAAGACTTGTCGTTGTCGAGCAGTTATGAGGGGGGACTTGGTGTAGGGTGGTCTGAGTTAGGATAGCGTGGTGGAGGGGACCGCCATCCAACGACGAGCGCCCTGGGTGTTGTAATGGGTGTGGAACGTATGGGAGATGGTTGGTAGATGAGGGAGTGTGAGGGTACTGTGTGGCGTGGTAAGTGAGGAGGATGGTCATAAGTGGATAGAGTGCAGGCCGAACAAGGTGTCGCTGTGCTGGCGTGCGGGGTGAGGGGTGCATTGCTTGCATGCCGGTGGGGGGGGTGGTAGTAGAGAGATGTGGGAGTTGGTGGGGGAGTATGGAGGGAGGGTAGGAGTGGGTGGGCTGGAGTGGGGGTGGTGTGGAGGGGCGTGGGGGGTGATGAGAGGTAGGAGAGGGATGGTAGGGATGGAGAGGAGGGAAGGGATGGGAGGGGAGGGGAAAATAAGCAAGAATAGGAAAGGAAGAAACCCCGAAGAAGGACGATACCATAAACACCGATAGTTCGCTGGCATGTTGTCTGTACTGCGACTTCGTCGTGAGATGAGAGGTTCAGATTGTCGTGAAAGAAGAGTGTCGTCTGAGTACTGTGATCTGACCATCATGCTACACCCCACATCCGCCTCAGTTTGGGGAGACGACATGCGCATGATGTAGGATTAAAGCTGAGTGGTGAGTGTTTAGCGACATGATGAATGCACTGACCTGCTTGATAGAGGGAATTTCCAGTAGCCAGTAATAGTGTGCTACAGAACATGCTAGATCGACCCTTAGACAGCAAATTCTCGTCTGCAGTACGAATAAATATGCGCATACTATGCTGTATTGAAAATGAATATCTGTGAGTACCTACCTAAGTTTACCTTGGTGTTTTCTCCCCGTGCCCCATCCTGCCCCCCCCCCCATCCGATCTCAGAGTTGCTACTGCGCCCTCCGATCGCCCCCTTACAACTAATCACGGCATCTCCTAACTCGTTTTCCCTTCATCCATCGAAACCCGCTGAGAGCCGCGCGCCAGGGAGATACATGTGGTTTCAGTCAAATCTCTTAGGTACGGTCTCAGGTTTTCCCTGACTGTTGCACTCGCTTGGCTGTGCTGAATGCGTCGGTGCCTGCGATGCTCCATGTCCTACCCTATCGCTACCTCCATTACGTCTGCCCAAACATCCCAACCAACCATAGTACCCGCCTCTCTCAATTCCACCAACCCGCACACTTACAAACCTCCAACAGCACATACCGTCCCTGTCACCACCTGTTTTTCACTACTCGTCATTTATACACTTTTATGTGTTTCACCCACCTACCCAATCGATCTCTAGCCTCCTCACCAGTGTACTCAGCGACTTGACGCTGCACTGCACTTCCATCCCAATCCCTCTGTCTCCCTCGCACATCCATGGCTGTCCCTCGGGTGTGCCCCCTCTTCCCTCTCTCTTTTTCCTCTTTCTTTTTTTCTTTTCCCCCTTCTGTGCCTTCCATACTTCTCTTTGTTTTCCTTTCTTTCTTTTCCTTTCTTTATTTTCTTTTTCATCTTCTTCGTTTTCTTCTCTTTTTTTTTCTTCCTTCCTTTTTCTTCTTTCTCCCTTTTCCCTTTTTCTTTCTTCTTCCTTCTCTTTTTCCTCCTTTTCCTTTCTTTTTTTTCTTCTTTTTTCTTTTTCTCCTCCTTTCTTTACTCCTTTTTTTTTTTTTCTTCTTTTTCTTCTTTTCTCCTTTTTCTTCTCTTCCCCTGTCTATTCTTCTTTTTCTTTTTCATTTTCTTTCTCTTCTCCGACCTCACTTTCTGAAGAAGGAAAACCTTTTTTTAATCAGCCTGAAAGCTCTGAACCGGAAAGTTGTCGAGTGTGCACAGGGAAAAAACCCGAAGAAGGCACATACATAACTCATAGTTCTGCCGCATGTTTCTCTTCTGGCACTTGTCTGATAGAAGTCAGTTGGACTGGAACCAAGCACACACACACACACACACACACACTCACACACACACACAACACACACACACCTCACACTCTCTCTCTCTCTCTCTCTTCTCTCATCTCTCTCTCTATCTTCTCTCTCCCCTTCACACAACACACACTCACACTCAATTCTCTCTCTCTATCTCTCTCTCTCCTCTCTCTCTCTCTCTCACACACACACACACACTCACACACACACACACCCACACACATCAACACACCACAACTCCTCATTGACATTTGGCGGTAGGCTCAGTCCTATTTTCTGTCGAGGAATGGATGTCTTCTTTCAGTCCAAACTTGACCATCAAGTGTGCTGGTGTATTCTTCCGCGATATTGTCACCACGCTTGATTAGCCCAAGGAATCTGACGTCACCTCCATCACTTCGCTGTGCCAACAGTACATTCACTTTTGCCCTCGGAAAACCACTCAAAGAAAAAAAGAGGGGGTCAAACCATACCTACAGTATTTCATTGTCTTCGTCACAGAGGGGATGGGCGGACTCTCGTCAGGTCCGGTTGTAGCCTTGCCATGCGTTTTGGATTTCTGTTTCAAGTGGTAGACCTCTTGTTGTCATGTCATGCTCTTCGATTATGCATTCCACGACACTGACAGACAGACAGACAGACAGACAGACAAGACAAGACAAGATAAGACTAAGACAAACACAAGGATGGGGAAACCAGCTCACTCTACAGAAGCAGAAGCTGAAAAAAGAAACGGAGACCAATCAATATAAACAGACGAGACAGATGATGTTAACAAGGACCACAGACATGGACTGTCGTTCTTCAGTATATGCCATGGCTCAGTCTGGAAGGCCTATTGTCAACTAAAAAAAAATATTCAAAATGAAGAAAGAGAAACACACCACAAGAACAACAAGATACAACACTACTGAACAACATTGGGTACAAGGAACCACTCTTTTGTTTTACCGCTGTTTTCTATCGGACGACGCTTTATACTAATCAATTGTACGTTGTTGTTTATTTTTCCCCATCCAGGTCATCTTTGACGATGTACTTAGATCAAAAGGGGGGGGGGGGGGGGGGGGGGGGGGGCATAGGGAGAACGGGGAGACTGGGGAGAGTGGGAGAGCGTCCATCCATCCATCCCGTCCATGGTGTGTGATCCTGCTTAAATATCGTCAGCAGAAAGGATAC
>CM031615.1:65383832-65411332 GCA_018398815.1 Conus ventricosus
GGCAGAGAGGGACATCCAGTCATGAACTGGGTGTGGCCCAACCCCCTAGAGTGTCGGAGATAAGGGCCGAAACACTTGCTTGAAGGGGGTTCTTTTGAGGACTCTCTGCTGCCACGCTCCCCACGGTTTCTTTCTATGTGCATGGGTAAACCTTTGACTTCCGGGATGGGCCCCGGGGGACGCCCGGGAAAAAACGGAGGACATGGGAAAGCCCAAAACCCCAAGGCTCTGAGGGCGGCCCCCCACTTTGCCTTAAATGTGGTACTAAGAATAAAAAAAAAGATGCCCCCGGGATTCATCAAAAGGGGGGAGAGAATGATGAATCCTGGGTTTTCTCAACCAAAATCACGACTGCAAACCCCAAACGGACTAGAACATGGCCCCAAATGGAATATCCTGTGTTGGGGAAAAAGCGCTTGTACCACCCGTGGAATGAAATCCCCAGAACAAAGAGGGGATGTGTGAAGATCATCTGAATGGCAGCACGCACGCTCAGCAGATAAGACGTCGGAAACCAAGGCGGGATTTAAAACCACAGTCCCAAAGGACCCCCCGCTGTTGGTTTGGGGATGGGAAATTTGCACAGGCCCTCAAAGCCGGGCCCCTGAAAAAAACTGACGGCAAACAAAACGAGATTGGGAAAAAAGGGATGCAAAAATCGCCAAAAGACTCGATGCACTTTTTGGGAAAAAAACCCTTAAAACACAAATAGCCAATATGGGGACATTGTGTAGCCACTGAAAGAGGCCTGGGAGTAAAACCCCCAAAGAGAAAAAACACCCCAAAAAAATCCAGACCCCAAGAAAAGATGGAAAAGATCAGAGCCAAAAGAAAACCTCAAGAAGAAAATAAAAGCCCGCACTCCCAGCTGAAAAAAAAAGGGCTTGGAAAAAACGGGGGAAGCCCAAAAGAAAAAAAACAGCGCCCTCAGCAAAGGGGAATCTGCGAAAAAGAGGAAGAGCAAAAAGAAAAGACAAAAGCGTTCTTCAGAGCCCCCTTCCAGTTCCCAGAACACTGTTGAGCAGCCAAAATCGGGACCCAAAGGTGGAAAAAGGAGTTCTTGAGCAACATTGAGAAAACTACTCTGATACAGGGCAAAGACCATCGACATTCAAGGTTGGTGTGGCCAACCAAGGGGAACAGTTCAATGGAAGCCTCCAATTTGGGGGGAAAATCAAGAAGGGGGTCGATAAACCCAGAGCAATCATCCCCAGGGCCAAACGGAACCTTACCAGCTTTACAAGAAATGCCCCAAGGTGGGGGAGGGGCCCCCACGGGTGCTGAAAATCGGTTTGGGAAACCAAAAGATCGGGGCCCAGTGGATGACGGAGATGGTGTGTACATCCCCAAAGGCAAAACTCAAGTACACACCCTTTCGGGCCAATTTTCATACTGAACGTCAAAAGGGAAAATTTCTTTTTGTCATACAGCAAGGCTGCCCAAGAAACCTGAGGGAAAAACCAAGTACTTGGATGTGTCAGCCCAAAAGGTGGCACCCCGGCGTGGCTGGCTGTGTAAAAACACCCCAAAATGATCTGGGACGCAACCCAAAAAAAGCAAAAAAAAAAAGAGAGACCGGACGTGTGGGCTTGATCTGGAAAAGCATTGGATCTGGCCCATGAGATGATACAGTTGGTCTTGAGATGTACCTGTCCAAAGAACACCCGCGACATGCTCAGAAGTTTAATGGCTTCTAAATGGGTTCCTACCAAGGAGTACACAACAGATTGGGTCAACTTTGGAAATGGGGATTTCAATGGGCTGTGCAATTTCCCCAATACTGTTCGTGTGGGAATGGAAAATACTTTAAAGCAGCAACAAACAAAGCGAGACAAAAAGACCCTTGGCGATGGATTTCAAGATGCCCCTCTCAAGGCCCTTTATGGGTACAACAGTGATTTTCCAAGAAGACGAGAACCCATGTGTGGAGAGGCTGGCGAATGTTTTTTTATCCAGAAACAGTTCGCCAAAGAAATACGGAGTCTCTCACTGAGAAAGGAAAAATGGCCGAAAATTTGGTCTTTAGTGTTGCCAACCCGGGCCCTTTCCCAAAAGTCCAGAAGAACCGTCAAGAGCCTTGGAAGATGGTTGATGATCGCGAAAGCACCAAAGAGCAAAAGAAAACCCAAACGGGCGGAAGAAGGTTGGAGCCTTGACCAGTGGGGCTCCCTGCATATACAAGGGCTGGTGTCGATTATGCTGATACCAAAGTCCCATGGCCCCTGATGAAAACGACATCTGCCCAGCACGTTTAGGCAATGGAAACCAAAATAAAAGTTTACAAGGGAAAAGGCTTGGGGCCCCCCCTGTCTGACGAAATTTGCGCTGTATGTGCCAAGAAAGCTGAAAAACCCTGAAATCCCTCGGAGGGGTACAAAGAGGGAAAGATCAGACTTCAAAGCATGCTGGAAACTCAGGAGACAATGGTAGAAGCAATCAAACCCCACTGAAAGCAGGCAAAAAATGGAAAGTTAAGAGGCGATGGATTTGCAAAGAAAAACTCAAGTCAAAGGGAAAAACAGGACACACACAGACCAACGCAAGGTGGGGGGGACCAAAAAATGTGGTGGTCAAAAGGCCAAAAGGAAAAGCCCCAAAAAAGGGCATGATGATTCAGGAGATGGAAAAGAGAAGACCAAAAAGCCCAAAAAAGAGTCCAGCAGAGCCGCCAAAGGGGAATGGACAACGGGGGAGAATGCATCCAAAGAAGTCCACTTGGGAAAACTTTGGCAATGGGCCCCCCCAGGATCACTTCTTTTCGATGGCTATGCCTTTTGCCCTCAAATTTCAAACCTGGTGAAGTGGGGGAAAAAAGCGATCCTGCTGCCCCCCCGCCCGAAAAACCCCCAGGGGCATGTTCTAAGTCGTAAAGTCCCTGGCTCAAGGAAGGGACCGGAGGCACAACCAAGTGCTCAAAAAGGGTTGTAAAATAGCTGGGTAGTACCAACACCCCCAAAAAGGGGAATAGGACTCCAAAAGCACCCCCCATTCTTCACGAGGAGCAGAAAATCAGGGCCAAGCCCCGTGCAAATCGAAACATGAAGGCAGAGTCTGCTGGACGGGGCAGATGACTGGGAGCGCACTGCAGACCTCCCAGAATGGAAGAGTCACCCAGAGATCATCAGCAAGAGTGGCATGAGACCAGACATAGTAGTCCACTCTAAGTCAACCAAGCAGCTGATCATGATCGAGCTCACGGTGCCATATGAAAACAGAATGGAGGCAGCTCAAATCTACAAGACTGAAAAGCATGCTGATCTAGCAAACAGCCTAGGAGAGAAGGCTATCTGGTCAAAGTCCTCACTGCAGAAATTGGAGCTAGGGGATTTGTAGGAACGTCTGCATACAGCCTCATGAAACAGCTCTCAGTTGCAGGGAAGGAAAAAACCAGAGCCCTGAAAGCAATGGCAGAAGCGGCAGAGAGGTGTTCAAGCTGGATCTGGTCAAGGAGGAACAAAAGTGAACTTCATAAGGCTTAATTTCTCTACAAATATCAGGTGTCCCTGTGGCTCAGTGGTTAAAGCGCGAGTCATTAAGTGGAAAATGAGCATTCCAGAGGGTCATGGGTTTGAATCCCAGCCATGGCTCGTCCCAAGATGGGAAAACAAAAAAAAGGGGGCAGCAGAGGGACATCCGGAGTCATGAACCGGGTGTGGCCCAACCCCCCTAGAGTGTCAGGAGATAAGGGCCGAAACACTTGCTTGAAGGGGGCTTCTCTTCTGAGGACTCTCTGCTGCCACGCTCTCCACGAGTTTCTTTCTACTATGCTTTAAGTGGTCATCCATTTGTATTACCCTCAGCCAGTATCTAATACACCGTACAGATGAATTAATATAAATGGATAATGGTGTGTTTCCCCATAAACACACTGGTTCGGTGTTTCCATGTGAACCCCCAGAAATTTCTTAAGAGCAAATGAATGAACTTTTTCCACATGAGTAGCAGATTTATCGAAGCCCCAAATCTCAGCACCATATTGAGCAACTGGTTGAACCTGTGCATCGAAGAGTTTTAGAAACACTGTCAAGGAGATATTATTTAACATGTTTAATTTTTTCAAAATACACAATAAGGCATTTTTTGCTCTGCTTGCCAGGTCCTGACAAGCAGCTGGAAAGCTTAGGCGTGTAGACAAATAAATGCCAAGGTATTTGTAGCAATTTACAACAGCCATTATCTGTCCATTAAAAAAACATCTTTCGCTTGCTGCCAAGTAACCTTCTTTTCTAAAAAGCACAATATTACTCTTTTTCAATTTTTTTTGGTGCTGTCCCAGCCTCTGCGCCACCTCAGAGGCAGTGCACCCACACCGCTCATTCCGACACCTCGTCCACAGCCACAGCCCAGTCGGCCCCGCCGCAGCCCAGGCACCGGCAATCCACAAGGATCAGTCAATGTCAGGTCGTCAAGAGTCAACCCACCAGAGGAGACAACAGCCCCCATGGACTCGCCGATTCCGGTGACCCCGACGGAACCAAGCTAAGACCACAGACGTGGAGAGGAATTTGAAATTGAGGTCACCATGAGAGCAGGGCATGAAGGGCTACAGAATTTGAGACATTTTTTTTAATGCTGATCGATGAGAATGAGGATGATTAAGATGATGCTACGGATTTCCATTTCGGCCTGAGACTACATGACAGGGCTGTACTCTACGCTTCCTTTCATAATATGTCCCGGCGTCAACCAGGTCCGAGAGATACAGGCACCTGCAGTGTTGGTCAGGAAATTTGAACAACACTCTCAGAAACGCATCCATTAAGTGGATGAAACTCGACTGTGTGGTCCAGTCTTCCCAACTGAGCCCGTAGCAAACTCAACTCTGGGTAGAAGCCGGTCGGGGCAGAAAAACCCACATGACTCTGATGGGATTCGAACCCACGACCTCCCAGCTAGGAGTACTCTTTTTCAAATTTACCTTTAGCTTAAGTTAAGAGGCTGTTTGGCACAAATTGTTTAACTGGGTCTGGAGGCCAATTGGAGTCTCAGATAATAAAACAATATCATCAGCTAGTAACAAGATGAATAGTTCAATAAAATCGGGAGAAAGTTTGCACCATCTCTTCCGTTCGCTATTATTTCTAAAGCTAGTTCATTTGTGAACAATGAGAAAAGAACAGGGCTGCAAGCATTGCCTTGTTTTACACCCTGTGTACATAAAACAAAGTCAGTAAGTTCTCCACCTGATCTGACTCTTGCTTTAACGTTATAGTACATACTTTTAGTACACTGATATAATTTGCCATTGATACCGTTCTTTTTCAGTATTGGCCAGAGTAATTTTCTAGAAACGGAGTCAGACGCTTTCTCGAAATCAATAAAAGCTACATATAACTTACGATTACACGAAAACTGCTTTTGAACGAGAGCCAGAAGAGTAATCATATGATCTACAGTGGAATGATTCTTTTTGAAACCAGCTTGATATTCACCAGTAATGTTATTTTGATCGATCCATTTTTGTAATCTGTTACTGATGATGGAGCTATACAATTTTGCTGCTTATATCAGACAATGAGATTCCTCTATAATTACCAGGATCATTTACGGCACCTTTCTTAAACAGTGGAATGATAATCGATTCAGTCCAGCTTTCTGGATATAGTCTTTATCAAAAAGAGCATTGAAAATTTGAGAAAGAAATCAATCATGATGTCCCCACCATTCTTGAATAACTCACCAATCAAACCTCAGGACCAGCAGATTTTCTATTCTTTAAATGTCTTACTGAAAATAGGATTTCCTCTTTTGAAATGGGACTATCCAGGTAACTGATTCTTCAATTTCTTCTGTGTATGCTTCACTGCAAACATCGTTTTCTAGCAAATTTTTTAAAATTGCGGGTACCACTTTTCAGTAGAAATATCACTGTGTATAGGAGGTGTCTTTACTGAAATTACGAAACATTATGCCGATCTTCTGGTCATGAGTTGAGTTCTAATTAAATAATTCAGTAAAGATTGGTTGTGCTTATATTTGCTTTCTGTGCACATTTTTTTATTCTATCGGAGCCTTACAAGTATTTAACACGGTCTTCGCTGTTCATGGGTTTCAAATACTATTTAAAAGTTTCCTCGTATTTGATAAGTACTTTACATTCTGATATACATGATTTCAGTCCTCTCACCTGAATTATGTAACTTTCTTATTTCATGCATTTGCTTTGGTCATTATACAATTATTAAACATACCTAAAGCTACATTAATATCTTCATTAAGCAACGATCGCTGTTTCTAGTACTTGCAGGGTATTATATTCATTCATCAGACACGAAAAACTGTTTGCATGATTCATCATTCATAATCATTTTTTCTCGGCATAATAAACCTCCTTGCATTTCTTTGCACAGGACCACAATTTTGTGAAAAGTCCGTGAAATTCTTACAGGAAGAGGTCAGATCAATACGTTTCTTGTTAATAACAAATGGAATTATTGATTCCTATGTATAGATTACAAGTCAGGTCATAAAAAATAATCGTTAAATGTTTCCCTGTAACAGAGATGTATGTGAAAACGACCTTGCGGTCGCCCTTACATATACCAGTCATTTTACATAATTCTAACACTGTGGCATATTCAGAAGGAATTTGTCCTTATCTATTAAACACATTGTCTTCAGAGCACCTGTTGCCACATCATGAAGACCTTTTGACTGAAGCATTCTCTTCACCAGACTTAGTTCTGGACCATATTTGCTGTTATTCCATTGAAGTCTCTGTTTAGTAAAGAAAACTCAGGGAAATTCCAAAAATTTTATCAGTAATAAATTTTTAAGCTACTGATGGATTATCTTATACCAAAGAAGGAATAACAGTAGAGTTTTCTGGGAGTATATAAGTACACATATGCAAGACCATCTTTGGGCAGACCGAAATACTTTTTGAAACAGAAAATATGTATTATTACACTCAGTATCTATTTTTTGTACATATTTGTTAATTCATTTTTTATTAGAAAAATTTATTACCCCTGATCTTTCCTTGTGCTGTAAAACTGAGTTCGCTGTGGTTTTGCAGAAAATTTTGTAAATATTAAACACCACTAAACTGAAAAGTTTACAACACATGTTTCAGCTAGACATGAAATTAAATGACAAAATTAATGAACCCCTGGGTCCTTTAACATCGATAACAAGATTCACGTTTTGTGTAATAAAGACATGCCAATTCCAGTATCATATACACCGTTCGTCGTCAGTCCATTTTCACAAGCACGATGTACTTTTTCCAGTTTTTCATTGAAACCTTGTTTCCTGCACGACAACAAAAGACCAATCTGAAAAAGTTTGCATTCGTATCAGAGCCAACGAGACAGAAATATCATACATCTACATCTTTTCCTATTACACTTGTTGAGATCAATCGTGTAGATGTTTTAATTTCTTAGAAAGACACTCTGTAATAAAGTCGACCCATTGACCGACTGACGACAGCTGAAGGAGCGCGCAGAGAACAGGGAATAAGGCCGACTCTAAGCCACTTTCAACCCTCCACCGAGTTTTTGGGCGAAAAGTGGCCTAAAAGCCGGCCTTTTACTGTGGCGGAAGAGAGAGAGAGGAGAGATAATCACCGGCAGACAGACAGACAGACAGAGAAGAGAGAGACAGCAGAGAGACAGGGACAGGACAGACAGAGAGGCGCGCAGAGACACACAACACACACACACCAACCCACACACACACACACACACACTCAAATAAAAAAAAGCACTCGCAAACACACACACACACACACACGCGCGCGCGCACACCACGTATGCACTCGGCTAGATTAGAACACAGCGCAGGCCGGCGGCTCGTTTTGCAAACTGTGCGTCTTCCTATGTTGCGGCCCAAAAAAAACAATAACCAGCCTCGCGAGCTTACTGCGTTTTCGTCTCTTACCTGGCCAAGTGCAGCTGCGGGCAACTTGCCATATTGCGTCAGCAAATTGTTCGCGAATATTCTTAGGACTGGCTACGTGGCCACTCCACGTTCAACATACTAGCCGGCAAGAGCCGGCCATTTTCGCCAATGGCTTCCTATGGAGACGGCAGTGCTTTGTTTAAGAGGAACAACTTCTTGTTTATGGAGGATCATAGGCAATACTACAAGCTTATGATGGAGTATATTAAACAAAAGAAACTTAGGTGAGCGCTGTTTTTTCCTTGTAAGCCAGATGCGTATTGCGTTTTTGGAGGTGGGGGAGAAAGAAAACGAGAACTAACCATAAACGACTACACGCTACCTTGCCCGATGTTGGTTCACAGAGATTTAGAAAAGATTTGGGCAACTATTACTGAAAGAGATGTTGATGGCTTTGATAATCTTTCGACTGTTGACGAAATGATTCCATTTTTTCAAACGTTGACGTGCTCTTCTACTTAAACTTGGCGGAAAGAAAAACTATTCATCATGCTCTGATTATGGGTCACTGCCTTGAAAGGGCAACAATGTTTCAATGATCAAAAACACAACTGAGACATGGCGTTCATTTTTCGAAACGCCATGAATATTGATGACTATATGAAGGAAAACTGTTGCGCTTCAAAACATTTTTTATTATTGCCCAAAAAATTTTAAATTAACATCGGCATCTAGATTGTTTGCCAATCGACTTTGATCGCAAAGTACTCGCAAGCAAAATGATGAGTTCGAAACTTCTGGCAAAATTGACAAGTTCTTCTTTAGTACATTAATCAGAACGGGTGGGGTATTGGGTGGCCGCACTATTTCTACAAAAAAGTCAAATGTTCGCGGTCAGGTGTACTCACTGGCGATTAAGAGCCGCAAAAAAGCTCTGCCAAAGCAGTCATTTTTTAAAAAAAAAACCCACTAACTCTGCCATGCGGTCCCAAGCCCGGGGATAAAAAGAGGAGGGGATGTGGTATAAACTTTTTTTGTTGCAGAAGGAAAGTTAATGTAATCTTTGTGTGGGAGGCAACTGCGGTGAAGTTAGCCTTGCGGACTGCTACTATAAATAGCCGTCTTGATGATGAACGCCTTATTTCGTGTGGCAAGAGGGACGCAGTAAAATTAGCTTGCTGACTGCTACTCTAAATAACGTTCATGCGGTGAACGCCCTATTTATAGGAGCAAGAGGGCTGCGCGTAAAATCCGTTTTTTGCTATAAATAACGTTATGCGGTGAAAACGCTATTTTATAGTAGGCAAAGAGGGTGCGGTGGTAAAAATCCGTTTTGCTATAAATAACCGTTCATGCGGTGAACGCTATTTATCTTAGCAAGAGGGCTTCGGAAATCCGCCTTGCTATAATAGCGTTCAGCTGTGAACGCATTTATGTTTGCAGCAAGAGGGGCTGCGGTAAAATCCGCCTTGCTATAAATAAGTTCTGCGGTGATCGCCTATTTATGTAGCAAGTGGGCTTACGATACTGGCCTGTACTTGCTATGTGCGGACACTAAGGGAGGTACTCCTGCGCAACCCCCCCACGCACGCAGTTCTCCCAACCCCCACCCACGCACGCACGTCTCACCCCCACCCCTCGCACGCAACACTTAAGTCATCCTCAAGTCATTCACAAGTCTCCTCAAGTCATCACAAGTCATCCTCAAGTCATTCACAAAGTCATCCTCAAGTCATTACAGGTATCCTAAGTCATTCACAAGTCATCTTAGTTATTCACAAGTCTTACTTAAGTCATCCTAAGTCAATCACAAGTCATCCTCAAGTTATTCACAAGTCCTCCTCAAGTCATTAAAGTTCTTACTTAAAGTCCATCTTTAAGTACCCAAGTCATCCTCAATCGCGTTCTTACCAAGTTAACTACGATCATAACTAAGTCATTCCTTTAAGTACAACAAGTTTCTTATAATTATAACACAAATACAATCTATGTTTTTATCTTAAATAGTAGATTTAATATAGTTCCAAGATCCCACAAACGTGTCTATCGCAGAGGATGCTCTTGCTCAGCGTTTTATGCATAGATTTTAAGGAAGGTCTTACATCCGAAGCACCGCATTGACTTACAATTCTGGGTCTATGGAATGCCTTTTATAGACTCATTGTCTTTATTTATTGACACCATCATTTTATAATACGCATGATATATTTTTTATTAAAAAATTTAAAATTCCGTTCTTATAATATTATTCCATTATTAAATGGATCAAAATGACGCTTTGTTATTGGCGGTTTGGCGTGCTGGTGTCTTTTTCTGCATTTTAGTTGGCTCAGATTTTTTTTGATAGCTTTCGATTCTAGATTGATTGTGTATATATTTATAGCCATAATAACTGCCACCAACAGCTGCAATGGCGCCAAAAATGGCCAACAGTTTTAAGTTTCCAATATTCCATGAAGACTTTGGTGCCCTTGTATCACACTGGAAGTTTTATAGCTGGCATTGATTTCACTTGTTCTGTCGTTGGCGGTGTTATGTTTCATGATGAGTCATATTCTGTCACATAATTTTTTTGTTGTTCACTCTGCTAATTTTTTCCTGCTTCAAACACGCCCAGGATTTTTAATGGCTCACCTGATTCAGCGTTTTGGCTGATTTTTGGCTGGGTTATTTCTCCACTGATTCAGTGTTTTTGGTTCTGCTGAATTTTCAGATCGATCATTTGAAGGGAATATATATCTATATGATTAAAAAAAGTTATTAATCCCATGATTAATGGCGATAACATGTTCCATCTTTAGTATAAATCACACCCTAGAGACTCTAATGACTATGTTAAATGGATCTGGCGTTTTATATCATACGTAAGATCGTGTCAGATCAATGGGAGCAAATCTAATGACTAGTTTAGCTGTCAAATAAGATCCGTTTGCCCACAATTTTTCACATCTAGACCAGCTGCTGGTTTCATACTGTATGTACTTTAAAATGTCTTGCGGGACATCTGTTGAATCTGGTTCAATCTGTATTCAGTTCGAGGAACTGTTTTGTTTTCCCCACATGTTGCAAAGTACAAACTCTCCTTTTTGGGCATAATAGCTGTGGTCATCAGCTTGGGTCATTCATAAGTTCAGAAGGTTGAGGCTGCCTTAGTAGCTGTAGGAGATCATCACTGCTTAATGTTTTTTAATATTATAAATTATTGTATTTCTAAATCTGAGCACGAAAAAACTAGTTTGGCTAACCTTGTTATCCATTATGCTTATTGTCGGTCTAAGTGTAGGATACTCAATGCTGGTAAAGTTGTTAAGAATTAAACCAGCAGATTTGGAAACTTAGATGTGAGGATTCAGCAAGTAATTGCTATCATTGCAGTTCGGATGCTACGATAGATTTTCTAGTTAAGCAAGGTAATAATTCCAGACAAAATAAATTGTAGAAAAAAATACTTTATAAAAAAGGCTTCACTCGCAATAATGATAGGCGGCCTTGTGAGTGAATGCGCTTCTGCTTTTAGCGGAAGTAATTTCGCCTTAGTAAACTGCGGGATGACGGCGAGAGAAAAGATAACAAAGCTATGGAGCAAACTAGAAGTGGCAAAGACGCCTATGAAAGCAGAGATAGTGACTGAGCAGTTAGATTTTATTAATGACACACTGAAAGAACAGGGGCATGCAGCTTACTTATTTAAGATGTTGATTCAAAGCAATAAAAACAATAATATCTAGTACAGGACAAGTCGTTCCAGCCAAATCCGTGACATTTATCACCCATCAGAAAAACAAAAGATGCAAGAAATATGTTTATTGCCTTGGTATGTCCGTCGAGTATTTTGTTGCACATAATATTGGCTGATAAAAAAGAACAAAATTATTATTGCCCAATGGATATTGGAAAGGGATAACCGCAATTAACAAGCTAAGCAGAGTGGAGTCGTGAACAAACACAAAAGATGGTTATCTAAACAGAGATTTGCAAAATTTATTTACCTGCGACCCAATACGAATACAGAGACACACTTTGTCAATAACTCCAAACGACACCCATCAAATGGATCTTCTATATTTACCCTCTGATAGGATTAGACGAAAAGATTTAAGTAGACTCAAGTCTTGAAACATGCTCAAGATAAAAGATGCGGAGCCATTAACACAAAAGAGTGCTTTGTGTTGCGGTCGTATACAACTAATATACCAACGAGGGCCCGCTAACTTACCTGCACATGATTCAAGTCGATGATGGAAACGAATTTAATGGCAGTGAATCATATTATTGTTGAAACTAGAGTTTACATAAACGAGCATTCCTGGGAGTTCACAGATCACAGGCTTTAGTTGAAACTTTAACAAACAGTTAGCCGAAAGACTTTTCTCATACCAGTTCAACAGAGAGTGATTGACAATCTCGGCAAAAGGAAATGGGTTAGAGACTGCCCAGTTTTGCGCGCAAAGATAATGACACTTTAAAGGCCTTAAAACCAGTACAAGCAATTAAAAGAAAAACAATAAATTGTTGCTGAGGAGAGTCTTCGTCGGCAGCTGTTTACATTTGGATTGAAAGTACAGGGTACCTTTATTTACGGGAGGAAGCAGAAGGGGACCAGCATACGGGAAAAGATCGTTTGGAGTGTTTTTCATATTGAAATAAAAAGAATTGTAAATGGAATCCGCCTGTATTATTACCCGAAACTGCACAACAAAACAACAGCTCTCAAAGATCATAAATTCCTCTCCTGAGATAACTTCCGCCAGGACACAGTTCCGCTTTAATTTCATTTACGTAAACTATTTTGGTTTAAATGAAGGCAGAAGAAGCGCAGAACGAATCAGAATGGAAGGAAGAGACCTTGAAATGATACGGGCATCATATCATGCGTTGGAATGTATTAAGGAAAAATTTTCGAGGATTAATCAATGCATTGCTACTCACAGATAATACAAACTTCAAACCCCATTGGGACAAAGGAATATTTGAAATAATAAAAAAAAAATTCGAACGCATCAAGCAAACATGTAGAGAAAAGAATTTAAATGAATTGGATGAAGCTATGATTGATTTATAATAAAGTTGATGAAAAATATAAACTCCTGTTTATGCGGTTTCCAGTGCCCAAAATTGCATATGAAAACTTGGATTACAAACACCCGTTTGTGTTTGTTCTATTAATGACTTCTTTGTTACAACAGTTGAGTTGATCTAATGTAGATTAAGATCGTAGTTTTACGTTGTCATGATGAAAAGTCTTATTGCCAAACAATGCTTCTTTGTAGTTGTCATGTGATATGTTTGACTGCACAACGCTGCGAGATATTCCCTTTGCTTTTTTAAATGATTTTCTCCTGGCTCGAAATACTGTACATTTTTGACCTTAAACCAACAAACTCCTTGATCACCTTTCCAGATAATTCATCCTTCATCTTTCCTAAAACCTTCTTGTTAGTAATTGAATGCAAAGGCGAATCTTTAGGGTAATCAGATGTATCATACCATCCCGCATGTCCTTTAGCTACTTCCATTTCCATGTCTTTATAGATGTCTTCAGTAGGGATATCTATAACAAACTGTCTGTATCTGTGTAAAGTACTCTGGACTCAGGATACAAGGGCTTAAAGTAGTCATAAAGAAACTCTAACATCAAAAGCTTTGATAATTCTAAAACAGTAAACCCAATAAAAACAGGTTTGTCTAATTTGACTTTCTTTTTTTTCATCATTATACCAAAAAGCTGATCATGAAATCTTCTAAAGTCCTGATAATTAGGTTTTGAAGTCAGCTTAATTGCTTCATTCTCTCTGGTGACCAATCTGACATCTTTACGCTTGTGCGGATTCTCCATAGTCTTTCCAAAACAGCTGTTGTTCATCAGCTTGAAAAATCTTTTTCTGAAGCATCTGTGGATTTAGTTCTGAGATCAGTGTTCTTCATGATGTATGGTTTCATGAACTGTTCTTGATCAAAAGCAATTATGCGATGAACTGCTGTCAACTTCAAACCATGTCTTAAATAAAATTGTAGAAGTCTGTAATGACAGACATAATTTTTTTTGCCTCGAAGATTAGGCACAAGTTTTGGCGGCTCTCTTGGATCCATCTTTAGACTTTCTGCTGCTAAGGGGTAGTCATTATGTAGGTCATGGAGTTTATGAGGATATTCTAAGTCAACTTCTAGAATGAACCGCGCTGTTGATCAGGCGTTAAACTGCCCAACCACTTTAAAAGCCTTTTGAATATTATTTGCACCTGTGTACATTTTAAAGTTACGTAATGGAAGTGATTGCGCCATAGCCCATCCATACAGATTGTTTGCATCTAAATACATGAGATAGTTAGACCTTTACTCGGATCATAGTCGTCCAAGTATTTGTTGTTTGCTTTACAATAATGGTGCGACGCCATACTAATTCCCCCACGCAATCCGTTTTCAATCATCTGAATCATTGGTAGGTCAGACAATAAATCAATCTGTACTCCAGTAAACTTTAAGAAAGCATCCCAACTCATCCCAGGCGCAGAAATATAATGCGCAGGATCCAAGCTGTAATGTTTCATGCAGGTCTTTCTATAATTTTCAAAAATATCCGCCAACAAACATACATCAGCCATCAAGTATGAATCATGATAGTCTCCCATCGTTTTACACTCTAACTCTGCCACGCATCTTGAGCATGCTGGTAATCAGAATCACTGATGCCCTTTCCTCTAAGACTAGAAAAGAACGCACCTTTAGGAGGAAGTGTGTCTTCGTCAAACCTTTCCCAACTTTTTTCAGGGACCAAAAGGGATAAACCCCCTTTCAAAACGAGATTTTGGGTTCAAAATTTTTCTTCTTTTATTGGGCGGGCCCTTTTTAAGGACATGCCAGTGACTCTAATAAAACCCTTCATGTTTGCATAGAGCCCATAAAAAACATGTTTTTAGATTAAAGACATGTACTTTTCTGATGCCTTTTGCAATCCCTTGACACCCAAAGGGATCGCCCCCACTGTTTTCATTATAAGTTTGAGAGCGTAACCCCGCAATTTATAAAAAAAATAAGGCAGTTTTCCCTGTCTTTGGATCAAACTTTTATTTTGAAGATTGCATTTACGTGCCTGAAACCTAAAAAATTTTCCCACTAATGTGATCATGGGTCTCTTACTGTGGGGTTTACCCCTTTTTGGCGTTAGCCTAAACCCCCAAATCCAAAAATGGGGTGGCTGATCATCCCGTTTTTTGGCTTCAGGCCCCTTTAAATGATTTCAATAAGTTTAAAATTTTTAAACACCCTTTAACCCACTTTCGGCATGCGTTCAAAAGAAGTTTTTTTTCCCGCATTAGGCCCCCTAAAAAATTTTCGGCTTTTTAAAAAAGAACGCCATCCAACCTGACAACGATGAAAGAAAAATGAACAAATCTGATGATTACCCATTAAGACTTTTTTTTCGAAGTTTTTGTGGTGCGGGCCCCCCTTTCAAAAAAGGAAAAAATAACGACTGAAGTCGCGAAAAAACAACATAGGGAATTTTGCATCCTTTTCCCCAGTTTTTAAAACAAACTTTAGATCCAGGGGGGGGCGAAAATTTTTTTGGGTATTACAGTCAAAACAGAACATTTACAATGTTTCAATGTTCGCTCGCGGCTTGAACAAAAGGAAAATTCCCTTTTTAAACTTTTTTCCTACAAATTTTTTTTTTTCCCATATTTTTTTGAAGTAGCGCTTTTAGTCTACTCATTTTTCGTAAAAATTTGAAAATGCGGAAGCCCTGCTGGCGAAAACTTTTGGGAGAAAGTCCACATGACTTTTGGCGGGTTCCCCTTTTGGGTTGGACTGTTTTTTGGGAAACACTTTAATTGGCCCCAAATTTGTTTCCCCCCCATCCCATGGGGTAAATTTAAAAACAGTTTTTGGGGTTTTTTTTTTGTTCTTAAAAACTGATAAAAAGGGAATCCCCTAACGGGAAAAAGGAATTCCATTGAAGTTAAGATTTTTTGGCGTTTTGGGCCGATAGTTAGCCCCACTCTCCCCTGCGGGGTTCGGGGAAAAGAGGCCCCTTGCAAAAAACGCACCACATGAAACATTTGTCGCCCGGGAATTCCCTTTATGTTTAAAAACTGCTCTCTTTAAAACCAGTTTCCCGGGGTAGCGGAATTTTTAACCCTTTGCCTACAATGGGGCCTACTTAGCCTTTTAAAAAATCTAATCTCTAAAACTTCGCCCCTCTGCCCAAACCAGACCCTCTAAATTTTGGGCTTTTTTCAGGGGCCACGCCAAACTGTGAAAAGCATTCGCTCCCAAAACCGGGGGGTTAATCGTTATGAGAAAAAATTAGCCCTTTTTTTTAAAGTCGAGACCCAGATTTCCCCTAGTTTTTCTTAAATTTATTGTTAAAATAGCCCTTTTAAAACCCAAACATTCCTTTAACTGGGGGGTTTCTATTGTTTTTTTGGCCGGAATTTTGAGAAATAGCATGAACAACACTTGCCTGTACGTTTTTTGGGGCCCAATGACTTCTAAAACCCAAAAACTTTCAGGCTCTTGATAAACGCTCCCCTTCCTCGATTTTTCCCCTTCAAAAAAAATTCGTCTTGCCCCTTCATATTTTCTTAGCCAGCTGTCTTTTTTTTTTCTAACCAACATATTTTTTAAAATTTTAAAAAAAAAAAATATTTAAAACCAAACCAATATCAAGGGTCTTTTTGCGCTTGGACTCTTTAAACTAAAGTATAAACACCCTTTGGCGTTTTTAATGTGAGTTTTTTAGAACAGATTTTTAATTTTTCTTTTTTATTTTTTTTAAGCTTTCCCCCTTTTTTATCTGCTGGGGGGTCCACCCCGTTGAGAAAAATTTGTCCCCGCCTTTTTTTTTAAAAGATCAAACTTTTTTTCTTTTGTAGTCACCCAAAAATGGGCCTTTAAACGTTTAAAAATTTTCTTCTTTCCGTAAATGTTTGAGTCAGCTATGCTTTAATTTTTTTGTCATTTTTGAACGAACAATTTTTTAGCCGTTTTAAATTTAAACCCATAGCGGGTGTGTTTTGGGAGTTTATTTTTTAAAATTTTTTGCCACCCGGGCACTTACAGCTAATAAAAACACAGACCGAGAGCAAAAGCCCAACCCGCCAAGGGGAAAAGCTGGGGGTCGCCCCTATGCCCTTTGCTAAGAGACCCAACACTCTTCCCCCTGATAAGCACTTATATCAATGTCCAGAAATTAAAAACATATTAACAGCTTTAAAAGGGCAGCAAATACCTTCTTTTGGGTTTTGCGTTTTTTTGAAAGGTCCTGTTTCTATTTTTGTTGCTTTTTGCGAAATGTTTTTTAAAACAAAAGGGTTTTTTATTTTAAAGGGTTTTTTTTATAACACGAATTGCCTCCCAAACTCTTCTTTTGGCATCCCCGGGTGCTGTGGGCCCACATTTGGAAAAAACCTTTAAAACAACATGTTTTTAAAATAAAAAAAAAAATTTAATTTAGTATAATACAAAATTCAAATCTGTTTTTTTTTCAATTTTCCCAGCTCCCGCATCATATATTAAAAAAAAATGTACTTTAAGCGGTTTTTTTTCGGCTTCTTCTTCTTTATAAAATTTAAATTTTTTATACGTTCCACTCTTCTCCCGTTTCCCATACAACCATTACCCTTTCTTTTGACCTTAGGTAAATCCATAAACCTTTTTTGGTTTTTTAAATAACCAAAAAGCCAAACCCTTTGGAAATGTAAATCTTTAGACACTAGGCCCGCTGTTGGTTTTCAAACCCCCCTCCCCCCCCCCAAACAATTTTCTTATTTCGTCAAAATAAAGATAAGGCCCTAACCCCCGCTAGCTAGATTTGGTTGGGACAAACCGCCCAATTTAGTACATTGCACTTTCGTTATTTTAGGATTAAAAAACTTTTCACTTGCCCCTTTTTAAAGGGTTCTTCATCTTCACACAGCAATAAAATCCCTTAAAAGCGATTTTGAAAAGAGGGAAAAAAACAAAAATTCCATAAAAGGCTCCCCGCTTCGGGATATTTTTATGTTAACCCACTCGTCGAATATATTGCAAATTCTTGCTCATTTGACCCTTAAATTTCAGCTCTGCAAATCGGGGTTCAAACAACGTAAAACTCAAAACGAGATGTCAAAATCTGTACTTTCCCTTGGGTGTCTGATGATTTGATAACACGTTTGTATTCTTTTTAAAAGTTATTTTCATTGAAAAATCTTTTTTTTTTAATGCTCCTTAAAAAGTATGGGCTTTGCGCTTAAAAAAACAACCAAAATCTAAGGGGTTGGAAAAGCGTTTTTCCCATCCGCAAAATTTACAGCGCATATTTTTTTCCTTTTTTTAGTATCTGCGGCGCCAAATTTCTATTTTTTTAGCGCTTTTTTCCATTTTCCCCCTTGAAACGCAAGATAAAGCCCTTTCACCCCGGGTTACCTAATCAAAAATTTATTTTAAAAATATGTCCCCTTTGGGGTTAAAGAAAATATTTCTTGCCCCTAAAATTTTTATAAAAAATTTTCTTAACGATTCCCGCCCCCAAAATTCTGTACAACTGCCTTTTTTGGGTCTGTTTGTTGAAGCGGTTCTATTTTGAAAAAAGACGTGCAAAAGCCCTGGCAAAAATCATTTCATCCCCCCCCTTAGGTCGGAAAATTTTGACAGTAAAAAATTTTAAATCCCCATCAATAGTAGAGGGGATTTTTTGGGAACAGAAATATTCCGCTTATTTCCCTTCACCCCACCGGGTTCTTTAAGTCTTCAATAGGGGTTAAATCGGCCAGGGTGCTATTTGCCTTTTTTTTTATAAACAAAAAAAAAGGGAAAATTATTTAAAAAAAGGCGGGAAATTTAAAGCTAAAGGGAAGTTTAAGATTTTTTTAATCCTGGAAAAACGAAAAGAGTGAAATGACCCTTTTTGAAAAACGGAAACGCTCAGCCTCTCAATGCGGCGTGAATTACAGAAATTTCGGTGGGAGCTTTTTAAAACAAAATTTGGGCCCAAAACCTCCCGAATTTATAGACCCAAAGATTTTAAATTTTAGAAGATGGCTTTTGTTTGAAAAGGGCGATAAAGGGAGAATCTTTTTGGGCTTAAAAACTAAACCAACCCTTTTCAAATTTTTTAAGCCAAGAGACAAAAAAAACAAAACTCAGTGGGGAAAGATTCAAAATCCCCTTTGGTCTTGTTAGCCCAAAAAAAAAAGGGATGCAGTTTTTAAACCTTCAAAACACACTACCAAAAATCCCGACAGAAAACCCAAAATTAAAAAACATGGAACAAAAAAAAAATTAAATAAATGGGCAAATGAAAAAATAAATGCAATAGAACAAAACCATTTTCCCAGAAGAAACGCAAAAAGACAAACACGATTTCACCGCTCCCCAAAGCAGAAAAAACGGCCCTTGATCATTTTTTAAAAGAAGCATCAGAGGCGAATTAAAAAAACTTTTAAAAGAAAAAACGGGTGAACTAGATGAGAAATTAAAAAGAAAAAAAAAGAAAACTCTTGGGGGCTGAGGGACCCAAACCCTTAAGGGCCCTGATATTAAAGAAAGAAAAGCCCAAAACAAAAAATTTTGAACAAGAAAGATCAGCAAGAAAGAACCTGACTACTAACCGAGAACCAATTACGAACTCAATTGAATAAATAAGAAAACTATCCAAAATTTTATATGAAAACACGAAACTACAAACGAATACAACACTTTTTTGAGAGCAAGGAGCACTTTAAGTAAGCGTTATAACACCTTAGGATTTGCCCAAAAAGTAAAACTGGTGATGGCTATTTCAGGCGGCGGTGGAGGTCAAAGTTTCCTTTTCCCCCGCCGCCATCGCCTTCCCCCCCGATAAATCATGGGTAAAAAAACAGCTTTAACATCTTGCAAGTTTTTAAAAAAATTAGCTGGTAAAAGCCGGGGACCGCTTTTTCCCCCAAATTTTTAATATTGGGGATAAATTTTCACGGGTTTTTTTCTAAATGCCCAAACAAAGAGTTTTGGGTTTAAAAGGGCCCAGCAAATTTTTGGACAATTTGTTCTTGGGGAATATTGGGTTACTAATTTTTTAAGATAAAGACCAAAAAAAAATCCTATGCCCCCGTTAAACCAGAAAAAGCGCGTCCTTTTCATATTCCCTGGGCATCGCGAACAGAGCCCGCGAGCTTTGCTGAGTCTTTTAAATGACTTTTTGGGGGGTTTTTACCTTTTTTGGGTTAGATGCCCTTTAAACTGGGGCCCTTTTTTAAATTTTTTGTTTAAAATTTCGGCTCAGAAAATTTTTGTCCCCTTTTTTTTTCCCCCAAACCTTTTTGTTTTATTTTCCCGCTATAAAAAATTTCATTATTTTAGTTTAAATTTTTGTACCCATCGGAGTCTGGGTCCGAAGGCAGCATGTAAAAAACCCCGTGCCAACCAAAAATTTTAAAATTTCGATCTTGCGTATTGAAAAAAATGTTGGGGATCTTTGAATGCTTGAAAGGGAAATCAACTGGGAGAAATTTAAAGGCGTCCTCTAAATTTTTCTAAGTATTGTTTTTTTTGCGTCAAAAACCAGTAAAGGAAACAGTTATGCTCAAACTTGCCCGTGCTTTCGGCCCCTAGCAAACACCCAAAAGTAAAATACCCAAAAGAGTCCCTTTATTCGTTTTTTAATTCCCCCCTCTATTAGGCCCTTAGAAGGTCCAAAAAATAAATGTTTTCCATGCAGTTTTAAGCTCTTGCTGTAGGGAAAACCCCGGGGTCAACAGTTTTGCCAAAAAAAAAGATTTGAAAGGAGGATCCCCGTCATAGTTTTACTTTTTTGTTTCGTGGGCCCCCAAAATAAAGGTCCCCCCTAGGGCCATGATTATGAAACCAAATTTTTTCAAAAACCTGTCATGAAAGTTAATATTGGGAAATTTGTTTCAGATCCTTTTAAAAGCCTTCAAGTCAATTTTGGGTTTCTGATGGAAATTTAAACGGTTTTTTCAAATTTTTTTTTTGGGGCTTGCAATTTAAATCAAAATACGTCTGAAGGGTAATAAAATGAAACTGTCCCCTGACCTCACCAAAGGAAACGGGTGAATTTAAAAAGAACAGCATAAAGACACCCACACCCAGTTTATGGGGCAAAACACAGCAAAGTTTTTCTGGGCGATAAAACTGCATCGGGTGACTAAACCAAAACCCTTTTTGGATGTTCCTTTTATTTTGGGGGTTTAAAATAAAACTCTTAAGGGGGTACCCCCTTTTTATTAAAAGAAACCTCTGGGTCACAGCAAGCAGGGGGGTCAGTTTTCAATTTTTTAAGATTGAAATGCGGCCCAACAGAAAATTTTTCACCAGTATAATTTTAATGCACTCATTTTTTAATTTTGTTTCAAAAAATGTTTGTAACAATAAAAACCCAAGACCGCCCTTCGTTTTTTGAACAAGCTATTTAAAAAAAATTGCGGGGCCAAAAAAGGGCGCGCTCCAGAAAAATTCAACCCAAAATCGTATGGGTTTTAAAAAAGCAAAAACCAAAGGGGAAAAAAATACGGTTCTAAAAAAAGGGCAAAACAGGGACCAAAAATTAGCGGTTTAACAATACCTGATGGTTATTACGGGGTTTTTCTCACTAAAAGAACAATGAGTAACTTTGACATTACCTCAAACCCTTAAAAAATGCAAACTAAAAAACCCAAAGTTAACATTCAAGCCTGAAAAAAAGGGGGGGGACTAATTTTTATAAAGAGCTACTAAAAGTTTGGGGTTTTCAGCTAACAATTTTAATTTAGAGTTACAAAACCCAAACCCAAAAATAATTTTTGAGGGGGAAAGTCCGCTCATCTTTCCCTTAAAATTACATAAATAAATGTTCATTTGGATTAGCTAAGCACTGATGAAAACTTATTGACGGGAAAGGGCCCCCAACTGTTTTAAGAGCTCTTCCGTCAGGGAAAGCTCCTATTGCCCATTTTTGAAAAAATTTTACAAAAACCCCCAATTTACAGTTTAAAAGAAAATTTGTTTGTGGGGGGGTCCCGGGTCCTTTAAAAAAAAAAAGACAAAAAAGGGGAAAGGCGTAAAAGTTATAACCGCACCCTTTTTTTGGGAAATAAAAAATAAACGTCTAAAAAATGTCGCGGGGGGCCCGAAAACCCGGGGGTTTTCATTGGCCCGTAAGGTGTATAACTTTGAATTAAAAGCCTTGCAGACGTTGCGGGGCTTTTTAACAAAAGGCGAAAAAGGCACTTTGGGATGGTTTTTTTTAGTACCCCTAAGATGGGAATTTTAAAAGAAAAAAGGGTTTGGGGACAACAAAAAGTTTCCTAAACCCAGAACCAAAAGCGCAATCAAAAGCCCAAAAATTTTTGGCCAGAAAGAAAATAAAAAAAGTTTAAAAAAACCCGACCTCAAAAGGGCCCCTTGAACCCAATTTAAATTTGGGGGCCCCAAAAATTTTAATTCATAAAACCCATTTAAAATTTTTTGGGGGTCAAAAAAGTTTTTTAGAAAAACCTTCAAATCTGGCCCTTTACATGAAATTTTTAAAGCCAATTTACAATAGTCCGGAAAAAAGATTGAAATAAAACCGGAAAGGAAAAAAAAAGCCCTCCTCCACAGAAGAAAGCGGTTTTAAAAGATGCTTTTACAAAAATTTCAGTTCAAGCCGCAAATGAAATTGGGGACCAAAGTTTCCCAAAGATATTTGAAAATTTTTGTCTTAAAAAAAATAAAGGGGAGGGGTGGGGGTTTTGGGGGTTTGTGACGTCCTTTTTAAAAAGGGAACTAATTACTGGGCAAAACTTAAACGTTTTTCAGTCTAAAGTTACTGTTTTCAATTTTTCACAAAGGGAGGATGTTTAAAAATCATAACCCAAGCCCAAAAAAATCAAAATTATCTAAAAAAAAACAATCCTTAAAAGCACTGAAAAGGATTTAAACTTACACACTTAGGGCCCTTTTAAAAGGAAATTTTTTATACTGAACAAGTTTTTAAACAGAGGGGTTATTAAACAAAACCGGAATTTGATTTAAGTTCTGTTTTTAAAACTTTTTGGGGAAAATTAAACTTTAAAAAACAAAAACCCCCCTTGGGTCAGGGAAAATTTTGGGGAGACCCGGTTTTGGAAAAAAAAAATATTTAAAAATCGACCTGTTTTCAAAAAATTTTTTCGTTTTAAAAATTTTAAAAACAAATTGTGGTTTTCTGTCCAACACTTTAAAAGGAACAAAGCATACAAAAAGAAGGTTTTAAACAGGAATGAAGACATAAATTTAGTTGATCCTAGCCAAAAAACTGAGTGAGGTTTTTAAAAAGTTTTTAAAAGACTGTTTTTAAGGTCGCCAAAACCCCAATTTTTAAAAGATTAAAATGTTTTTGGGGAAAGAAAACATTTTTAAAAAAAAAGAAACCTTTGGCGAAACTAGCTTTTCCCCCGCGGAAGACATGCGGGGAAAAATGGGGGATTTTTTTTCCAGAAAATAACCGGTTTTAAAAGACTTTTGAGAACAGTTTAAAAACTGTAGTTTTATATTTCACATGAAAGACAGGAAATCCATTTGAAGAAAGGTTCGCGAAAATGATTTTATTGAAAATACCAGGAAAAAAAAGGATTAAACAAAAACTGAAACGAAAAGTTTTTTGTAAATTGTAAATTTAAAACGGATAACCCCCAAAACAGTATGTTTGTTTTTAGAAAAACGTTTTTTTTGGTCATTGAAATCTTTCTTTTCAGAGAAAAGGGAAAAACCTTTTTTCTGGGCCACTTTTTTCCCGAAACCCCGGTTGAAAGGGGGAAAATGGCCCGGGGGGGGGGGGGGGGGGGGGGGGAAGGGTTTTTTCCCGTTTCCCCCCCTGTCATCCGTCGCCTCGTCGTTTTTTTCATCGAATTTTTTATTCCCTTTAAAACCCCTTCGCGTCCCTGATGTTTGGGCCCTTTGGGGTTTCCCGACGATACAAAAACATGATTGACTTCACACTTTTATGCGAAACCCTTTTTTCCCCCACAAACCGGGGCTAAAGAGACAACCCCGTCTTATTATTAGTTTAGTGTTATTATCATTATTACAAATTTTTTCTTTTTGGTTTTTTTTTCGTTGTTTTTGTTATATTGTTAAACCCATTTTAATTTAAAAATCAACATCATCTCATTTATCATCATCAACATCATCTTATCCTCGCCATCACCACCGCCCCCATCATCGTCGCAATTTTCAGCCCTTTTTCATCACGGCTTAACTTCAAATATTTTCCCCTGTTTGTCCCGGGCCCCAAAAAACAGACGATGCAAACCTCCTATGGCCCCCCTTGGGAATTCTCTCCCCTGTCCCCCCCCCTCACTCTCCCCCCTCCCCCCTCTCCCCTCCCCCTCCCCTCTTCCCCCCTCTCTCTCTCTCTTCTCCCCCTTTTTCCTCTCTCTCTCTGTGTTGTGTGTTGTGTGTGTGTGTACGCGCGCGCGCCGGGGGCGCGCGCGCGCGCGTGTGTGGTGTGTGGTGTGTTGTGTGTGTGTGTGTCTGGTTTTGTCTTTCCCCCTTCTTTTTTTCTCTCTTTTCCCCCTCTTCTCTCTCGATCTCTCTCTCTCCCCCCCTCCCCCTCTCTCTCTCTCTCTTTTTTCCCCCCCTTTTTTTCCCCTTTTTTTTCTCCCTTTTTCCCCTTTTCTCTCTCTCTCTCTCCCTCCACCTCACATCCCCCCTCTCTCTCTCTCTCTCTCTCACACTTTTCCTTCCCCTCTCAAACCTCTCCTCTCTCTCTTTTCTCTCTCCTCTCCTTTCCCATCCCCAAACACCCCAACTTTCACTCAAGAGTTTTGACATCAAGGGCCCGACGGCGTCCCCAACCCCGTAGGGGGGGTCCTTTGTCAAAGGGGGGCCCCCAAACCCGGGGAGCGGGCGCCGGCGGGTCGTGGGGCTGGCCCACTGGGGGGGCCCTGCGACAAACTCCCCCCCCCAGCTGCTCGGTCCCACGGCTGCGTTCAAACCCAAAATCCCACGCCCCCCTTCTACGAAACCCGGGGCCATCAAGCCGGGGGGGCCCTCGGGGGGAACAACCAAGGTCAGGGGGAGTATGATGAGGCTAATTTGGGGGTGGCAGGGGGGGTATGTGTGGGAGGCGGACTTTTTAAAACACAAACATGATCATAAACCTAATCACAAAAAGTCAACAGAAGAAGACGTAAAAAGATAAAAAGTGACAGACCCAGCCGAGGCATTACGGGGAAACCCAAGGGGCCAAGAGCGTGCACATGGGGGCACAAGGGGGAAGCGACGCTTAAAATTATTTATGTAATAAACGATCACTGCAGTAGTGGTAGTACGAGTATCATCAACATCATCATCATTATCAGAATAACAACAACAGAAACAGATAGCGGCAGTGGCAGTTGTAGTGGTGAGAGCAGCGGCAGCAGCAGCAACAGCAGCAGCAGCAGCAGTAGTAGTAGTAGTAGTAGTAGTAGTAGTAGTAGTGTATAGTAGTAGTAGTATGTGGTGGGGGTGGTGGTGTGGTAGCAGCAGTAGTAGTAGAATAGTTCAAATAATACCTTCAGTTCCAGACCCTTCAGCCCCAAAGCTGTTCCTTCCTCTATGAGATCCTCTTTTTCAGGGGACCCATTGCCTCGGCACCCTCTTCGGTCGACATCCGCACTAACAAGCGAGAAAACGACACGCTCACCCGAAAATAAAGCCAGCAAATTGAAGTGTTGAACACAATCAACCCCAACAGCAACCGAATTAAGCAGTTTAAACAAAAACAAGCATTAAAAAAAAAATCAAGCCAATGAAAACATAACTAGCGTCTTCCCCGGTAAGAAAGAGACACATTCATTTTTTTTTACAGGGTGGATTAACCTGTTTCAAATTCCGTTTCAGTTAAAACAAAACCTAGGAATTTAAATCACTTATTGCTCGTTTATGTTCATCCCGGATGAGCCTGCAATTTGTGACGGGTCTCCGACGCCCCCCCCCCCCCCCACCCCCCCCCCCCCTCCCCCCCCCCTCCCTCCCCCCCTCCCCTGTTATTGAAAATATGATTGTCATACACAAGCATGCAGGGGGGTATAGACAGAAGTATTCATGTCTTCACAAAGTGCGCTTTCGCATAGGCACACACATTCTGTCAGTTACATCGGGCCCGCCGCAAGGTGACGGGAAATCAAGTACATGTCAAAGAAAAAATGAACATTATTTAACCTGACTCGAAGCCCTCACCCGTCACTACACAACGAATGTATATGTATCATATAAAGATGAAACCGTCATACAGACGATCCAATAATTGCATCCCCATTCTTCACTTACCCTCGATTAACCGGAAAAGACAGCATTCACGTTTTCTGGTTACACACAAATAAACACAAGAAAGAAAGAAATATCCAGAACTTGTCAGCTGTGACCTTTGGTTGACCAGTACAATCCTCTAATCACTCAGTGCCACTACGATAGACGAAGCTGCCAACACAGTTGCGACCGCCCGACTGGCCAAATCCCAGTTGGGGGGACACTGGCAGCGTAGCTAGAGTCGCACTCTTGGACCGAGTGTCCGGGACTCCGGGACACTTTGCCCTCTTCATGGTAAGGACTCCTGTCGGCCTCTCCCACAGGTCTTCTGTTGCTTCGTAGAGCTGGCAGCTCCCTGTCTAGGCTTCAACAGGCTGACACGGCTTGCTGTCTTCCGTCCCCGTTGTTTGAGAATGGTTAAAAGACGTTCGGAAAACCAGTTAAAAGCATGGCTCACTTGGGGAAGGTGAAGTCATCCTGTGTTGCAGAGGCTCAGGAAAGCACAGCAGGGTAAAGGTCAAGGCTAGAGGACTTTACGTAAAGCAGAGGTTTGTCGTAGCCTCGGAGCCAGTGACGGTAGAGAATTGTCCCCTGTGTGGGGACAGTGGACAGCAAGACGTGTCAGCCTGTTGAGGCCCAGACAGGGAGCCTGCCAGCCGATGGCGGGGTGCCTGCAGCACCAGAGAGCTGGGGGAGAGGCCGACAGGAGCCCTGTCTGCCTGCATGCCGAATGGCTGCAGAGTCCAGGACACTCGGTCCTACAGTGCAACTACAGTTACACTGCCAGTAGCCCCCAACTGGTATTTGGACAATCACTGCCAGTATCCCCCAACTGGTATTTGGACAATCACTGCCAGTATCCCCAACTGGTATTTGGACAATCACTGCCAGTATCCCCCAACTGGTATTTGGACAATCACTGCCAGTATCCCCCAACTGGTATTTGGACATTCACTGCCAGTATCCCCCAACTGGTATTTGGACAATCACTGCCAGTATCCCCCAACTGGTATTTGGACAATCACTGCCAGTATCCCCCAACTGGTATTTGGACAATCACTGCCATATCCCCCAACTGGTATTTGGACAATCACTGCCAGTATCCCCCAACTGGTATTTGGACAATCACTGCCAGTATCCCCCAACTGGTATTTGGACATTCACTGCCAGTATCCCCGAACTGGTATTTGGACAATGTCTGCTTGCCTGCCCTGTCTGTCTGTCCGACCATCCGTCCATCTGTCCGTCCCTCCACCCACACAACCATCCATCTGCTTATCGATCGATCTGTCTTGTCTGTCTGTCTGTCTGTCAGTCTGTCTGCCCAACTGTCCACTGACCCAACCACTTGTCCATCAGCTTATCGATCTTTCTGTCTGTCAGCCAGTCAGTCTGTCTACCTGTCTGTCTATCTATCTGTCCGTGCGTAGGTACGTCAACCTGTC
>CM031615.1:65416332-65423832 GCA_018398815.1 Conus ventricosus
GTGCATGCTATGTGTAACGTGTCATCCATACCAACGGCCAAACTGGCCTTCTCTTCCGAAAGTTGGTGATGGGATTTGACGTGTGTGCAAGATATTATGCGTGCGTTCACACACGGAACCTCGGTTTATAGTCTCATTCGAAGGACTGTATGGGAAATGGAGTCATAACCAATGTTAACTCCGAGGGAAAAATCCCCCTGTACCGAAACGGCCCGGCGGAGATTCGAATCCGCAACCCCAAGATTACGAGTCCGGCGCTCTACCACTGAGCAATTCCGGCCCCGAACAGTGTTTCAGTTTAGTTCGTGTTTGTCTCAGCTGGCCGCAAAGCAGTATGTCGGAAGTTCAGTATTTCCCTCGAATTTTTTGTCTCAACTATACCATGCAATTGCTCCGAGAAGAGATAGTAAAAGGAATGTCTGTAACGGAACTCTTCCTAATCGTTCCTTTAGGTTTTTTTTCTTCCCAAGAATCTATGAATCTGACAGTAATCCATGAACATTATTGGGGGTAGGGGGGGGGGGGTGTCTTATTGAATCGTCACATGGCAAAGTTGTAGCTCGTATGGTGATTCCTCCATGATGAAACTGAAACGTGTATCTGTGTAGCAGCCTTCTGTACTCGGCAAAAGAATACCATTAAGCGTTATCGCTCTGCACAAAGCTGCACTCACTGTTTCGTATCAAGTCACATGTGTTGTAATAGCCAAATATCAAGTCACATGTATTGTAACAGCCAAATATCAAGTCACATGTATTATAACAGCCAAATATCAAGTCACATGTAGTGTAACAGCCAAATATCAAGTCACATGTATTATAACAGCCAAATATCAAGTCACATGTATTATAACAGCCAAATATCAAGTCACATGTAGTGTAACAGCCAAATATCAAGTAACATGTAGTGTAACAGCCAAATATCAAGTCACATGTATTATAACAGCCAAATATCAAGTCACATGTAGTGTAACAGCCAAATATCAAGTCACATGTATTATAACAGCCAAATATCAAGTCACATGTATTATAACAGCCAAATATCAAGTCACATGTAGTGTAACAGCCAAATATCAAGTCACATGTAGTGTAACAGCCAAATATCAAGTCACATGTATTATAACAGCCAAATATCAAGTCACATGTATTGTAACAGCCAAATATCAAGTCACATGTATTGTAACAGCCGAATATCAAGTCACATGTATTGTAACAGCCAAATATTAAGTCACATGCATTGTACCAGCCAAATATCAAGTCACATGTATTGTAACAGCCGAATATCAAGTCACATGCATTGTACCAGCCAAATATCAAGTCACATGCATTGTACCAGCCAAATATCAAGTCACATGTATTGCAATAGCCAAACCGACAACAGTAGCCATCCCAGTGTTGACTCTGTCATCAATGTATTGCATTAAATATATATGGAAGAGCAACACGACAAGCTTAACGCTGTGTTGGGAAAGGAGGGATGGGGCGGGAGGTGGGGATGGGGCGGGAGGAGGGGATGGGGCGGGAGGAGGGATGGGGGCGGAGGAGGGGATGGGCGCGGAGGAGGAGAGGGATGGAGTTGAGAGGAAGGGACACGAGGAAAGGGGCGTATACGTTTTGCGCGCGTTTTCGTAGTTGCTATAATGCGCGCGTTGTCAAGTTGCCGCTATAATGCGCGCACTTTATTAGCCGTGATGCGCGTATCTCTATAACCGCAATGCGCGCACTTCTCGCACACACACACACACACACACACACCAACACACACAACACACACACACACACACACACAAAACAACAAACACACACACACAACACACACGTATGCCTTTCATCTGGAATCTGCGCACTTCTCGCACACACACATACACCGGCCACACACACACACGTATGCCTTTTATCTGGAATCTGGATACCGGATACAACTTTATTAAATTTTTAAAAAAGCACAGGAGTTTTGGTTATTATTATAATCAAGAAAGGAAAAACTAATATATTTCTGAAATCAGACAGCACACGCACGCATACAGGTATGGTTGGCACCAGCTGTTGGCATACATATTGTATTACACTATCCTAAAATCACACAATCATACATTACAACGAGCATAAGAATTCCAATAATATTAATATATCTCTCTCTGTGTCTCTCTCTCTTCCGTCTCTCCCTCTCTCTGTCTTTCTCTCTCTGTCTCTGTCTCACCTAGCAACACACACGAAGTTTTTTCAGCCAACCTCCGTTCGCCTTCGCCAGCGCATAATAGCAACTAACAACTCTTTAAAAAAAAAACATACCATCTAAACGTCAGTTTGCCCATCCATTCACAGACATTGGGGTGCGCATGATAAAATCGGTGTGGTCAGACCCAACGTATGTCTACATCATCTAATCATATGGCAGCGGGAAGGTTTCTCCATGCCATTTGTTGGACGAACTGCTTTCGAGTGATGGTTCCACGTTCTCGACTTCTTTTTATATGGTTCATCTGTTGTCGCTTCAAACGTGCCTGTCGACTTGGTGGCCTCAATGGCACCACTCCGATCACTCCAGCACGGGCACTTATCGTGTTCATTTTGGTGTAGGAGCCCTTCTGAACGTCTTTCACTTTGTCCATCCATTCGCAGATATTGGGGTGAAAATGATAGAATAGATCTGCGAAATGGCTGTGAAATGACTCACATGCGTTTGTTGTGCGTGGAGCGTCCAAGTTTGGGTCTGCCCATAACTCAGATGGAAAGATTGCTTTGGAGTCGTCAGATCCAATGTATGTCCTCAGCATGTAATCGGCGAAAGCAGTACATCTCGCATCAGCTGGTGTGTCGTCCAGCATGTCAAAAGCAAAGCATTCTTCCACTTCGCCCGGCTCAATGAAGCTCAGGCCAAAGAATCTCATCAGCCAGACCCCAATCTCCGAATCAGGTTTCTGATACTCGTCAGCCAAACCGAGTGATGCGATCTTTCTGTACCAGGCTTGGCTGAGATGAAAGTGACAACCTTTCACAGAAATGTTCGGCCACACCACTCTCACTGCTTGGTGGGAGGCTTTTTCAAAGTCCAGATGGATTTGTTCGAGTTCAAGCTCCAGATCATAGTCCAGTGCGATGGCTTTCACATGTCGAAACATTTCAATGTAAACATGTTCTGTCTTTGACGACAAAAGAGCGTACACACAGGGTACGTAGGTATTAGCCTTGAGCGCATGCACAGTGTACATTTGGAGAAAGTGCCGGGACAAGTTTTAAATGTACCATCTCCAAAAACCCGTGAGTCTCTATCACACAGCAGCACCATGTTGGACTTTGTTGTGATGATTATGATCCCTTCTCTGCGTCGTTCACATGAATCATGTTTTCGTTTCTGCACGATCTCATGTCTTGCTCATCCACAATGCTATGTGTCTCTGCGCGATCCGGTTGTTTAAGTGCGCGCATAACGGCTGTGCAATTGACGGTGAAACACGCGCATTCCGGTTGTGGAAAACGCGCGCAAACGGCGCGCGCATTACAGCGGTGCGCGCAAAACGGCAACTCCGGAGGAAAGAAGGAACAACAAAAAGGGCGACAATCCTTGATCGATTTTGAAGCCAATTCCCAGGTCTCTTCCAATTTTTCGCTCTCACTCCCACCCCGCAAAACTCTCCTCACATTCACCCCCCACCCCCACCCCCCCCCATACCCCTTCCATTTTTTTTTTTCTTCAGCTCCGCTTCCGCTCTTTTACTTGGCCAAGACCGGAAGGAACGCCCGCGTCTCGCTTTCGACCGCGCCCAACTCGACTGGCCGTGGCGGCGGAGTACGTGAATTATTAATGAGCGGGCCTGAAAGTGACAAATGTCTCTCCATGCTCAACAAGAAAGATGCACCTGCTCTCTCTCGCTCTCGCTCTCTCTCTCTTCTCTCCTCTCTCTCTCTGGCACACACACACATACAGTGGAAACGGAACATCCCGAGGGGGGGTCGGAAAAGAGGAGGGGGGACGGGGGGACGGCGGATGAGAAGAAAAAGGGTGGATTCGGGGTGTGAGGAAGAAGGGCTAAGTGGGGGAGGGGTGGGAGGGGGGGGGGGGAGGGAGGGAGGAGCGGGGGGAAGAGAGAAAGAAGGAATGAAAGGAAGGTGAAATGATGTAGGGTCCAACAAACAGAAAAGGTGAGAGTGGGGTGGGGTTGAGGAGGGAGTGGGAGAATGGAAGGGGAGGAGGTCGGGGCACGAAATAAACAACCAAATGTGGGATTGAATAAAGGAGGTGGATGTAGGAAGCGGGGGGGGGGGGGGGGGGGGGGGGGGGGGGGGGGGGGGGGGGGGGGGAAAAGCGGGGGAAAAAAACAACAACAACAACAACAACAAAATAGAAAAGGGCGAAAAAGCGGTGATGTTAGAATGTTGATGTGACGATGGTAGTAGGCTTAATTGAACGTAAATCGAGGTAGATGATCAAGAACGGTACAACTCAATGAGTACTTCATTTGTAATTAAAAAATGTGAACCATATGATACAACAAATCAATGTTGTCAATAATTGTTTTTATCTCTAATTCAAAAACCTTTTCTGGACCCCCCCCCCCCCCCCCCCCAAAAAAAAAAAAAAATGAAAATAACCAATAGCAGATACAACAGACTGAATATTGGAGTTTTAGTTAGTTAGTTAGTTAGTTAATCAGTTTGCTTGTTAGTTGTTTGTTTGTTGTTTAATTTCTATTGTAAACGTTTGCCGTCACTAGGGCTTTTTAGACACGGAATACCAGCCCAGATATGAAATGAGGTGAAAGAAAAAACACAATAGTAATTATCATTCTGTCCGTTTCAATTCTTCGTGCTTCATTTGCAAGTGCTAAAAACAGTGGGAAAGATAAATGTGTGTGGTGTGTGTGTGTGTGTGGTGTGTGTGTGTGTGTGTGTGTGTGTGTGTGTGTGAGGGGAGAGAGAGAGAGAGAGAGAGAGAGAGAGAGAGAGAGAGAGAGAGAGATGCGAACATGTGCACTAAGTAATGCACACACACACACATGCACGCACGCACGCACGCTTGCACGCACGCACGCGCGCGCACACACACCACACACAACACACACACAACACACACACACACACACCACACACACACACACACACACACAATACACACACACCACACACACACTTACACACACACACACACACACACACACACACACACACACACACACACACACACACACTCGCACGCATGAACGCACGTACGCACACATGCATACAGTGAAAGTATTTGGTCATCTTCCTGGACCCTTACATTTGAAGTAGTTGAGATGTGGGCGATCACGAGTCAAACAGCTGTTTGTGGTTTGTTCCCCCCCTGATGTTTTACGCCCAGACTGGTATGGGGACAGGGGAAATGGGGGGGGGGGGGGGGGGGGGGGGGGGGGGGGAACATAGAACCCGGGCTACACAGATCTCGTGGAACATAACGTCGAGAATCAAAGGCGTTTAGATACCCAAAAAGGGGCAAAAGGAAAAACATTGTATTGTATTGTATTGTGTGTGAACAAGACCAAGAACATATTTTATTGCCATATGAAAGCCAGAGGTTTTGTGGGGCACAGATGATCAAGTTCAGACGTTCAACTAAACTAAACTAATCCCAGCGTTGTCACATCTTGCAACATAACATTAGCAGCAGAAAGAAGAAGACAGTGTGTATCAGAGTCTGATTACATTTTCTGTCTCCGAAGAGAAAAGCACAACAGGATATACTGGGCACGTACAGGTTGGAAGCAGTCCAATAACATGAGCCTCCGAGGGTTTTGTCATGTTAGTCTGTGGTGGAAAATCTGTTGTTGTTTTTTATCCTTGTCATCAGGTCATAACGTTTGTGTGTATGCGTGTGTGTGTGTGTGTGTGTGTGTGGTGTGTGTGTGTGTGTGTGTGTGTGTGTGTGTGTGAGAGAGAGAGAGAGAGAGAAAGAAGAGAGAGAGAGAGAGAGGAGAGAGAGAGAGAGAATGTATGCAGTGTAATATGATCAGTGGCATGTTGACATGTATACTTTGATGGTGTGACACACATTCAGCACATGCAATATCAAGGATCGAAGGGCCAGGCCCTTGTAGAAAGGGAGGGGGGGTTGTTAAGACCTGTCAATCAGTTTAGGAGAAAAAAGAGAAGAAAAAAAAAAAGACGTTTTACTTTCCAATTCAAGTTGCTGGCATTTGAATATGTTGCTGCCTCCTTTCTCATGCCTGTCAGTGACGTCACTCCCAGGCCGCCTTGACCAGCTCCATCTGACACAGCCACATCCAGGTCTGTTGCAGGCCAGTCCCACACCACTGTCAGTGATCCATCAATGTTAGCTTATCACAAGACAGCCAACCCTCCCGAGAAGTCCCTGCACGGTTGCCGCATCACTTGCCTGTTCTGAGCATCGACTTTAAAAACTGTGTGTGTGTGTGTGTGTGTGTGTGTGTGTGTGTGTTTTCTGAGCTAACTATGCATTATGTCACGTAATAACCCCCTCCCTTCAGCCCCCACCTCCCCACCCCTCCCGCCCTGCCTTTTAAACGTATCCTCTTCGTCTCTCATCCAATGGCGCTTTTCTTTCTGCCTGTTGACAAAAGGGGTGCAGGCCGCAATGCCACGGGGCCATAATGCCACGGGGCCGCAATGCCACGGGGCCATAATGCCACGGGGCCGCAATGCCACGGGGCTATAATGCCACGGGGCCATAATACCACGGGGCCGCAATGCCACAGATCCATATGCTACATCAGAGCTACGGCTCTGGGTCTCAGTGTTTCTTGATCTATATCTAAACAACATCGCTCTTTCTCTTCTATATAAACACATTGTTTTAACATGAGCTTGTGATATAGAAGGCCCGTGGCATTGCGGCCCCGTGGCATTGTGGCCCCGTGGCATTTCGGCCCCGTGCGTCATGTAGCAGGCATGTGGCATTGCGGCCCTTTGTGTGGTATTAGCAGGTCAGTGGCATTGCGGCCCCGTGGCATTGCGGCCCTGTGGCATTGCGGCCCCGTGGCATTGCGGGCTGCCCCCGACAAAAGGTTATGTAGTTTGAATGGCAGACGTGTAAGAAGCAGTTTGTATCCCTTGCGCGCGCACAGCACCAAAATGGTGTTTTCTCCCCACCCTCTTAACGCAAGCACACCTTTGTTCCCCGACGTTATCTCCCCCAGATCCTGTGTACCCCGCTCTGCCCCCCCCCCCCCCCCCCCCCCCCCCTAAGTCTGTGTTCCCCTGTCACCATACCAGTCTGGGCGTAAAACATCATGAGGGGGGAAACAAACCCAGAAACAGCAGTTTGGCGCGTTATCGCCCACACCGATCACGTCCCCCAGAGACCAAGTCACCCTTCAGTGGATTTGTCTTATTGCAGAAATGAGGACAAGAAAACACAAACAGGGCAAACAAGAAAGAAAAGTATGCAGTTGGAGCGAGCACAGACTTGACGCATAAATTAATGATTTATTCACGACACCCAATTACGACATCAGTAGAAATGGAATAGAAACAGGAGGGAAAA